>CALYLW010001000.1:0-154625 GCA_944989445.1 Ampullaceana balthica | reverse complement strand
ATTTCAATTACTTGACTTAGATTAAAGTAATATAGAATAGTATTGACAGTAGTGCTTGCAATGGTATAGTGACTAGAGCAGGCGTCGGCGAACAGGGATAAATTACCCCATTTTTACCTGGGGGTAAAACAGTCTCATTTTGGGACATATAAAATCCCCCAGATTTTAATATTTTAATTAAAATTTAAAAAAAATAAATAAATCTGTCATGTGTACATATATTTACAAAAGGCACGGTTTACTAATAAGATTTTTCGGCTTTTGCAAGAGAGAGGAATTCCAAAATTGAAGTTAACCACTTATGATTCATGTATGAAACTAAATTCAATACCTTTGTCCGCAAAAGTTGTGAAAGACAGAACTTCTACTTTGGCCAAAAATGTCCAGCAACAAGTACTTTCTTCTATAAATGAGAGTAAATTCTTTGCTATTCAGCTTGATGAGACCACTGATATCAGTAGTAATGAGCAGCTTATGGTTTATGTTCGATACAAAGGTTTACAAACAATGGATAGGAAATGTTGTTTTGTGCTCCCCTCGAACTGCAATGTCAAAGAATTGATGGATTCAATAAAGTTAATGAATACTTTGAAACGGTTAATTTAAAATGGGAAGACTATTGCTGTGTCTGTTGATGGAGCTCCAGCTATGTTGTGTCCTAAAAGTGGTTTTTCGCTTTTGCAAGTGAGAGAAATCGCAAAATTGAAGTTAAGCACTGTATGTTTCATCGTTAAGCTCTGCTTGTGAAACAATAATATTATATTCGACTGTTAACTTTTATAATTGCATCATACTGTCCATGAAACTGGTTTTACTTATTAATATGTAACTCTCTTGTAGGCGTTCTCTCAATACATAATCTTGTACACAATAATCCCCTGAAGAATTGGTTTCAGTAAAACAACTTTAATATTTATATTTTATACAAGAATTATAATTTAAGGCAGTGTTGTCCAACCGAAAATCGTCATGGCACACTAAACTGGTAAAAACAATTTCGCGGCACACCTCACAAAAAAAAAGAAATCAGTGTTTATTCAAAAGATGTTTCATAATTAATGAGATACTTGAGCGTTTTCTTTGGAGACGATGAGCTCAAAACGCGGCTCATTGCTGGATAAGCAAACTCTCATTTCTCTGTCTATCATCTGCAGTCTTTCACGTTTGACATATGCGAGCAGTTGCGCCTTTCAGCTGATGTCAGTACTTTCATCCATTTGCATTGCCCAGAGCTTTTGGATGTCGTCGGCTTCCGCAAAATGCTCTTTAATTTGATTGTCCAAATCTGTCGAAATGTCAGTAATCCGACGTCCCATCGTCTGGCGAGACAGTGGAATCTTATTTATTTTTTCAACAGCGTCGGGTCCCAACTGCGATTCGTAAAGACGGCAATATGATTGTCTCAGCGTCCAAATGAGATTTTTTTTGTTTGACCAAAAGATTCTCAATTTTATAGCTTGCTAACTGAGCTTTGACAGGAATTGAGGAAAATGTCTTCATTATTTTTGATTACTGCTCTAAGTTGGACCGAATGGATGCGAAATAACTTTTCGGCTTGTCTTTCAATCCTGGATGATTTGAGTTCAGATGCCGCTTCAGTTTACTGGGGTTCATGGACTTGTTGGACAATGCCATGTTACAATTATCAATTAAGACAAAACGGAAGAGAAGGATCATTTGCACATTGTATGAAACCATACTCAAGATATTCCTCGTGATATCTCCGTTTGGTAACATTCTTCTTGGATTTCGCAGCTCTCTCTCCATTTTGATGCTCGCTGGAATCCTTCTGGCTTCTCTTCAAAAAATTATCCCTAGCCGTCCGAAATTAAAAGTTTTTTTAAAAAAAGAACAGCAGGAAAGGGTTTTTATTTACTTACAACAGATATTTATTCCCAATGGAGGAGACAAATTTTGTAGCTTTCAAGAGATTCTCACAACCAGAACAATACAAACATGAAACGTTTTTATTCAATTCTTTTTCGGTTAAGGATATTTTTTTTCTTCAAAACTTGAAGGTTCGAAAAGCCTAACAATTTATGGTATTTTTTAAATCTTTCGCGGCACACTAAAATTTTCTCGCGGCACTGTGTGCCGTGGCACACCAGTTGGACAACACCGATTTAAGGTTATAAAATGTGGAATACACAGGCACACATTCCGTCCTTCCACTACGGAAGTTCTCTGACAACTGATCCTTCTAACCTTCTTAGCCAATGGGAACGACTATTTCTTCCCACGCTTTCACTCACGTGACCTCTCCGTCATACAATCACGCAATACACTCGTGATGCATACGTGACACATACACAAAATCCGCTTCGGGTCATTTTTAGACACTTGTAAGTCTTCTAAAACTCATCAGATGCGTTTTCGGCTGGGGCTTAGCCCTCGATCTGTTGGCTTACAAGGCTCCCAAAGCGCCCAAGTGGTGTGGGCAGGACCTGGCGCCTTCGGGGGTGACGGCAACATAACATTTTATATTTTGGGGTGACGGCAACATAAAATTTTAAATTTTGGGGTAACAGGCAAAAAAGTTTGCCAATCCCTAGACTAGAGAAAGTCAGAGCACATTAAACCAACACTTCGGGAGCTACACTGGCTGAAAGAAGAGAACATAAGATTGTGTCACCATCTGATGGCTGTACTGTATGGACAGTTGAGCGCCACAGTATTTGAAGGAATTAATAGCGGAACATGTATTTCGAAAGGCACTGCAATCTTTACAAAGTCCCTTCTGAAAGTTCCTGGAGTGGATGGATACAGGGTGAAGTCCCTTTATTTGCATTGGCGGCACCAAAATTGTGGAACAGTATTCAGAAATTTTTGAAACGGTGTGAACGTGAAAATTTAAGAAAAATTAGAAGACTTTTTGAACATCAGAGCACAACAAGCATGCTAGTCTAGCATGGACAGTGTTAGGCAAGTTAGCAATTAGCGCATTAAAAAATTTTTTTTAGTCATAGTACTTATTTAACTTACTCATAGTCATAGTAAGTAAATTTAAAAATTAGTCATGGCCATACATGTATTAATATATGCATTATTCGACTGGTTTTGGCAGCTAGAATAACGTCCAACGTTATCCTCACGGTAAACCGTGTGGATAATGCCCAGCATTATTATCACTGCCGCACGGTTTTTATCGTGAGAATGATGCAAAACGATATCTAAATTCTTTTACTTTTACTGCTTATTATTTATGTAGCATTGCTTATTGACATCTTTTGGTTTGAAGGGTATAAAAATAATTAAATTATTCAAGTGACTGGAATCTTATATTTGTATCAATTTTAGCAACAATCTGAGCGGACCTGCATACCGTTAATTAATGATTAATCATTAATACTATGGATTTAGCTGTTATAAAACTATTATTAACTGTTCCAGTGCATTCAAATTTGTATTTTTATTCTCTATACAGTCAAACCTCTCATAAAGAGCACCCCTCATAATGAGATTTTCGCATAACGAGCAAAACTTTTTTTTGAAAAAGTTGCTCCCTTAACGAGCGAAGATTTGCATAACGAGTGACGCAGAAAGGGAAAGTCCCCTTTTCCAGGAAATTCATTAGTGAGTCGGCACTTCAGCCCTGATGTATTATTCTGTGTTAAGCACTCGGTCTGTTAGCGTATTGTTTATGTGTGTGATCAACTGTTTTTATAAATTTTGTATTCAGACAGTAATTTTTTTTATGTGCAAATTGTAATAATTTGTGCTAAAATGTCTTCGAAAAAAAACCCACAAGAAGACAATCATAAGAGAGAGAAAAAATATGTTGAAATGAAACAAAAAACCATTGAAAAGAGAGAACAATACTACAATAGGCCAACATCAACAATCTGCACTATCCTAAGGAACAATTAAGGAGATGGATGCTTCAAATGGAGTGTCACAAATGTCTACGAAACGGTTACAACACATTTTCGCCAAATTTTGAAGCGTATGCAAAAAAATGTCTTTAACAGTTTTCTAGTTAAAAAAGGAATAATTATTTGTCATAAATTCATATTTTTGTTTACGTTTTTTTTCAAATCTAAATTGTATTCTAGTTGTTTCGCTCTTAAACAATTCATAAGTAATTTTATTTGAATAAATGTTAATAAATTTTTTTTTGAAAAATGAGATTTTTTGTCAGCATGGAATGGATTATCATATTTTACATTGATTTGTATGGGGAAAATGTTTCGTATAACGAGTGTTTCACTTAACGAGTAAGACTCTGGAACGAATTAATCTCGTTATGAGAGGTTTGACTTTACTATATATTATAAGTACCTTTATTAAATTTCAATCATAATTGGACGAAACTCTATAAATAAAGCGGCTAATTATTATTCTTCCCAAAAATAGCATCGTACCTGTGGTTATCATAAATCCATTAAGTTAATTTAAAGTATTTTAAAGCATGCAAAAGCGTAAGACGATATAATGGTATAGCATATAAATTTAAGTGAGAGTCTGTAACAGTGACTAACAGAATAGATAAGACCGGGGGGGGGTAATAAAATGTTTCTGGGAAAGAGCCTGCTTGAGTGTTTGCAAGCAGCACCTTCATTGTGGTTGTAAAACCATGTGAGACCGTCCTGGGCTTCGAGCCGCTTACCAATAATGCAACTAAACTTAGACTAACCACTCACCTGGAGAAGCTGATGAAAAACTCGTTATTTTAAAATTAGAAGTAATTATCACTACTTGGACACCAATTGGTAAATTATCGTTTGCGTGCCGCCGTGGCCAAGATGGCGGCCAATCATTTCCGGTGGTCATCTTTGTTGCTAAGGCACGTGAGCCCCGGAAAGTAGTGCAAACCATTGGAATTTAGAGGGGGGGAGGGGAAACAGAGATTCTCAAATTTGTAGCTTTTTTAGAAACATGACAATTTTGGAAAACAGCAAAATGTTACTATAAAAATTATAGGCTATTTTAGCAACCTGCAGAGTTTGGAAAACAGTGCAAAATAGTAAGAAAAAAATGATACTGTTCATAAGTCTGAATCACCAATATGGGAAGGCCGGGAAGGGTACACTTTTTAAAAACTATTAAAACTAAACCTAACCTTAACCTAAAATTCTATAGCTAAACCTAACCCTAAAATTCTATAGCTGAACCTAACCCTGACACTTCCAGTTTGAAAAATTCACTTTCCTTTTTGAACAATTTTACACAAAAATTCAGAAAACTTTCAACCGCGATGCTACTGCACCCGGAATTTCAGGCGAAAAGAATTTTCCCGCCAGGAATGTTCGCGGGCTGTTGTGCATCTACATGCGCATCATAGCATATAGTGCAGCATGTAATGAGTTTCATAAATGCCAAAGGGGAGGTTCAACCCCACCCCCTTTCCTTTCCATTAATTGTATATAAAAATTCAATTGGGGAGGGGGACCCTCCCCATACCCCACCCCTTTAATTCTCGATGACTAGTGACGCGTACCGAGTAAAATAAAATGGCAAAGGGAGGTAATCCATTAAAAACAAAAAATTGTAACTTGTGTATAGCAACCGTCAAAGTGATGTCACTATCCCGGCCATCATCTTGGCCACGGAAACGATAACCAGCCCACCAATCAAGTTTTATGGCAGTGCTACTAGGCTACAGGCTACTTTAAAATTTCAGTAATCATGAAATTTTAATTAATAAGTAGGGGCCTAATAAGTATTAGCATATAAATTACATTTTAGTCTAAATTTAAATTGAGTGATATCGGCGATTATTTTGTCTACACTGGGTGCGTTTTTTTTTCGTGGCCAGCCACTAGAAGACGCATGCGACAACGAGCCGTGCGGATAATGCTCGTCGTTATTCTCATGGCCCAAACCGTGGGGATAATCACTTCATACTAACAAATACTTCATAATATTAATATAACTATATAACAGTAAAATGTCTACCTTTGATAGTCTAGTACTAGTAGACTAGTAGTCTCTAAGGCCAAGGCTAAGGCAAGGGCTGTCCCAGGCAAATACTAATATCAAACTCAATCCCATAATCAATTATAATTACGGCCGGTCGCTCGAGTCACTTAAACCAATTTAACTAGGCTATACTTAACTTAACTATACTAGTACTAGTATATTAAGACTAAGACTAAGACGAAAGCCTAAACTAATACTAATGTCACTACTAATGAATAAAATCTGGATAAAATAAGATTAATGAAAAAAAAAGAATTATAAATTATATTTAGATTAACTTAAAAAATATGTCCAAAAAATCAATGATTATTGAAGTGGAGTCGTTTGTGGCTAAAATAATATTTTAAAAATCCAGAAAACAACTTAATATTGATTAGAATGACCAACCTCCAATTTTTAGTATTGTCCCTGGGAAAAATAATGTCACCGAAGCCTTCGCAACATCAACACGACACGCACTCCACCAAGTTACGTCCCTTTATTAGTATAGGTTCCTTATTCCTAAATGACACGTGATTAAAATAATAAATCCATGATTCTAACAAATCAAACAATTGTTAAAACAAGGAAAATATCAATGATAATTATTTAAATTTAATAACTCCATGCTTAATTAAATACGTGGAAGTTAAACCATGATGAGTTACGTTACATTTATTTATTATTAAAATATTTTATTTATGATAAATGCCTTCAAAAATACAACTTTTTAAAAGTTGATTGACCTTGTTAGAAATTAGATCAACTTATAATAATACTATTATTAACCTAAGCCTAGCCCTAAGTCCTAAGCCTAAGCTCAGCTGCGAAACTAATAAGACTAAGGCAAGTAAGTTATTATTTTCCATAACAAATTCAAGATAGGTATATTATATTATTTAACAGCGAAATTAAATTTTCTCGTGAGAACTTACGTTTTTAATTTAATTAAATGATAAATAAATGCATTATATTATCAATATTGCAGTAGACGTGCACGACGTGACGTAGACTGTCGTAGACAGTAGACTAGTAGACCCCCGTTTTACGAACCCCCGCTATAACTTAACAAGATCATTTTCTTGGGATTATATTAGACTATTGACTATAACTATAACAAACAAAACTCACTATAATGAATCTAGGCCTAATATTTCAACAAAAATAAAGGCAAGCGTTATTCACACGGTTTTGACCGTGGCATAATGCCTAGGCCCTAGATAGTTAAGATAGCCCTGGCCCTGGTCCCTAGCATTATTCACACTCACACTGCCACACGGTTTTTACCGTGAGAATGATGCCGAACGATATCTAAAACTAAAATCTTATTGGGGCCGTCCATAAAGTACTTAACGCTGTTTTTGTCAATTTTTACCCCCTCCCCCCCCATCACAAAATGATACAAATCTTGGACCCCGCAAAGTACTTAACGCTGTTTTTGTCAATTTTTACCCCCTCCCCCCCCATCACAAAATGATACAAATCTTGGACCCCGCCCCCCAAAGTTCGTCACTCTTTTGAACAAAAAATTTCTTTTTTATTAACAAAATAATTGAAATTTAATATAAAACACTGTGACGTCACACATTACCGGACACTGACTGTCACACTTTCTTAAACCCCCTACTCCCCTCTGGAGTGTTACGTACTTTATTACTGATACTGCTTATGGCTTATTCATGTAACATTGCTTATTGACATCTATTGATCTATTGGTTTGGAGGGTATAAAAATAATTGAATTGCCATTTTAACCGTCTTTCGAGTAACAGGAATCTTATAATTTTATCAATTTTAGCAGGAAACTAACTGAGCAGTTCTGCATACCGTTAAGTGATTAAATTGATTAATCATTAATTATTTATCTTATCTGTTACCGATGCTCCTTCTATACAGAAGATTATTGCGTCCTACGCTTATACAATAGATTTAGCTGTTATTAAACTATTATTAACTGTTCCAGTGCACTCAACTTTCTATATTTATTCTACATATTATAGGGTATTTTTAACTTTATTAACTTTCATTCCTCATGAAAAGAATATCTTATCTTTTTATCTTATCTATACAGACGCTCCTTCTATGCAGAAGATAGTGGCGTCCACAGACCATGACAAATGATCTGTTGGCAAGTGATGCAGCATTCACAGGCCACGGCTTTGTGGGTTCCACGCATTACCCAGCCGCCTAACTACATGTAGTGTTAGGTACCCATTCGGAGCGGGGTGACTCAGGGACGCCCTAGGCCCCGGGAACAAACCCTTGCCTTCACACGGATTCGAACCCGTGAACTTCGGTATGACAGTCCAGTGCGCTGCCACTCGACCACCGCGTCCCCAATTATATATATAATTCTCTTCATGGTGGGACCATGCGAGGCAAGCTGAAAGTATGTGCAACCGAGCATGACGAATGACCCTCGCTGGGGTCAACTAAACAGTTAACATTTGGCAAGCGAAGGTAGTGGTAGGGTGGGGCATGTCTTGATACCAGCAATGTTTTTTACATTCACTTTCGATGTTCCTGGATGTTCCTGCACAGTGTGTATGTATTTCGTAGTGTATTGGTTACAGTATTACATCCGCCTGACATGCTGAAGGTCTTAGGTTCAAGCCCAAGCGGCAACATATGTTTTTTTAATTTTTAAAAATGCTAATGCCTGTTCTTTTCCCCCATTTCTTACTATCTTAGCAAACATAAACACCGCTTCGCATGTCACGGAAAAAAGCTTAGTTCAATGTTATATCAATTTCTTCACCAAGTACCTATCTGTTTCTATTGGTCGCATATTTTGTTCATGGACGAAGTTGTTGCTCTCCAACTTGGCTTCATGGCTGTAATATTTGTTTATATATTGTGGCGATGTCCGAAATACTTACCAAAAATGCTTCGGTGGTCCCCCAACTCGCGTTGTTCCCATTTGTTCGTGCTATTGTTTGTGTCCGTTCTCCCCCTCCCCTTTTTTTCTTGCACTATCTATGAGCAAGTCTGCGGCGTATGCTACGCGGCGGGGCATCTAGATCAGTTGGAAAGCGAAGGTAGTGGAGGGGTGACCAACAATGGTCCTTGCGTTTCACTTGCATTGTTCCTTCACAGAAATCGTGAGATTCGTAGTGTACTGGTTATCATGTCCGCCTCATGCGGGCAAGGTCCTGGGTTCAAGCCCCAGCGATAACATTGTTTTTTTAAAACTTTTAAAAATGTCTGTTTGTGCCCGTTCTTTTACCCCTTTATTGCAAAGCATACGCCGCAGATTTGCTCATCATAGACAGTGCAAAGAATGTTTGGGGGGTGAGAGTACAGACACAAAAAGCAGCACCAGTAAATAAAAAATAGCGAGTAAAAGTGAAGACCTGCACACTGAGGTTGTTGTCACCCGCCTCCTATTTAATACTACCATCCCTTAAACCTGTGGTTCCTAACTTTTTGGGGTCCATGCACCCCTTCAGATGCCCAAAAAAGTTCATGCACCCCCTCGTGAAACTTGCAGAAAATGCATAATAAACTAAGTTTATTTTAGAAATTTTAGGAACACAACAGTTTTGACCACAGGCAACAGGGAATTTAGTGAGAGATATGCTGCTTCTTATGATCAATCAGCAATTTAAATCTGGTGACTGTTTTGGACAAAGCAACTCTCATGTCATCCTCTGCATTCAACTTGTTCCTTTCCTTGGTTTTAATCGTCAAAAGTGTGGAGAATCCTGCTTCACAGAGATAGGTTGTGACAAATGGAAGGAGAGTCAGTACTGCCCTTTTGGCTAGTTGTGGGTAGGAATCTAGCTGGGCGCACCAAAATTCAATCAAGGTATTGCAACTGAAGGCATTCCTCAGTACTTCTCTGGTTCTCAAATCAATCAGGTCATCTTTAGCAAAGTCACTGTCATCAATGTTGTCCAAGTCACAGTACTCACAGATAAAAGGATTGCGAATCCAAAGATCTTTCCTAGCAATGTCTTGACAGAAATACCCATCAAAGGACCTTTGCAATGTTGAAAGGTGCTCTGAAATTTCCCCTTTGATGTTGTCAGGCAGTGATCCCTCAGTGCGTCCTCCTGCACCAGATATTACAACTTCATCCAAGAGTGGAAAGTTGGCCAAGTTGGACTTTTCTAGTCGTCGTTGGAATAGTGGCACTTTGTTAAGAAAGGCTTGCAATCTCTCAGAAGCATCCATTACAGTCATAGAAGGTCCTTGGAGAGATGTGTTCAACTCATTCAAGATGGTGAAGATGTTCGCCAGGTATGCCAAGTAATGAATGAAATTTTGAAAGCCAAACTTGTCAGCAAGGTCACTCTCTTTTTCTTGCAAGAATATGGCAAGCTCCACTCTCAGTTCTACTATCCGAGAAAGTATCCGTCCCCTGGACAACCAGCGAACCTCAGTGTGGTAGAGCAAAACTTCATTCTCAGAGCTCACCTCCTGACAGAACAACTTGAAGAGACAGTGGTTCAAGGCATGTGAGCGGATAAAATTTACAACTTGGACTGCAGTAGAAAGAACTGACTTCAAGGTTGGAGGTAGAGTTTTGCATGCCAGTGTCTGTCAATGAAGAATACAGTGTGTAGTGACAATATCTGGAACTTCTTTCTTTACCAGTGCTGAAAATCCTGACTTATTACCGAGCATGGAGGGAGCACTACCTGTGCAAATTGAAGAAATTCTTGAAGTCCAGTCAAACTGGTTTTCAATGAAGAATGCCCTGACTAGCTGCATCAGCAGCTTTGGTAGTAGCTAGAGTGGCTTACAAAAGAGAAATTCTTCCTTCAGCAATCCACTGAGAACATATCTCACAAATACAAGAAGCTTACTGCATTGTGCTACATCAATGGATTCATCCAGCTTCATGCTAAATGGACAAGGACTGCTTCTCATCTCGCACAAGACTTGATCCAGAATGTCTGCAGCCATGTCACTAATCCTGGAATGAATAGTGTCATTGGACAAAGGAACTTTCTCAACCTGCTTCCTCTGCTGGTGACCACACGTCAGTTCCACCATCTCCAGAGCACAAGACTTCACCAAAGGTCTCCAATGGTGTGGGACTTCTTGTTCTTTGCAATAAGATATGCAACCTTGAATGATGCCTCCAGTGCAGATTTCTGTGACAAAGAAAATTCAAGGTTCGGCAAGGTACCTGAGGTCAAGAAGCGAGCTCTCTTCTGCTTGAAGACCTCAACACTGTCCTTGGAAATGGATCGATGGACTTTCTCCAAGTGCCCTCGTAGTCTAACAGGCTTCATGTTGTCATTGCACAGGATTTTTCCACAGTGGAAGCACTGAGGCTTTTGTGTTCCATCTCTCTCTCTTTTTTATTATAAATTATTTATTAACGATTTTGAGGGGGTGATGACAATCGGAAAGTCGTACCAGTCACAGGCAAATTTTTAACTGACGAAGTTGATGTTTTTAATGACCAGAATTGGATGCTCAACTCAAGATTTTAGGTTCAATGGCGAATAATGGCTTACAATTAACGTTTTAAACACCTTTGCAGCGTACAGAGCAATAAAAGTGAAGGGGAAAAAATCCCAAAGTTTACATCCGCTCAAAACAGTTAGAGGGTTACCGGTAGGATATCTGACGTATTTGATGACAAAATTAAATTATCTTTAGAAAACTGTGACGTAAAACACGAAATTCCGAGCAACACGTAGAGCGAACCGTTCATTTTGCGAAAGTTTTTCCGTCAATTTTCGATATGCACCACTGGTTAGGAACCCCTGCCTTAAACATAATCTGTGATTGGCCGACCCTAGCAAGGGTTAGTCATATTTAGGGTTGTTAATTGCGTGTTTTTTTTGTGAAAACCAATTATCGATTATGTAACTCCAATTTTAAACTGATTATTTGTTTTATAGCTGACTTCATAGAAGTTAGGGGTGTACCGAATTTCGCCTACAAATGTCTCGAAACCAACAAGTTGGCAGCCCCCCCCCCAACCGACTTTCACTCGCGTTGTTTTGATTTCTTCGTGCTGTAGTTTGTGTCCGTTCTTTCTCCACTTTCTTTGCACTCTCCATGAGCAAGTCTGTGGCGTATGCTATGCGGCATATGCTACGCCGCGGGGCGTCTAGTATATATATATATAATTCACCAAAACAAGTATGTACAAATGAGCATGAGAAATGACCCTCGCTGAGGTCAACTAATCACAGTTAACGGTTGGCAAGCGAAGGTAGTGGAGGGGTGGGGCAAGTCTTGAGACCAGCAATGCTTTTTTGCATTCACTTTCGTTGTTCCTTCACAGAGTACTTGTATTTCGTAGTGTATTGGTTATTACATCCGCCTGACATGCGGAAGGTCTTAGGTTCAAGCCCCAGCGGAAACATTTTTTTTAAATTAAAAAAAAATGTTTATGCCCGTTCTTTCCCCCTTTCTTAGCGAACATAAACACCGCTTCGCATGTATTTCACGGAAAAAAGGTTTAGTTCAATTTTATACCCATTCCTTCATCAGGTAACTGTCTGTTTCTATCGGTCACTTATTTCTGGGAAAAGATCATAGACGAAGTTATTGCTCTCCAATTTGGCTGTAATATTTGTTTCTCAACTTTGGGAAAACTTCGACGAGTCCGTTGTTCTCAGTGACGTAGTCACACACTCAGTACATGCATACTTCAGGAGTATATGGTGGCGAGGCAGAAATTGTTGCGATGTCCAAAATTGCTTCGGCAGTCCCCCCAACGTTCACTCGCGTTGTTCCCAATTGTTCGTGCTACTGTTTGTATCCATTCTCCCCCACCCCCTTTTCTTTGCACTATCTATAAGTAAGTCTGCGGGTTGTATCTAGTTTTGCTATTATAATTGGACAAAACTCTGCACTAATTCATAGTAAACTAATTATTATTCTTCCCCAAACAAGCATAGTACCTGTGCTTAACATAAATCCATTAAAGTTAATTTAAAGCATGCAAAAGCGTAATACAGTATAATGGTGTAGCATAAAAATTTAAAAGTGAGAGTCTGTAGCAGTGACTAACAGAATAGATAGTCATGGGGAAAATAATAAAATGATTCTCAAGCCTGCTTGAGTGTTTGCGAGCACCCTCATTTGTGGTTGTTACAAAAATAAAAAATTCACGACCTTCCTGGATTCGAACCTCAAACCATTAATACAACTAAACTTAAACTAACCACTCGCCTGGAGAAGATGATTAAAACACTTGAAATTTTATAATTACAACAAATTATCATTAAATGTAAACCAATCAGGTTTTACGACAGTGCTACTTTAAAAATTCAGTAATCATGAAATTCTAATTAGTATTAGCATAGAAATTACACATTTTAGCCTAAGTCGACTGTTATTATCGGCTATTATTTTGTCTACACTGGCGCGTTTTTTTTGCAACATAAGCAGCCAATAGATGAGCCTTGCGGATAATGCTTGGCGTTATTCTCACTGCCAAAACCGTGCGAATAATAACTTCGAAAAAAAATTAAGGAAAAATAAAATATTTTGGTTGAATCAGATTGTACTTGTACGTACCCAAATGAGAAATTTTATAATATAAAAAAAAAGCATAGGCCTAGGACTTAGAAATTCAGCTACAAAATAAACATTATTGTTACTTTATACATATAAAAACTGCGTGTATATATATATAACGCTTTTATTAAAACTACAAGAAAATTGCATAGATGTTCCTCATATTACAAATAAATCGGTAGAATATTATCTCTTTTTCTCCGGATCAACGCTACCATAGTTGATTTTAAAATGACCTTTTTGACGTATCGACGATACGAGCGCGAATTATTAAAACTGAATTGTTTCGTTTCTGTCCTTAGGGGCCGTCCATAAATGACGTCACGCGATTTTTACTGATTTTTTACCCCCTCCCCCCCTCTCGTCACGCGTCGTCACAAAAACTTAGACCCCCCCTCTAAAAATACGTCACAAATCTTTGACAACAAAAAAAAACACACAAAAAAACACTAAAAAAACAAACAAAAAAACTCCAACTTTATTTTCTATTTGAAAATAAGTATGTTTCAAATCACGTTTATTGTCATTTAAGTATTTATTATTTATTTAGCGAAGATCTACATTGTAATATCTTAACCTGTGTGAAGCATTTTTTTAAATAGTTAACCGGCCTTCAGAAAACGAACTGTGTTAACATCCTTAGATTATATTTTATTTTAATGCATAAAAATTAAACAGTGACTATTAATCATCACGGTTAACGTCTTTGTTTAGATTTTAAAAAAAGAAACAACATTTTTAACATGTATTTTTTAAAAATCCCTCAATTGACTGACGGGCAACCCGTAAGAAAGAGGTCGGCGAACAGACATTATTATCCTCATCTGGGGTCAAAAAGAGAATTCTTGTGGGTAATGCAGACTCATTTTTGACATATAACATCCACTAGATATATTAAAATACGTCATGTGTACGTGAACGCTTGGAACATATGCCCATTATGGAACCGGTTCCTTCCAGAAAATGCATTTTTAAAAAATTTGACAACTATGTAGATTTCTAACCTATGTATTATACGAAGACACCTAAATCTACCATACTTTCATTTATATTGACACGAATGACACTAATCTTAATCCACATGATTTGTCTGTATCACATATCCTTTCTGTGATATTTAAAATTAATGCCTTAAAAACTGAGCTAAGAATGTCAAGAATTGATGCATTCAATAAAGTTAATGAATACTTGACTAATTTTAAATGGGCTCATTTACCATTATATCGAGAACAGTGCTTCTCAAACTTTTTAGCATGGCGGACCTGCAGGAATTTATTCCATTGTACCAGGGACCGGTGCACTATTTTCCCTGCACTGACAATTTTTTCTGTCCTTTTTTTGAGAACATCTGCGGACCGGCAGCGGATGGCCCACGGACCGGCACCGGTCCGCAGACCACCACTTTGAGAAGCACTGATCTAGAAGACTAGAATGGCCAGGGGCGTTTGACAAAAAACCAATCAAACAATTATATCAAACTCGTTTTGACTTTAAATATCTACACATAATCCTATTCAGATCATTTTTAGACACTTGTCATGCTTGTAAAACTCACCAGTAATATTTTTTTTCTTGGGGGGGGGCTAACGACGCTCCCCCAAATCCCCGAGTCATGTGAGCAAGACCTAGAGTCGGGGGTGGGGGGGGGGTAACGCACACATAAACTTGTATATTTTGGGGTAACGGTAAAAAAAAGTTCGACTCCTGCCATTATAGAACCAAACGGAGCTGCGGTTACATCACAAATGCTTTGATGTCAACATCAAACGACGCAGTGGAACAATTTCATACGTTATCTTGTGGATTCTCAAACTTAAGGATTATAATTAGATTTAATTTTCGTGTCTTGATAGCTTACGCCAACCAGCGTCTGATGGCCTACCGACCGGCACATTGAGAAGCACTGGTTTAAAAGAGAAAAAAGTCATTAAATAAATTGTAAGCGACCAAATATTTCAGTGGAAGTTTTATTTAAAGTTACCCTTTTGATGTGACGTCACATTTCTTCAACCCCCCTTCTTCCCCCTCGTCACGCATCGTCACAAAAGTGTGACCCCCCTCCCCCCCTAGGTGCGTGACGTCATTTATGGACGGCCCCTTAGCTATTTAACAAAAATTAGTTTTAATGTCATCTAGAATGATTTCCTTTGAATAAAAAGTCAGAAATTCTTTGTTTGAATGTATTTTTACCGCAAAAGAAGCGTTTGAAAGGCTTGTTTTTATTTTCGTTTTTACATTTGTTTACAAACATGGATATTCAACCAGGGCATCTGGTTATCGATCTAATATTATTTTAATTACTACGATGATGAACAAGAAAAAGGTATTCTTTTTAATGATGATTTAAATAGTAATTTTAAATTTCCAATGAATCATACGCCTAGTACATGTACATGTACTAGTAGTTTTAGTGAAATTGACAATGAAGTTGACAAGTCATCTGTTGATAAACAAGCCCCGCCCCTGTCTCAAATGCCTTGATGAACTGATAATATTTCTACCACAAATAATAATATAGACAATATAGAGTATAATTTGAAAGCTGCTAAACTTTTTCGCTAAAATTAAATGCAATTTTAGATAGAATTTAAAATAATTTCTAGATGCAATACACAGTATAGCTTCCAGTTTCAAGATGTAAACAGTTCAATTTTCCAATTATTTTCCTGTATGGGTGACGATGGATATTGAGCTCTATTTGTTTATTTGTTTGTTTTTTTAATGTGAAATTATTTTTCATTTTGCTGTAAATATGAATATAGTTCAAATAAAACACCATTTTATTACATTTTGGATAAAAAAATAAAATTTTTGTGACTTTGAAAGAGATTTTGTAAAACAAATATGGTGTTTTTTAATTAATTTTTTTATTTTCACTAAAACAAAATCATATTATTTTATTAAAATAAAGTCTTGAGTCTGTGATGCCTGAAAACTTCATTCTTTTTCCTTTAATTCAGTACCAAATATATCATCTGTTAAATAATAAAAAGGTTATTAACATTTTAAGATAGCATGGTAGCCCGCGACAAATTACCAGAATAGATAATTCCGTCAGAATGAGGAAAATAATTCCGGAGAAAAAGAGTTATTATAACTTCTCAAAATAAAATAATATTTTAACTTTTTCGCCACCTAGTGTCAAAATGTAAACATTGGAAAAGCTGGTTGAGATTTAGGAAAGCTATATACTATATGTGTTTAAAAAGTTTTTTTTTATAATCTAGGCATTTTAAGGGAAAATTTAGTTAATTATTTAAATATAATCGAATAGAAAATGTAGTTTACGATATTATATGATGAGTTTTCACTATGATTGTGTGTTTCATATGAATTTGCCATGGTAGGCTTAGGCCCTATAATCGACAAGGCTACGATTTACTTTGCGTAATAATGGCTAGGATTGCTTATTTATTAAATTATTATTTGTTAAGTGCATTAGGGTTTGTGTATTACTACAGGTATCTCAACAGGTACAAAAGTTAGGTTATTTGCTGATGATTGTATAATCTATAGAACAATTAAATCAGAACAAGATAGCAAAATTTTACAAAAAGACTTAGAACTTAGATGAATTGATCAAATGGGAAACTAACTGGAGTATGTCTTTCCACCCAGAAAAGTGTCAACTGTAAAGAGTAACAAAGAAAAAGAAACAAATAAATTCAAAATATTACATTCATGGAAAAGAACTGACCCAAACTAAAGATGCAAAATACTTAGGAGTCCTAATGAATGAGAAACTATCATGGAATCCCCATGTCAATGAAGTTATTAAAAAATCAAACAAAACCTTAGGCTTTATAAAAAGAAACTTTAACAAATGTAATAGAGATATAAAACTAAAATGCTACCTCACTTTGGTGAGACCTGTACTAGAATATGCATCTTCTGTATGGGACCCATCCACCAAAGAAAACATTGTTAAACTAGAACAAAAGTCAAAAAAGAGCTGCCAGATTCATTACTGGAGAATATTCAAAACTGACAAGAATAACACCATTAGTTAAATCATTAAACCTTGAAACACTAGAGGATAGAAGAACCAAGAGCAAAGTAGTAATCATACATAAAGCAATTAATTCTAATTTAGAAATACAACACAAAGATAACTTAATACAACCCTCAGATAGACATAAGGATAAAAACATCTTTCTTATTCCGTATGCAAGAACAAACACATACAAGTTTTCCTTCTTCCCGTCCGGAATTCGGGCGTGGAATGGGTTGCCTGAAGAATCCAGGAAAACCAACACTTTATCAACATTTAAATCTCTGATAAAAATGCAGGACTAAACACAAACCATAGATAAGCGTAGGAGGCAATAATCTTCTCTATAGAAGGAGCGTCTGTAAACAGATAAAATACGATAAGATACTATTTAAAGTGTTGTTAGTTATTTTGTGTGGCTTATACTCTCATTTAGTTGCATGAAATTATTTTCTTAAAGAATAGATAGGCGAAATTTAACGCCAACAACGCATTAGCTATCTTTAGCTTTAGGCCTATGTTAAATTAGGCCTTGAATAATGAAGGCTTGCTTAGCGAACTGTTCTTAGCCACCAATTAGTTACAGAAATAATGTTAAAATGTATTAAAAAATCTTGTTTAAATTTTGAAAAATAAAATATAATTACAATAATCATTGTCAAACAACAAGACTGAGGAGTATTACTTAACTTGTAACTATAATACTTAAATCTTTCATTTGCACCATTAATATTAACCTATAGAATATGTCAATTTTTTCGGAAAGACTACATAAAATGAAACAACTAAATAAAATAAATTACATGTCGCTGTCCTGTCATTACAAGTAAAATAGTGCACCGGTCTATGGAGCAATGGAAAATTTCATGCCGGTCTGCCATTCTAAAATATTTGAGAAGCACTGATTTAGAGTAAATAAGATAAAGTTTATATATGGGACGGAAGATGGGTAGAAAGTTAGAAAGTCTTAAGTGTAAAGTGGCAAGATAACGTGACAGAGCAAAGATTACAAATTGAAGGAATACCTTCATTTTTTTAATGTCAAATGTGGTGACCAAGTCCCATAATTGTAGGGCACTGATCAACCAGCCTATCTTGCAAGAACCTTCACCAGTGTTCATTCTGGTAAAAGGGCACATGCACAGCACAATCTTGTGATCATGCACAAATAGGATTGAACTTGACACCAACAAATAGCCTAATTGTCTTGAAACCATATACAATAACACATGCTTAGTGGAAATGCATACAGGAGCAGTCAGTTCTATAAAGAAGTGATTTACACAAATTAGAAAATCAAATAGTGATTGAGTGGGAGAAAAAGTCTGGGTGGGGAATAAGTTAATTTTTTCTGTTAAGCCAATTAGGGTCAAATATATTTTCACCTGGCTTACCATAAGAAAATTTTAAGCTGTAAAATTTCAATCTTCCTAGCTAGTAGGAAAAAAATTATTTTCTTCCCGTTCATGCAAACAAACGTGAGTGATTGAAAAGTGAAAAAAAAAGCAAGGCCTTACCCCCAGAATTCTGTGAATGATTCTTGACTTTGAAGGGATAATTCAGTGAACGATTCTCAACGTTACAGAATTCTGTGGATAATTTTGAGCATTATTTATCGTATCATGTATATGAAGTTAATTCACGTTGATTATATCTGACCTGAATAAAAAAACAGACCTGAGACCTACAAAGGTCTAAATCAGATTGTTCTTTAGTAGCTCTACAGTTTTTAATTTTTTGGGACATCAGAATATGTATGTATGAGTAGTTCAGGGGTGAAAATAAGTGTGGAGTTAGCACTAATGAGGATTTTTATGAAGTGTGTTTCTTGACAGTATGCTTTGTCAAATAATTAAAGTAGATAAAAAGTTCATGCAACACCAGTCAGTGCTGCCATTGTTTTAATTTTAATATTTATTTCTAGTCCATTTTCTTATGTGAGTTATTTTTAGTCAACAATTAAAATTCTCGCTAAAACATGTTGTATGATTGTATGGTGGTAACACTGTGTTCAATAGGTGCATAAAATTAGATTCTTATAATTTACGACAGTTAGGGATAGAAGTGCAAAATAAAATTCAAATACAGTAGTACCCGGTTAAATCGTTAAATCGACGGCCTAGGGGTTTGCCAAAAGGCGTCGAGATAACCGATGATCGAGTTAAACGAAAACCAATATAGCGGCAAAATGTGCTTTAAATTTCTTTATGTACATGATGTGCGTTAATTAGTGATGGGATGATTAATCGGAATTGTATCGGAATATCGGGACCCTAATATTTCTTCACTCTTTCCTAAGGTTGTTAAAACCGTTAGTTTTTAAAGACCGTTTAAATATAACCCTTTGTTGCGTTAGCGCTGTTTTTTTCCCTAGTACATAACGAATTCAGCTACTCCTGCCCCGCCTTGCCGTGTTACCATGTGACATCAGTGACATCGTGTCACGTCGCTTGCGCGCTCCCAGTTAACATCAAGTGTTTTTGTTTTTTTAAATGGGGCTTGATGTTTGTTACACTGTTTCTGCTGAGTTAGCATCCTTCACGGCAGTGATTCCCAGATTGAGTGATACTGTGCCTTGGAGGGCGACTTCATGACTTTCCTTACAATAATAAATAACCTGCCCTGTGTAACCTACACATACCCTCATCTCAGCTTACAATGGACTCAGAATTCCTTCCGTTACTTGATGCTAATGGGACTAACCAACAACAACAATGGTGTGGGAGATTGAGAGTGGGGGTGGGTAAACTGTCTGTAGTCTGTTATATTATATATCCTAAAATCTGGGGAGCCTTGTTTACAGTAAGCACCCTATGATTTTGGTATCCTCCCATCACTAGCATCACTAGCGTTAATAAATGAGAATGTACATGCACATGTTTTTGGAGTTTTTTTTTACACATCAGCGTTGCCGTTATTTGTTTGATGAAGCGATCGGCATGCTATAAAAATGTACATCCATGTTTGCTAACAACAAAAGGCATATGTGCACCAACTAACAGCAGAAATTTACCAATATAAAATAAAAACCACCGTCGATTCTCAATACAAACCTTTATTTTCTTTTCCAAAGATATTCGTTTATCTTAAAAAATAAAACGATTAATGCATCAGGAAATGAATTAAGTTTAATAATAATATAACATACACTGCGAAATAATGACGATTAAAGACCGATAACGTGATTTACGAGCACCTCGGGTGAATACATACTCGATAGAGACGCGTCAAACTAATTCACACACGGATCAAAGTGAAACAAGATAAAAACATCCGGTAATTTTTATTGATATCTTGTATAATCACACAATAGCCGGAAGTTTCGAGGAAAGCGAGATTTTGATGCTATTTTTAACTAAAAATGCGAGAGTGCGTCACTAGGCGAACAGATGGGGATCGAGATAACCAATGTTAAGTTGCGAATTTGGCCCTCTTTTGTGCTTGAGATATTAGGATTCGGCGACTTAAAAGAATCGACATAACCGATGAGAAAATGCTTAGACAAAAAGAGAGTTTGGCGATTCCAATAAAAAACGTCGACTTAATAGGGTTGGCGAGTTAACCGTGGTCGAGTTAAGTCGGTTCTACTGTAATCTCAAATACATTGTATTTATATAGTGTTTCTAGTTACTAATTACATATAATAATGAAATAAAATTGGCTAATTCACAATTTGTTAGTCTAGAAACTGAGTTATTCAGTTGAAGGTAGGTTATTATTCTCAATAAAAGACATGTCACTAATTCATCTAATTTTGAATTTAAAAAACTTAACCAAACAATTTTACTGATAAGCTATTATAATTTTATTCGCAGATAAATTTATCCTTTAAAGCAGTATGCAGCGCATAGATCCTATAGTATTTACTACCAGGTCTTGGCCAGAACTTGTGGGGAAGGTAAGTTTTAGAAAATAATGCAACATTTAATTAAACTCAGCAGGTAATTGAATTAGATTCTTTAAAGTTTAAAAGTAATTTTAATATGCAAAGATTGTATTAACATTTTAACGGCATATTAAAGATTTTACTCTCAGTTGAAATGAACTGTAATTTATTTTGTAAGTTCTGCTTTTCTAAAAGTTAAATTTGTTACTTCAGACATTTGAAGAAGCAGCAAAGAAAATTAAAGAAGACCTTCCAGAAGCAGAGGTATGTGTATTGTGTTGTAAAATAGTGTTACTATTTATATTACAAGAGGAAAGGTAGTCCTACTAGACGGTCCTCAAATTCAATTTCAGTCTTATATCTACAGTTTTCCAGCTAAGTACGTGCACATCAAAGGGATTAGACTTAAACTTAAAAAAATTAACACATTGATATAAAATTTTAAGTTTTCTAAAGATTTATTTTGTGCAAGTTGGAAAGCGGGCTGTGATGTCACCAACAGACAAGAGGTCGCGAGGCCAAAATTTGATGGCATCCTTGTTGGTTTTAAAACATTTAAGGGAAAGTATGGACCGGACAGTAAAGCAGGCTTATATTTAACTATTAACTGGTCCACAAAAACAAACTGATTTAACTGCAATTGATAATATGCCGTTTTAATACTTTTATGACTTAAAAATTAAAAATTGAATATCAATATGGTTTACTTCTTTGTTCAATTAAAATTTTAAAATTTTTTTATTTTTAGAATTCACTGTTTTGACGGCAACACTCTTTTTTTTAAACTGTAACCGGTCCTCAAAAACGAGCGGTCTTGATAACCTTAGTAAATTACTTCTCTAATTTTTTTTCATAATGGCAAAATGGCCTAAAAGTTTGATTAAATTTAGAGATTTAATAATTAACTTCGTGTCTCTGATAGGTGGTTCAAGTTGGTGTAAATTCCTGGGTGACTATGGACTTCCGTTCTCATAGAGTGAGAGTGGTTGTGAATAAAGATGGAGTGGTTGTTGAAACTCCAACCACTGGATGAGACTAATGGGAAGTATCAACACAATCACAATGTCAAATGATTTGATTTCAGTGGACATTGCGTTAAAAATATTAATTGTTGAAGCTTTATTCAGCACATTTACTCTACAAGTTATATTATTGAACTATCAATGTAATATATAATAAATGAGACAAAATATAAGATAAATCTAAAAAAGAAATGAATTTGATTTCTTTCCTAAAAGAAACTGATATAGAAGGCAGCAATAATTAATTTCTGATGTTATATATTGTCTTGCTTTTAAATTGTGAATTTGTTATTGATTCAGGAATAATTACTGTGATAATTTTATTAACTTGATTACAATTTGATAATGTTTATCTGCTACAAATAATAATATTTTATTTATATTTAATAATTTAAAACTCTCATTTTGTGTTTAATTTTGTTGCTTGAAAATCAATTATCATTACATTAATGATACCACTTGAATTGATCTATTATGCAAATTAAGTTGTTTTTTAAGTTGCCCCAAAGATTTGAAGATTTACATTTAAATTTTATATAAGAAATTTCTATTTTATCCTTTTAACATTTTGAGCTTATGTAAGTATATATTTTAAAATTTATTCATAGCTATGCTATGTGACTTTTATAAGAAGCTTTTTTGTTTTCTTGTGAATTAACAGGAAATCTACCTGTCACAGTCAGTTCACATAACAAGATTCTAAATTAATTAAGTTTATTTTTAAATAAAGCCTTTATTTAAACTATTTATTCTCAAAGTAGAATGGACCCAAACACATTTGTCTTTGTGGACTCTGATAAAATTCTTATGTTGATGTTGATCAAACACTTACTGTTTATATATTTATAATGAAATAGTCAATTACTTTTAAGTAAGAATCTCACATACCAATAAGTATATAATCTGTATTTAAAAACATTGTCACTTGCTCTAATTAAAAAAATTGAATAAGAAATTCCACCACATTAACCATGATATATTATAATGATTTATTATTCTGTATCAATTATAAACATGCTTAATTAGATTTTGGAGCAGTGTACTGTCAGTAAATAATATTGACAATAGGTTATGATTTTAAATACAGACATATCTAAGTAGTTGAAGTGAGTGAAAATTGTATGACATTTTAAATGTAGCACCTGACGTCTAACATTTAAAGTAAAATAAACACCAGAAGGAAGTGAATATTTTGTTTGAATGAAGCTAAAGGGAAGAGATTCAAAATATATAGGAAACCGGTAGTTGTAGTCAATGTTCCCTTTAAGCTTCTGCAGTCATGCAGATTTCTGACCGAACCTTCACATCAGTTTAGAATTATCACCATCAAATTTTGATACGGATGATAAAATATCTATCTTTGTGAGGTGTAAAATTTTGCAAAAAAAAATGGATGCTGTGCAACTTAGCCCATGAATTTATTATGTTGCACACTAACGAACCTTAGTCAACATTGGTTGTTTTTTTGTAGGTGTCATTATTTCTACTAGAAACCAGTATTTGTCATCAGCTGCGCGGTAATTCTAAACTGCTGCGCGGCATCTGTCAGAAATCTGTGCAGCCACGCAGTTTAAAGGAAATATAGGTCACCAGTATTTACATCAGAATGATTCTGTTTACATTAAATTCTGTCAAATTTTTTCCTATACAGACATCTAAGACTACCAATACAAATAATAATAATTTGAGAACTTATATAGCGCAATTTATATAGCAGCAAGGAGCTGGGAACACAGCCTTTTACATAAAAATGGTTGCAGATATATTTGAAAAATGCATTCAATTTAATACAATTCTATCATAATTAAACAAAACATATATTTTATAATGACATGGTGGGGCCCATAAGCTATGTTTATCAGTAAGAGAAATGTTTGATTGTGAATTTGAAAAGTAAAGTTTGAAAATATGTTTTTTTTAGTGCAGGCCTTAGTACTAATTTTTTTGTTTGGGTGTCAGAAAAATCAGTCTTTTTTTTAAAGCATATACAGTAAAGCCATGTAATATTGTTTTACATGATTTATATTTAATAATGCAATATGATTTCTTTTTTCCTACTCTGCCTTTCAACAAATCGTTTATTATTTATCCTTTGCCATTTTAACAGGAAATATTTATATTTAATTTCCTTATGAAACTAATCAAATAAAAATTATATTTAATGCTGAATATGTTATTAATTTTTTTAAAATCTTACCTTGTACAGTAATATTTGTTCAGTAATACTCTTAGTAATAGTGCTTGTGAATGTTAGTGACAATGAAGATAAAAACTTGTCTAATAAATTTCACTATCAGACATGGTCTGCAGTGTCTAACTGCCTGGGACAATATTAAAAAGTGATGATATTTGACTTGAATATTCTAAGAGTTTGGGATCTATCTTCAGCTGCAGTCACAAAAATATTACAATGTATCTGTTATTTAAAAAAACAAAACAGTAATCCTGGAAATCTAATCTCTGTAAGGCAAAATATCGATAAAAAGCAGAGAACTCTAAATGCATGTTTTTTTCCAGATTAAACCCAACAGTTACCATATTAGCACAAGCAATTTTTGTATCAATATAGATTTGTTTTAAATCTGAGTGTCTTTTTGTGGCCGTGTGGTTAAAAAGTTAACTCATCGTGCTGTTGGAACATGTTAAGTTCTCGTGAAATGGAATGCCACATTCTTCTGTCTTTTATTTTGCTTTACATCTTAAGAAGATATTTTATGCTGTGATTAAGTTTTTCATAAAACATGTTCAAGTTTTCCACTAGCAATACTCACTGCTTATTGTGTATAAGTTTGCAATAATTTTGGTAGCATCAATATCTTCACCTTCATGCGTAAAAAATTTGTTGGTCTTTGATTTAGTGTTTACAAAATATCATATCGTATCTGTTACAGACACTCCTTCTATAAGGAAGATTATTGAGTTCTTCACTTATCCATGGTTTATGTCAAGACTTGCATTTTAATAGAGTTTTAAATGTGGATAGAGTGTTGGTTTTCCTGGTTAGATCAGGCAACCCATTCAACATCCGAAATTCAGATGGGAAGAATGAGAATTTGTATGTGTTTGTTCTTGTATAGGGGGTAAGAAAAATGTTTTTTATCCCTATGTCTATCTAAGGTTTGTATTAGATTATCTTTGTGTGGTATTTCCAGTTTAGAATTAATTGCCTTGTGTATTATTACTACTCAGTTCATCTATCTAGTTTTTCTAGGTTTAATGATTTAATTAATGGTGTTAATCTTGTCAATTTTGAATATTCTCTAGTAATGAATCTGGCAGCTCTTTTTTGAATTTGTTCTAGTTTATCTATGTTTTCTTTGGATGTACATTGTATTTCCAAACAGAAGAAGCATACTCTAGTACTGGTCTCACCAAAATAAGGTAGAATTTAAATATTCTTATTACATCTCTAAAAGTTTATCTTTTTAAAGCCTAAGATTTTGTTGGATTTTTTAATTACTTCATTGATGTGGGAATTTCATGACAATTTATCATTACTCCTAAGTATTTTGTATCTTTAGTTTGGATTAGTTGTTTATCATGAATGCAATAGTTTGCATATATTTGTTACATTTTCTTATGTCCAATTATCACAGGGGCACGGTGGTCGAGTGGCATGCGCGTTCGGCTGGCGTACCAATGGCCACGGGTTCCTGAGTCCACCCAGCTCCGAATGGGTACCTGACACTAGTTAAGGAAACAAAGGCGGCTGGGAATTGCGTGGAACCCTAATAGACGTGCCCTGTGAACGCTGCATCACTTGCCAACAGACTGTCATGGTCTGTGGACGCAAAAATCTTCTGTATAGAAGGAGCTTCTGTATAGATAAGACAAGAAAGATAACCGACAAGCAGTTCAGGTGGTCCAATTATCAGGGGGGCTTATCTGTGCCTCCTATGCTGTAAGTGTAAGTGTAAGGGAAAACATCTCATTGTTCAATCTCTCTTGTGCTTGGGGCATCTCATCAACCTCATGTCCATTGGCCAATGCCAATTTTCTTGTCGGCTGGAAAAATCAAAATGAAACTCCTGTCTTTGGAACGCTTTCCATTGCTGTTATAAAATGTTATATTTAAGAAGTATGATCAAGCAGAATTCTTTATAGATCGGAAGGAACAACCTTTTCAAAGTTGGCCACTATCAACTATATATCTCATTTTGTTTTCTCGTGATCGATCGTATCATATGCAAACAAATCCCCACACTTAGCTTTATATTTTATATTGTAATTTTATGCCATTGACCAAATCGACACCCATGGAAATAAAAGTAAAGACATTATCCACATTGCTTGAGTGTATTTTCAATCAATTCATTGTACACGGGATCAAAACTGCGTAAACGAGGTCATCAATGGTCCCAACATACATCACAGATCATCGTCTAATGTAGAGGTTCTCAAACTGGGAGCCACGTCCAAATCACAAAATCTCCGATAAGGTTCTACAAGTTTATAGTTGTTACAGTTATCACTAAATAAATGAGTCACCCGTGAAATAAAATGTCACAACTGCCTTGCATCAACGTTTTACTCTCGTATTAATCATTAATCGCAATTCCGACATGATTTAAGGGCGTCCACAACTTTATTCACCATTAGAACTGTATTTTATTTTGTACTATTTATTGTAGATTACATTTCAGACATGTGTATATTTAAAAAATGTAAATAAATGGGGGGGGGAGCGCGGTGGTCGAGTGGCAGCGCGCTCGACTCTCGTACCGGTAGTAACGGGTTCGAATCCATATGAAGGCAAGGACGTCCCTGAGTCACCCAGCTCCGAATGGGTACCTAACACAAGTTAGGCGGCTGGGTAATGCGTGGAACCCACAAAGCCGTGGCCTGTGAACGCTGCATCACTTGCCAACAGATCATCTGTCATAGTCTGTGGACGCAATTATCTTCTGCATAGAAAGAGCGTCTGTATAGATAAGATCAGAGATAAGATAAACACATTATTGGGATAATTCATCTGATTAAAAAAAAATACTAAAAAAACTTGACACATCGAACAACATTTTACATTTGATGGCAGAACGCCGAACTTTGCCAATTTGGCCAATAAAAAATAAGATTAAATATACGTTTTAACAAAAATTAATATTTCAAAGGCAGTACACCAGAAGACCATATTTTGAATGTCTATTAGGTTATTATTACAGGTAAATGAAGAGCGTATGAGTATGACGTAGGTCCATGCATTTTCAGGTTCATAAATGACGTCACGCGCCTAAAAAAAAAGGGGGGGGTGTCACGCATTTGTGACAGGGGGAGGGGGTGTTTACGAAATGGGACGTCACATCAAAAACTCGCAACTTTAAATAAAAGTTCCACTTAATATTGGATTGGCTTAGCATTTATTTAATGACGTTT
Organism: Ampullaceana balthica; assembly: GCA_944989445.1. Lineage (NCBI taxonomy): Eukaryota > Metazoa > Mollusca > Gastropoda > Lymnaeidae > Ampullaceana > Ampullaceana balthica. The sequence goes on along the minus strand of CALYLW010001000.1, from coordinate 126,965 downwards.
TCAATGGCTTCACACGTGTTTGGATATTATAGTGCAGCCTTCCACTAAATACATTTTAAACTTATATTTAATTGAAAAAAACCTAATTTGCAACTAGTGGGAGGCCGGATATCCGGGCCGTATATTACCTACTGGCCCAGATGAATTGCCTGCATGGTTATTAAAAGAACTAAGCAATGAACTATCCCCAATCTTTGTAGTTCTTTTTCAAGCCTCTCTAAACCAGGGTAAAGTGCCACATGATTGGAAATTAGTTAACGTAACTCTACTCTTTAAGAAAGGTGATAAATCAGATCCTGGTAATTACAGACCTGTATCACTTACTAGTATCACCTGTAAATTACTAGAACACATAATATATAGTAGAATAGTTAACCACCTAGACAAATATAATGCCATATGCCCACATCAACACGACTTTAGAAAAAACAGATCATGTGAAACACAAATAATAGGTTTAATAGATGAACTATCAAAAGGCTTAGACAATAATGATCAAATAGATACAATATTACCAGACTTCTTAAAAGCATTTGACAAAGTTCACTACCTAAGTTTACTTTAAAAAATTAACTACTTTGGAATCTCAGGTCCCTTACATCACTGGATCCAAGACTTCCTTTTGAGTAGGGAGCAAACGAATAATTAATGGATCTAAATCTGCACCAATAAAGGTTAACTCAGGAGTTTCACAAGGAACTGTGCTAGGTCCCTTACTCTTTTTAATTTATATAAATGATTTACCCAACAAAATCTCAACAGGAACAAAGGTTAGGTTATTTGCTAAAGATTGTATAATCTATAGAAGAATTACCGTAAATCAGATCAAGATAGAACATTTTACAAAAAGACTTAGATGAATTGATAAAATGGGAAACTAACTGGAGTATGTCTTTCCACCCAGAAAAGTGTCAACTGTTAAGAGTAACAAAGGAAAAAAAAACCCCGTAAAAAACCAAGTTTTTGACTATAAATCTTTTATGTACGAGACGTAACTAAAAGAAAATGTTCATTATAATACGCAGCGCAAGACCATCCAAAAAATACAAAATTGTAGTTGTGTCGTAAAACAGGTTTAATATAATGCGCACCGTTCAGGAATATGTTTATGAAAAGTGTTGTCAATAAAATACGCACCTTATTGCGCGACAGAATGGTTGTTCAATATAATACTAATACGCACCGCGACGCTCTATCTAAAAAAATAACATGACACATAGGAATAAATAAAATAATCTAAAAAATCAATAATTTAATTACGGTACATGCGATTGATATGAAATTTTGATACATTGTTTTTATCATCGGTACGAAACTGCCTTCAAAATTTCAGCTCGCTAGCTTACGAGGAAGTGGGTTAAAAATCGATCCAAAGTTTTGGCGACAAGCAAGGGCGCAAGCAAGCAAGCAGACACCACGAGTTAATATAAAGGATTTAACAAGGGCGCAACCAGAAACCGCGAGTTAATATAAAGGATTAAAAAACAACCCGTAAAAAAACAAGTTTTTGACTATAAATCCTTTATGTACGAGAAGTAACTAAAAGAATGTTCATTATAATACGCAGCGCAAGACCATCCAAAAATACAAAATTGTAGTTGTGTCGTAAAACATGTTTAATATAATGCGCACCGATCAGGAATAGCCTATGTTTATAAAAAGTGTTGTCAATAAAATACGCACCTTATTGCGCGACAGAAAGGTTGTTCAATATAATGCGCACCTTTACACTCTATATACAAAAATAACATGATACATAGGAATAAATAAAATAATCTAAAAAATCAATAATTCAATTACGGTACATGTGATCGATCTGAAATTTTGATACATTGTTTTTATCATCGCCATGAAACTGCCTGCTAAATTTCAGCTCGCTAGCTTAAGAGGAAGTGGGTTAAAAATCGAACCAAAGTTTTGGCGACAAGCAATCAAGCAATCAACCAGACACCACGAGTTAATATAAATATAAAGGATTTAAAAAAACCCCGTAAAAAACCAAGTTTTTGACTATAAATCCTTTATGTACGAGAAGTAACTAAAAGAATGTTCATTATAATACGCAGCGCAAGACCATCCAAAAATACAAAATTGTAGTTGTGTCGTAAAACATGTTTAATATAATGCGCACCGATCAGGAATATGTTTATAAAAAGTGTTGTCAGTAAAATACGCACCTTATTGCGCGACAGAAAGGTCATTCAATATAATACCTACCGCGACACTCTTATCTCAAAAAATAACATGATACATAGAGAAAAAAAAGAGATAAATAAAATAATCTATAAAATCAATAATTCAATTACGGTACATGCGATCGATCTGAGATTTTGATACATAGTTTTTATCATCGCCACCAAACTACCTGCTAAATTTCATCTCGCTAGCTTTCGAGGAAGTGGGTTAAAAATCGATCCAAAGTTTTGGCGACAAGAAATCAAGCAAGCAATCAAGCAACCAGACACCGCGAGTTAATATAAAGGATTTTATAAAAAGAAACCGTAAAAAAACAAGTTTTTGACTATAAATCCTTTATGTACGAGAAGTAACTAAAAGAATGTTCATTATAATACGCAGCGCAAGACCATCCAAAAATACAAAATTGCTGTTGCGTCGTAAAACATGTTAAACATAATGCGCACCGATCAGGAATATGTTTATAAAAAGAGTTGTCAATAAAATACGCACCTTATTGCGGCGACAGAAAGGTTGTTCAATATAATGCGCACCGCGACGCTCTATCTAAAAAAATAGCATGATACATAGGAATAAATAAAATAATCTAAAAAAATCAATAATTTAATTACGGTACATGCGATCGATCTGAAATTTTGATACATTGTTTTTATCATCGGTTCAAAACTGCCTGCAAAATTCCAGCTCGCTAGCTTACGAGCAAGTGGGTTAAAAATCGATCCAAAGTTTTGGCGACAAGCAAGCAAGCAATCAAGGGCGGCCGCAGACACCACGAGGTAATATAAAGGATTTAAAAAAGAGACAAATAAATTCAAAATATTTCATTCATGGAAAAGAACTGACCCAAAATAAAGATACCAAAATGATTAGGAGTCATAATAAATGAGAAACTAACATGGAATCCCCATGTCAATGAAGTTATTAAAAAATCAAACAAAACATTAGGCTTTATAAAAAGGAACTTTAACAAATGTAATAGAGATAAAAATTAAAATGCTACCTCACTTTGGTGAGACCTGTACTAGAATATGCATCTTCTGTATGGGACCCATCTACCAAAGAAAACATTGATCATTGATAAACTAGAACAAATTCAAAAAAGAGCTGCCAGATTCATTACTGGAGAATATTCAAAAAAGAGCTGCCAGATTCATTACTGGAGAATATTCAAAACTGATAAGAATAACACCATTAGTTAAATCATTAAAATTAAACCCTGAAACACTAGAGGATAGAATAACCAAGAGTAAAGTATTAATCAGAGGCGTCACTAGGGTTGATGTCACCCGGGGCGGTAGCTCATGGTGTCACCCCTTCACGACCGAAGTGGTCGTCCATAAATGACGTCACGCGATGTTGCCGATTTTTACCCCACCCTCCCCCAGCGTCATACTTTGTCACAAAAAAATTAGAATCCACCCCCTCCCCCACCCGTTTTATTCCGATTTGACGTCACATAATTTTTACACCCCCCCCCAAAGCCGTATTTTCTAGTATTTAGGGAAAGTCTGCTCTCTAATATTGTAACACGCGTGAAGCTATTGAAAACGTCATTGAATAAATGGTAAACGATCGAATATTTAAGTGGAACTTTTATTTAAAGTTGCATGTTTATGATGTGACGTCACATTTTTTTAAACACACCCCTCCCCCTTATCACACATCGTCACAGATGCGTGACACTGTCCCCCTATGGCGGAGGGGGTGCTGAGCGGGCTAAAGCCAGGGGTCCCCAATGATTTAAAGTCCCCCAAACTTATTATAGAGTATAATAAAGATGGGCAAATGTTTGTATGAAACCCTGAAAATGCCTTCTACAGTCATACGGCAATGCTGCAAATATGAGTAGGAAGTAAAACGGAGTCCAGGCTGTTCTTCGTGAGAAGTGCAGTGTTGCTCATTATGTGCCGTGCACAGCTCATTCCATTAATTTGGTTGGGAAAAGTGCAGCTGGTTGTCCTGCTGCAGTCAGATTTTTGTCTTCTGCAAAATCTTTATACCCGGCTTGTTGCATCTACTCATTGTTGACAGGTACTTCAAAAACACATGAAATTGATACAAGTCAACAAAGCCTTGTCTGACATAAGATGGTCAGCCCGAAATGATTAAAGTCTATTTATAACTCATAACATGAGAATATTGCAGCACTGGAAGAATTAGCAACTAACGAAAATCAGCCACGTGACTGTCGACTTGAAACAGAAGGATTTCGGAAGGAACTTGAACAACTGGAAGTCGCTATTTAACTTGAAATTTGAGAAACATTTCAGAATACGAATGTATCCCTTCAAGAGCCGATAATATCTTTGAATTCAGCCATGCATTTGAAGTCTCTCATTGAGTTTATTAAAAGACTGCACTCTTAATTAGATTCCTATGAAGACAAAGGAAAGGACAAGTCCATGAAAAAAGAGTATAAACAATCTTCAATACTATCAATAAAGAGAAAGTGTTAGTCTGATAAAGGGACATCACCAAAACAATATTATCCCCGAGACAAAAATTCAAGGTTGAGGTATTTCTGGTAATTATTGACAAACTTTCTTAAGCCCTACAACATCGGTTAGGCGCATATAAATACATCCATGAGAAATATGACTTTCTTACAAACCTAACTGAGCTCAGCAATGATGCCATCCGATGGGCAGCAGCCAAGTTAATGGAAGAATATTCAAGTGATTTAGAAGACTGCCTATCTTCAGAATTAGTGCAATTTTAATAACTCTTAAACACGTTATTGTCAAGCCCAAAGTGTGGGTTAAGGAAAAGGAAGTAGCCAGTGGCGTAGCTAGAACTTTTGCCGCCCGGGGCGGTCTCCAATTTGCCGCCCATTTTAGGGACAGTCCGTAAATGACGTCACGCACCTAGTGTGGGGAGGGGAGTCATACACTTGTGACGATGTGTGTTTGAGAAATGTGTCGTCACGTCAGAACACACAACTTTAAAATAAAATTTACCCTTAAATATTGATTACTAACACTTTATTTAATGACGTTTACGTAAACCGCGTGTTACGATTTTAGAGTGCAGCCTTGCACTTAAAACATACCTAAATGACAAAAATTATTTGAAACATGCTTATTTTCAAATAGAAAATACGGCTTTTATGGTGAGTCAAAGCTTTATGACGACACATTGAAGAAGGGCTCTAAGTTTTATTACGAAGTGTGAAAAGTCAGCTTAAATCTCGTGACCTCATTTATGGACGGCAAATTAGTCGATTATAAGATGGTTTTTATAAATTAATAAACATGAATAAATTTATTGTAATTGAAACGAAGTAAAGGTGGGGAACATTTTTACCGTTACATGCCAAATTTATGTAAGCAGTAATTAAAGAGGCCGAATAATATGATATACCTATAAATACACATTTATAAAAATACACTAGACATTTTTTGAAGGCCACAAGAAAGTTACTGAGGTCACAGGTCCCACCCTCCCTTCCCATGAAACAAAACATATTCCAAATTTACACCCCAAAAAACATTATCATGCAATTACTGTTCTTTTATTTTATATTTATTAATAAATGATTTTTTTTTACAACAAAGAAATTTTATACATTAGTATGTATATTTATTACATTTACTTTCCTAACTTTCATAATAGAAAAATCGTGTATTATACTATCAAAATTTAAATTATTTGTACTATCTTGTTCTATGAACAATATTGCAAAATTTTATTGTCTTAAACTTAAATCGCTCATTGTGGAACGAAGAGAAGCTCCTTTCATAACTAGCGACACTGATAGCAATTGTTGAAAAAATTCATAGCAAAATTACAATGTTGGGTATAGAATTTTCCAATCTTACTGTTGAATAAATTTTAATAGATCAAGGGGGCCTTCCTCCCCCCCACCCCGTTTTTCTAACATAATGCCTCTTCTTGTCGTGTAGGTACAGCCATAAAAACCTGGATAAAAAACCCTTTCGTTCAATATTGAACTGCTCTTTATCAATGTCAATAAAGTAATTTATTTGATGTTCAAATGCTTCATTTAATAGTTTACATGGTATTATATACGAATATTTTCTTGCAAGGACTTGCAACTCATCAATGCGTTCTTTTATTTTCTTTTATAATTCCATGCATGGATAAAAACATTTCCCGTTGTACTTCTTGTTCTAAAGATAGAACCACGTCTTCTTAATTTTTCCCACTCAGCGCTCATTTGATATCTCCAACTCTTCACAAATTGTTTGGCTGATATAACAGCGTTTTGTATTAGCACATCTCTTTGTTCCATGCAATGGGTTTGCATTAATTAAAAAAATGATGGGTTCCCATAAATTTATATAACATAGAAAAGAAAAAGATTGCATTGAATTGAGTGAAATTCCAGCATCTGATCTCGTTTTACTAGTTACTTCTTTAGATGTCAATTTTTCCAAGACGCTTGAAATTTAAAGTATGTTTTTTTTCGAAATTATGTATGCCTTTTGTGGTGTCTATTAACGGAGAAATTTGAATATTTTCATGTTCTTGCCATAAATCTTAATAATTTTCCATAAAATATACGAATTCAAATTATTTACACATTACTTTAATTTGATAGGCGTAAACTTTTTAATGAATAACCGTATTTTAATGAAAAACACAAATTATTTGTGCTACTTTAATGCAATAAAAACAAAATAAATTTAATTTTTAATAATGTACCTTATAATAATTTTCTGAAAACTCAAACAGCAATATAAATTACTACTTGCAAGTCAAACCAATATTGAACCATCAAGAAAGGTAGGTACTTGTTCGCGCATCATTCTGCGAATGTCGCAATTCCAAGCAAAAACCATCGTGGCGATATTAATAGCACATATTTTTAGGCCCAGCGGTGATGTGTTTTTTGTGTAATTTTCTTATGAAAGCGTCATCCGCTTAATTTTCCAAACAAATCGATACCTTTTTTGAGTGATTTTAAATTTTTGAACGGTTTTGCGTTAGTTATAACATCCACTATGTAATCAAACAAATGTGTGAATCCGTTAATTAAGACTAAAAATTACGAATATTTTTGTTTCACCTTGGTTTCCCCTTTCAAAAGAAAAAGGGTGGTTGTCGGAATATGTTGCACTTTTCAAATGCCCACAAATGCCGCCCTTAAATGTGTGCCACCCGGCTCGGACCGCCCCACCACCCCTCTAGCTACGCCACTGGAAGTAGCACAATGCGAAACTCAAAACACGTGCACAGAACTAAAATTTTTGATGCTTTGGAATGAGCTAATTCACACAGTTCTTTACAAATGTACACATCGTACTTCGCATATATCTTTCAGTAATGACACCAAACTGCAGCAGAGAGCGACCCTTTCCAAAGTTGAAAAGCATATAAAAATGAGTTAGAATTTGCATGGGACAACAAAGACTGAATATGCTCTCTCTAATGAACATTGAAAAGGAACGTGTAGGCTTACTTAGCTTTACTGACTTGATTGCTAACTTCGCCATGAGAAAAATTCGCAAACTAATATTTCAAATAGAGAAAACAATTCGTTACCCAATGAAAAACAAAAGTTTAAAATTACAACAAAAAACCCCCCATTAAAAATACGGAATAATGAGTAATATTATTCTTTATGGGGGCGTGTTCGTAACCACGAAACAGCGTAAGTCGGGATAGGACCGTCGTAACTGGAGGACCTCCTGTATATAAACATACATGTCTATGCTTGCACGCCTCTAATAAATATAGATAAAACAAAATATAAAGTCAAAGACACTGAACTCATAATTTTCCTCTAAAAAAAGACATCTTAGAAAACCCATCTTTTGATTTTTTTATAGAAAAATCGTATTCTCTACCCCCACCCCACTATGGTGGAGGGAGAAGTGAGGTGGGATTCTTTCATGCTATCGGTGTGTCAAAGGCAAAATGGCTTTATATCTTTTAAAACAGAAGACACTTCCTCTTTCAGGTCCGGCCTTTTTTTTTATAAAGATCTCTCTGCTGCGACTGTTTCTTTTTTCCCCCCTAATTTGTTTTAATGTTTTTTGTGTGTTGCGACTGTTTTGTAATTGCAAGTTAACTGATATTTTTTAAATAAAAGTTTTCACGTTTAACGTATTTAATTGTATTTCTTAATTTCTTTCTAGGTGAAAAAATGTGTCTTCTTTTTTTCTGACATAAAATCGAACACAATAAAATGTTAGACTTTGGTGACACCCGCCTGATGGTGTCGCCTGGGGCGCCCCCCATTGCCCCCCTAGCGACGCCACTGGTATAAATAAAACAAAATTATTAACTCAAAGACATTTAATTCATAACTTTCCTCTAAAAAAAACAACAAAGAAAACCCATATTTTGATTTTTATTATTATTTTGTTTTTTAGAGAAATCTTCTTCCACCACACTCCCAACTGTGGTGGAGGGACTAGTGAGGTTGGGTGTCGGTATGTCTAAGCCCAGTTGGCTTATATCATTTAAAACATAAGAGACAGTCTCCCATATTTCTAAACTTTTTAAAGCTCTCTCTGGTCCGCTGTTTCTTTTTTTTCCCCTTAATTTGTTTCATTGTAGTTCGTTGGGACTGTTTTATTATTGCACGTTAACTGATATTTTTTTATTGAAAAGTTTAAGCGTTTAGAGTATTTCATTGTATTCCATAATTTCTTTCTAGGGGAAGAAAGAATGTCTTTTTAATTTTTTAAATTATTTTTTTAAAAATAAAAAAACAACATAAAATCATTCAGTAAATTGTTAGGTTTGGGTGTCACCCCCTGATGGGTGTCACCCGGGGCTGCCCGCCCCCGCACCCCCTAGTGACGCCACTGGTATTAATCATACATAAAAGCAATTAATTCTAATTTAGAAATACAAAGATAACTTAATACAACCCTCAGATAGACATAAGGATAAAAACACCTTTCTTATTCCATATAAGGGAATGAAAGCAGTCAGAATACGGAAAAGCGACTGGGAGTGTAAGGCAGAAGACCGATCTACGTGGCGCACAGTTGTCAAAGAGGGCGTCATAGTAGCCGAAGAGAGATGGATGGAGGAAGCTACAGAAAGAAGAGCTAGGAGAAAGGCCAAAACATTTAGTAGCACAGTATTCGTGTGTAAAAGCTGTGGTAAAGACTGTCACTCAAGGATAGGACTGCACAGCCACTCGAGGAAATGAAACCCAACTCAACAGTGATGCACCATCGTATCGCGAGACGGTAAGGATGCCGATTACTTACTTACTTACTTACTTCTTATTCCATATGCAAGAACAAACACATGCAATTACAAATTTTCGATTTTCCCGTCCGGAATTCGGGCGTGAAATGGGTTGCCTGAAGAAACCAGGAAAACCAACACTTTATCAACGTTTAAATCTCTAATAAAAATGCAGGACTAAACACAAACCATAGATTAGCGTAGGACGCATTAATCTTCTGTATAGAGGGAGCGTATCTAACAGATAAGATACGATTTCCGCCACTATCCGGATTTGCCAAATACTTATGGCAGATCCGGATAGGATCCGGATAACAACCTAGTAAAGAATTATTTGAAATTAAAATAATATTAATAAGTTTATAAACAAATATATAAAAAGTACGGCTGTTAACGATTAATTTAAAATTAATCTTTAACTTTTGAAAAATTAACAATTAATTAATCGTTAATTTCGAAAAACTTAAAGTATTGATTATGTTCCAACGCGATAAACATTTACAGCATAAAACTGAGTGAACTCCTCCACGAGATGTGGTCATGGACTGCTGGCGTGAAGTCAAGTGACCCGTAAAATGTAAACAATAGCGACCGCTACATATAGTTTATATAGATAAACTAAAAATGAATTAATTTAATTACGGTACGTTCGATCGATCTAAAATTTTGATACGATGCATTGTTAGGTGACACGGGTCCGTGTGCCAAATTTCAGCTCGATTACTTCACGGAAAGTGGGTCATTTTCGACTTTTGTTTTTCCGCGGGCCCAAGACAGACAGAGAGAGACGGCGGTGAAGTTAATATAAGGGATTTAATAAAACAAAGTTTTTCCCTATAAATCCCTTATATATGAGACATAACTAAAATTATTAATTATGTTCAAATGCGACAAATATTTACAGACTGAATCTGTCTTATCTCAACTTTGCTTTTAACCCGGGGGGGGGGATAGAGGGGAAAGGTCTTGTCACCGATCGCTGGTCCGAGCTCAGCGTGACACGCAAAATGTAAACAAAAGCACGCCGGTACACCTTGTTAAAACACGAGATGTGTTCACCTGTGGCTGGGGTGAAGTCAAGTGACCCGTAAAATGTAAACGATAGCGACCACTACATATAGTTTATATAGATAACCTAAAAATGCATTAACTTAATTACGGTACGTTCGATCGATCTGAAATTTTGATACGATGCATTGTTAGGTGACATGGGTCCGTGTGCTAAATTTCAGCTCGATGCCTTCACGGAAAGTGGGTCATTTTTTACTTTTGTTTTTCCGCGGTGCCCGCCCAAGACAGACAGAGAGACAGAGACGGCGGTGAAGTTAATATAAGGGATTAAAAAAGACAAGTGTATTGACATTATGTGGCTCAAGTGATGAGCGGGTCTAATTTAAAATATAACCAGCCGCGCTGAACACTCATTCACATGGAACTGAGGTAACTGGTATGCACAAAATGATCTTGGCAAGGAGTGACATTATCGGATATCGGGGTTCATTAAGTTTCCACTATTGTAGAGAGTTAATGGATTCAGAAACTTTCATCTCCATTTTGTAACGCAGTAATTCATCAGAAGAGCTGTCGCCATTTTCTGACTCTGAGTCAGACTACATTACTGCCATTATCTTAATACTCTTTTCATTTGGTTTGATAAGTAGGCGAAGTGTTAGAACCATGGTAGGCAAACTTTATCAACATTTTGAACATTCCCGTCAGTCAATAGTTTAAAATAATTTTTTTTCGTGTAATGGTCAGGAAATTTATTATTTATGGGCCGCTATTTATTATTATTATTAAAAATTTTTTTTGACTTACAATAATTTGTAAGTGATGGGTAGATTAATCTTAAAAAATAATTTAATCGTTAAAAGATTTTAACGATTAATCGAGAAATCAATCGTTGATTTCCGCAGCCCTAATAAAAAGTATTGTCATTTGATTTGTGAAGTTAAAAATACATTTTTTACTTGTCTAACGAGTTTCATCTTATTCAGTCTCATAGATTTTAAACTCTAGTCTATTGTGAATAATATTACCATTATAGAAAATGAGTTTAATAGTAAAAAATTAAGTTATACATTAAATTATTAATAAATATAAAAGTAAACAAATTAACAAGCGTTGATCATGAAATCCTTCAAATCCATGCAAAATATAGTAAAGCAATCAATTTCAATACGAGAAAAAAATATTACGTTAAAAAGTTAGAAGCATAGATATTACTTTACTACATAAGATAACAAACTAAGTTAACTAACAGTATATTATACTTACCTAGTCTGAATGAAAGAACAGTTTCTATTATGGCCCTAGATCACAACTTCTTGTACACCACACTACACACTCATTACAACACTGTTAGTTTGGTACACACTTCACAGTTAGTTGAACTTCGCTCAAGTTCGTTCATTCGATTCATTGTAATATGTTCATCGCTAACTTTGGCAGTGTCACAGACTGTCATTGTTGAGATACGATACTCTCCATATGTTGGATAATAAATATTTTAATAAATAGTATTAAATACTAAATGGAACGTAGTAAAGTTCACACCCTTAGCTTTTACACTTAAATGTGGAGATATCCGGATCCGGCAAATATTAGGGTCAAACTATCTGGATCCGGCAAATAGTAAAAAACCATATCCGGCCACCACTTATTTGCAACATGCTAATTTTCAAATAGAAAATACAGCTTTAAAAGGGGGGGGGGTGTTAATGATTCAAAGCTTTGCTGCGTCATATTTAAGAGGGTTCTAAGTTTTTATGACAAAGTGTGACGAGGGGAGTTAAAAATAGGCCGTTATTTAACAATTCTAATCCTTTATCTTATTTAATCAGCAATTTGTCATAAACAATGATAGGGTATGTAAACACTTAGATAATGAAGAAATTATATATGATTGCTTTTTTGTGGAAAACTGAAATCTCCTTTCATTCTTTCACCATGGCCAATTCATCAGGCATGGGTTTTGAGGAATTTTAAGTATATTATATTATATTCAAGATATTTCTTGTTATATATTTGAAAGAAGTATAGCAGTTTGAAATCTATATAAACAATTCAATTAAATCAAATTTCGAATACGCATGTTTAATATTTATACAATTTACTTCACAGAAATCCATGCATTAATTTATTGATAATACATTTGTGATGTCTATTATATCATTCCACATCTTCTGAAATTAATTGTTCAACGTATTATATTTCTATATATATAGGCAGTGGCGTAGCTAGGAATTCGTAAGAGGGCTAGGGGGCTTAACCTCCTTGGGGGGGGGCCACACACATGGAGGTGGCGTAATATTTAATGTAAAAAAATGTACAAACACTAATCTGGGGGCCCGGGGGACTTTCGAATTTGGACCCACTCTACCCCTCCCATAGCTACGCGACTGTTTGTAGGCAGTAAATGAAGTTAAAATAAGACAGGGCGTCTTTCTCCACCCCCTTCTTATCAAATCTTATCGTCTCACTTGAACTTGAACGAACATAGCTACCATCCTTATTTCGAGACACAATTCTATGGCGGGCTCACGTCCCACATCACTTGGTTCGAGTATTTAGGGCACATAAAGAAACTTTGTAAGTACTTGGCGCAGGTCGGGAAAGGGGAGGGGGGTTTGGGTGGCCAATAGTTTACCACTCTGGGCTACACCAAAGCTAGTGAAGCCTCTGACCAAGTCGGGAAAGGGGAGGGGGGTTTGGGTGGCCAATAGTTTACCACTCTGGGTGACACCAAAGATAGTGAAGCCCTTGACCAAGTCGGGAAAGGGGAGGGGGGTTTGGGGGGCCAATAGTTTACCACTCTGGGTGACACCAAAGCTAGTGACGCCTTGGGTGGCCAATAGTTTACCACTCTGGGTGACACCAAAGCTAGTGACGCCCCTGACTATACCTTTCCGTATGTAAACCTGAAAAAAGGGATATGTTTATAACAAAAAAAAGTAAGAAAATCTGGATTTACTGTTGAATTAGAAAAGATAAGAATCAAATACGTTTTTTTTAAATTTTAAATCGAAAAGTATTTATAGTTTACCTTCTAGTACTAGTCATAGACTCTTCCCTTTGATATTTTTCTGTTTGGACCCACCTTATGGACCAAGCAATCCCGCAGCAGTGTTGACACGGAACGAACAAATAAAAACTGTTCCAATGAATGGGTCGGCTTCTTATCTTTATTCAACGACCCGTTGAGGCCCCTGCGTGTAGTTAGTAGGGTGTAACGTATCCTGCTTGGCAAAAAACGACACATCGAATCTAAACGCTGTACTTAGCCCATGAGCTAAGGGGTAGTGAAGCCGAAACAAGGGGCAATTCATTACAAATTGATGGTTTAATTAACAACCACCGTGGTACCTAAATTGTTGACGTTTGCTTATAAATGGAAACAGCCCATCTAAGCAGAAGGACTCTAGCAGGAAGAATGTCGACAGTTCAAGCGATGAATGTAGCGTCTAGTTGGCATTTCAGGAAATAGAAACTACTAAGTACTTAAAAAAAAACAACCCAAAATGTTTCTTCAGGTTAGTTGATATATTGTGTAGTTAGTTGACATCTAGTGTAATAAGTTGTCATATAGTATTGCTAGTCGACTGTTAGTGTAGTTAGTTGACATCTAGTGTAATAAGTTGTCATATAGTATTGTTAGTCGACTGTTAGTGTAGTTAGTTGACATCTAGTGTAATAAGTTGTCATACAGTATTGTTAGTCGACTGTTTAGTGTAGTTAGTTGACATCTAGTGTAATAAGTTGTCATACAGTATTGTTAGTCGACTGTTTGTGTAGTTAGTTGACATCTAGTGTAATAAGTTGTCATATAGTATTGTTAGTCGACTGTTAGTGTAGTTAGTTGACATCTAGTGTAATATGTTGTCATACAGTATTGTTAGTCGACTGTTAGTGTAGTTAGTTGACATCTAGTGTAATAAGTTGTCATATAGTATTGTTAGTCGACTGTTAGTGTAGTGAGTTGACATCTAGTGTAATAAGTTGTCATATAGTATTGCTAGTCGACTGTTAGTGTAGTTAGTTGACATCTAGTGTAATAAGTTGTCATACAGTATTGTTAGTCGACTGTTAGTGTAGTTAGTTGACATCTAGTGTAATAAGTTGAACTAAACATGACAGTCCGTGTTAGTCGATCTGTTGAGCAGCTTAGTAATGAGATGTCTGTAACTACTTGACTCTGTGTTGATCGTTGACAGCTTTAGGTAATTATGTTCTGCGAACTACTTTAACATCTTGTGTGACATGAAATTTCCTTTCGAGAGATGAATATGACACTCAATCAACTTCATAAATTTCCAAGTCAATACACTTGTAGAATCAGTGCTTCTCAAACTTTTTTGTATTGCGGACCAGCAGGAATTGTTTTTTTCCATTGCACCAACAGGGACCGTTGGCACTATTTTCCCTGCACTGACAATTTCTCTTCACTTTTTTTGAGAACATCTGCGACCAGTCCAGCGAATGCCCCACGTGAACCACCAATTTGAAAGCACTTTTTTGCTGACTGTAGATCAACATACTCCACAACGGATACTCATTATGATCCTATCATTATAAACAAGTCTTTTTGCTAAAAAAATGTATCCAAGTCTTAAGCTAATAAATGATCATGTTTTGTTGTGTAACTAAACTAATTATTATAATTTACAATTTAGCTGACGTGTAATCAATGACAGTTTTTTTTATTTTTACATATATAAAACCCAAAGATTTTCCTAACACTTTTCTGTTTGAAGTAAAGATGTTGTCGCAGAAAATATTTGAAGAGCGTTTTTCTGTGATGGATACATTTTAAATTCCGGAAGTGGATCTTAAGAGTTACACACTGATGTTGTGGTTTGTAAGTTACGCTCAATTATAATTAATCTGATTCCTCTCCAGGATGAAAGAAAATAGTTTAAAAATTTCCGAAAGCGCTCAAAATATGAATGCTCCCGTAAAAATGAATGTCATAATCGTCAAACCTGACGTTGAAACAAAAACATTTTGGGTTGGGTCTTAGGTCATTGGAAAATAGAATATTCTTAATATTTATAATAGTTTCTTATTCGTATGCAAGAACCAAACACATACAAAGTTTCCTCATCCCGTCGGAATTCGGGCGTGAATGGGTTGCCTGAAGAAACCCAGGAAAACCAACACATTTATCCGCATTAAATCTCAAATAAAAATGCAGGATCTAAACACAAACCATAGATAAGCGTAGGACGCAATAATCTTCTGTATAGAAGGAGCGTCGGTAAACAGATTAAGATAATATAAGTTTATGGGCGTGGTCGTGCATACCATTTTTCGAGACATATCGAGTGCGTGTTGAGGGTTGGGGTAGGGGAAGGAATTTCACCAATTTTGAATGTACATAATTTTGTTTCTGATATGGAAATTTTTTCAATTAATATTAAATAGATGATAACTTCCCTCTTTGTTTTTGTCATTGTATTGTGAACATAGGTCTCTGTCAAAGCTCGCCACTCTACACGGTCCCTTGCCAGTCGCTTCAATTCTTCCCAGCTCTTCACAGTCCTTCCAGCCTCGTCCAACATGCTCCGTCTCCATGTACGCTTGGGTCTTCCTCCTTGTCGTTTGCCCTGGGGGTTCCAATCTAAGGCCTGCCTAGCCCTGCTGTTATCTTTCTTTAGGTGTGTCCAATCCATCTCCACTTTCTTCCATGATTTGTGTTCTACTGTCTTTGTCCACACCTCTCCCACAGCTTGGAGTTTTCGACCTTGTCGAACCATTTTATTTCAGATAATTTCTGAGACTATCTGTTTAACAAGGTCTGTGTCTATTTTTTGTTGTCTCTGTCTCTTCGCACATGTTTCGGATCCATAAAGTAGGACCGTTTAACATTGGTTTTAAAGATCCTTACTTTTGTGACCAGAGATGTATGTAGAAACTCTCCAGACCTGTTTCCGATTGGCAAAAGCCTAGTCAGAGGGACGCCAAATGTATTCTTCGTTCGATGGTCCTCATCTGTTTCCCCTGAAACACTGACCACCACTCCCAAGTATAGCAAAGTTGTTTACTTGCTCCAGCTACGTGCTACTTGTATGGCTCCATGCTGTTGGAAGTTTATTTTCAATAAATGTGATTTTTGAATGCTTACATTGAGTCCGTAGCGCTTTCCTAGTCTCGCCCAAGGCTAGCTGATTTCGTTCTTGCATGTCTTGAAGAGTCTGTGGGACAATGCCAAGTCATCGCGCAACTCCAATCGTCGTAGATGTGCATAGTTCTCACTGGATTCCTTTTCCTGAGCTTGCATAAGTCTCCTTTGTGACCCGTCTAACGACAAGAAGGGACAGAGTGGTTGAAGGAGGCATCCTTCTTTGACTCCAGTTGTGACATGGAATTCATCTGTTAGTCTACTATTGTGTACTACTTGGCAGGTAAGTTATACCGTACATGTTTTGTATGAGTTTTGTTATTTTGTTTGGATTCCAAATGCCTTCATTATTGACCAATATAGCTGCTCTATTAATGCTTATCGAGAGGCCTTTTCAAAGTCCACCAATGTGGCCATAGAGTGGAGATTGCCATTCAATAGAGTGTTCATTTAATTATCCGAAGTGTTGCTAAGTTGGACAAGGCAATGATCTTCCATTTCTGAACCACTTGTTTCTTCTCTCAGGAGATCATCGAAGCCATCTTTTATTCTGTTTAGTATTGTTCTGCTAAAGACTATTGCTTGGTACTGAGATAGTAGGTAATTCTCGCGCACATATCTCCACATTAGGTGACAGATCCTCCATTAGTTGGAATTTTCAATCAGTAAGCCCTTTCTTTTCCATTCTGCAGGAGGGGTTTCAGTTGACCAAATTTTGTTGAAGATACTGTGGAGGTGGGTAATGTTTTCAGCTCTCCTTCTTTAGGACCTCGATGGTATGTTATCTACACCAGCTGCTTTCCTCCACTGTCTTCATTGATTGATGGCCGTCCATATTTACTTCTTCCTGGAGATCTCTTCCATATTTATGTCCAGTGTTTCTCCTGTGGTCAGATCGGTGGTGTCAGTGGGTCGGTCTGTTAGCGACTATCCGGAATATTCTTTCCTTCTCTAAGCTGGTCACTCTAGAGAAAAGACTTACCTTGTTCTGTCTCGGACCGTACATAGTATAGATTTCGTGTCCTCAGAGTCTTAGTAAGTTTTGTATAACTGTTATAGATCTCCTTCTTCTGCTTCTTCTGCTATGTTCAGCTAGCATGATTATAGAAATGACTCGTAGTCATTTCTACGCATTTTTGTGACCTCTTTTGATATTGTATGTACTCTGTGGGGTAAGTTGTTTATGTTAATTGTATGGTACTCTGTTGGGTAAGTTGTTCATGTAATTGTATGTAACGCTTGTTGGGTAAGTGGTTTATGTTAATTGTAATGTACTCTTCTGTTGGTAAGTGTGTCTATTTGTTCTTGCTTTGAGGCTTCATTACATTTTGTTTTGTCCGTTTTCTATCTTCAATCTTTGCCATGTCTAACATCGCTGATCCAGTAGTTTTTTGTTTTCCGGGCGGGTTTTAGTATTTCATTGCAAGATCCTAAATAATTTCTTTGAAATTATCCCAGTTTTGTCTATTGTTCCTCATATATCATCATCTAGTGCAGTGCAGCAAATCGATTTTTAAGGGTTACTGTAGTTTCGTTTCTTTTCCTGTGGGTTTCGGAGCTTGCCACAGTCACATCTAATTCGCCGTCGTTTTTGGCCTTTGGTTCGCTAGCTTTATTTTTAGCTTGGCACACAACCAGATGGTGGTCTGATCCAATGTCTGCTCCTCTTTTGTTCTACACCCTGTAATGTGCTCCTCCAAGTGCATATAGTGATGTGGTCTATTTGATTCTCTGTTTTTGTTGTCTAGTGACCCATGTAAACACTTTGTGGAAATTTTTGTGTGGGAAGATTGTGCTACCATTGTCATTGTTTAGCGGCTTCAATGTAAACATTTTCGTCCTAAAATCAAAGAAAGATCATTAATTAATCATTAAAATATTAGCCATGTCGTGTAAGTGCATTTATCAAGTCCTGATATATATATATATATATATATATCACTATTGATTTCCGTTGCACATCGTGCATATTTTACTCACATGTCATGCAACTACAATGACACGAGTGAAAGTGAAGACTTCAGCTGAAATGTAAACGGTATGTTTTTGTCATTTAAATCAGACCGATTCTGTTGTTAGCATTGCCTAACGTCAATACTAGAAAAATAAAATATTAGTGGACTATTTTTAAAATACAAATCTTAGAACAACAGCGATAATTTACTCATAAATGTGCGGGTGAATATATTTATTATTTACAATTTAATTTCCTATATCGAATGATTTATGCAATTTACTATATTCAGGTTTCATTAAGGATTATATAATCTTTAATAATTTGAATAGTTTCCTAATGTTATAATGCACTCTTAACCATTGATAACGACAGACAAAAAATCTTCTATATAGAAGGAGCGAAAGTAATGTATAAGTCAAAATATAAATGCTGAAATGACTTTATATCCTTAGAAAAATCATGGCCAGGTCATAAGTGGGAGCTAAAAACACAAAGCTGAATTTGGTGAAGGGGTTGTTCATAAGAAAATGGTTTTGTTCATGTCGAATTAATTCAAGCTTCCACCTCTTCCATAATTGTCCATTTTTTACATCTGTTTTCTCAGTTTCCAAGAAAACCATATTGCGGCTGTACATGTTGTGTGGTGTCGTGACAGTGTTCTCCATGGTACGTCACCTACAGTGGTCGCGTTTCCTAGTCCCGGGCCATGCCAGGGCGAAGCAAATTCTGCAAGGACGATGCGCCGAGGCAAGCATCACATCCCTTTGATCCAGCCCAAGGAGAAAGAAAATGTACCTAGGACTTCATCAGTTAAGGACCGGCCTTGACCCCGATATGGAGAAGCGGGAGATCCCGTTACAAGGAAAACACATGTCATCGTCTGCCAACTTAGGCTCTGTCTCTGAAAGCCTTTATAAAATGTCCGAACAGGAGCATCAATATTTTAAAGACGAATCAATCGATACTTGGAATCCGTGACTTTTTCGAAATTGCCAATCACAATTCTCCTAATGGAGAAGAAACTGGGTCAATGAATAACTCAGTGTTACACACACAATTTCGCTTATAACTCTCTTACCTCATCCAAGAGCCTAGCACCTGACATTTCGAAACTCGAGCAGGGGAAGGCAAACCGTAATAAATCATCAATTACCACAGAGCCTCCATTCGACGGCCGTTGACTTGATTCACGAGACCTGCCGACGATTTTACTACAACGTGACCATCACCAAAACGAACTTCACAAGATCCCCGAGGCGTCAGTAGCCATGAAGTTATTAAAGCAGTGACTCTCAAGCCTCTAGTTGTCCCACCCCCACCGAGCGAGGGTCCCCAGTCTAACCACACCAAATACCTGGTGTACCTGTGCGACTCCAGGAGCATGTGTGGGGGGTGGGGGGACAGACAGCGGGGCATCGTGGCCGTGTACGTCCTCGCCTGGTTCACCGGGCGTCAGTTCAGGCTCGTCATGACCAGCCCGTGCGATCTGTCCGACTTCTACGTGCCGTACAACATCAAGTGGCAGCCGAGTCCGAATGAACTGGACCCGCCTTCGCCCACAACACGATCAACAACTCCGGGAAGGAACGGGAGAAGCTGCACAATAATATCTCCAGCGGGATTTCAACGAACACCTTCCGCAAAGAACGCTGTACATGAAACCAACAGCGACGTATTCTATTACTACAGTACAACCCTGTTTACGCAAGTCTCTTGAAGACATGGACTGGGCTGCAGGATGAACCGACGCGGTTTCGGTGGGCGTGGTCAAATCTCATGCAGCCGGCCCCCGCACATCGCTCGCCAAATTAATTGGTATTGTAGGTCCACGTTTCCTCGAGCGAAAAGGTCTGCTGCATGGCACCCCCGGCAACAAGTCAACATCATTGCACGACATCGGCGGCGCCAACTTAATTTGTGCCCACGTCAGGATCGGGCCAGAACCCCCTCCTTGCCCATGGACAGCCCGTTCACAGCGCAGTAGAGCTAAAGACATCCCGAGCTGCACAAGTTTATGCTGTCTAAGGACATCAGGGGCGACGCCAGGTTCTTCGTGGCTACCGATTTCATCAACGTGAGAATCAGATCGCACAATTATTTCGGGAAGAGGTTTGTGGAGCACAGCGGGAAAATTACTCATATTGACCGACAGCGCAGGGTGATGACGTGTGCGGGGGCTTCGAAGCCGTTCTCATTGACCAACTCATCTTGAGCCTTTGTGACGTGCTGGTCATCAGTAAAAGTGGGTTCAGCATCAGGGCCTCGTTTTATGCGGAACTTACCTCGGAGCAGGTATTATATAATGGAGAATGGCGACATATACGAGTTTACACCCGTAGACTTGTCCGATTGTTGACACCAGACGGACGGCTCTTGAGAGGCGCGGTCTCCGTGAAAAGATCCACGTCAATGTGTCAAGAAAAGCCCCAACCGGTCAGCTGTGGTTGTTAGTGTGTCGGTGGTCAAGTTTTCAAGGAATATATCCTGCTTTACAAAGATTCGATTACTTCGAAACAAATACACGATTACAATTCCTGTTCGTTGCAAAATTCTATTTCCCCAGAAAGTTGGCAGTAATGGCTCAATATAAAGACAAAATACATAATAATAACAGTCTTAAGATAAAATATCACTTCATCAATTGTATTAGTTATCTCCGAAACTGAAGACAGTTCATGGAGACATGACTAGGCGATCAGTGTGGTCACCGATCCATCACAGACGATTGGAAGACACTCAACCGTTTCAACAAAATTAATTTTTTAAATAAACTATTGTTGTTGAATCAGTGTGAGTCGAGAGTATAGAAAATTCGTCACTTCAAACAGCACACATACAGTACTGTTATATATCTTATAAAATAATAAAATACATACAACATTCATATATGTACATAATATTATAATTATAATTTATCTTTAAATGATCAAGAGAGATTTTTGAAATGAATATCAAACTAAATGTGAACGTTTCTTTAAAAAATGATGACTGTAACAGAGGCATATTTTCACAAAATTCATTATTACAACGATATTTCTATACTTGCACTTTTTATACGTGATTAGGGTTGGGTATATAGCTGGGGTTATGAATAGTGTACAAGTCTTCATTAAAATCTATTTTGAAGGATATTCTATTTTGTGTTGTAAAAGTATATTATTTGTTCGTTAAGGTATGCTATAGCATTTATAAAAATGAAGGCTTAAATCGTAATTCACAGTTAAATATATGTTTCAAAATATTCGGAAGAAATATTTTTTATGTATTTATGAATATATATCCATAATTAATGTACAATGTCATAACTGTTAACAAAGCGTCATCTTCTTCTATTTTTCCAGTCCTCTAAAACGATCGACCAAAGTGTTTGTCCTCTATTGTGATTATCATTGTTATCGTTGGTATAATTTACCTCAACTACGACAGCGCAAAGTGGATCCAACTTTTGCCCAAAACTCTTCGAACAGAATATACGCCACAGAACAATATCACATCCAATGTCACGGTGACAAAGGCCTTAACCCTAGAGACGACAGCAATAAAAAAGGCGCTGGAAGTCGATAACAGATCGGCAGCTATCGCCATTAGTAACGCGGTAACTTTAATTACAACATCTACAAGTGCGCTCACAGTTACCTCACGACACGGCGAAATTCTGCACGTTTATCGACTCAAGCCCCACAGACTAAAGCTACGCACCAGCCTGCCAAAGTTCCGATGCCAGCAAACATAACCTCTATGATACGACCATCGCCCCATCGACGTCACATCCTGGTAAAACAACCGGAACCATGACTACCAACAACGACGTGGACGACGCTCAAGTTTCCTGTCCTAGAAAAAACTCTACCCACCATACACTTTGATTTCACCGTCGCGCCCCACAACTACACCCGGGCGCCTAAAAAAATAATCCACGGATAAAGTCCCCTTCCACTACGAAGCTGACCTTGCCACCTTTCACTCTCTCGCGCGGAGCCGAGCGCTGAAGACATGCGTTACCTGGTGTACGTCTGTGACGCCCGGGGCGGTGTGGCGGAATGGGCGACAGGCAGAGGGCCTGGTGTCCCTCTACGTGATCTCACGTCTGGTCAACCGCCAGTTTTACCTGATCATGACCACCCCGTGCAACCTGAATAAATTTTTACGTACCGAGAATGTACCAATGGGAGGCCGACACGGATCACCTGGAACCGCCCAATCAAAACAACACCATAACTGCAAGTACCAATGGAGAGAACGGGCGGTTCACCAAAAGTTTGACTGAAGGAGATTTTAACGTTCACCATCCCCAAAAAGTTGTCTACGTCAAGACGAACTATGACCTTTTCGGTTTTATTAGCAGGAATGCGTTTTACTCGAAACTTCTGGAAAATTGGAATGGCCTGCGAGACCAACGAGAAAGATTTCACTGGGCCCTGGCATGAACTCATGCAGCCCTCACTAAACTCATGACTCATTTAGAATACGTGTTAGGCAGTAAGTTCTTAGGCAGGAAAGGTCTCATGTCTCCGTCTCAAGTCAACTCCTCAGCGATAAAACCGTTATTTGATGTCGGGAATTCAAAACTCATCTGTGCGCATGTCCGGATGGGGAAGAATCCGTCGTTGCCCATGGACAATCCATTCACAGCTGTGTATTAAGCGCGATCCCAAAGCTGCACGCTTTCATGCTGTCCCAAGGACACAGAAGGTGACGCCAAGTTCTTCGTGGGCAACCGACTACATCAACATCCGGATCAGGTCGCGTAACAAGTTCGGGAAAAGGTTTATAGATTATGGCGGGAAAATATTTCACATAGATCGTCAGCGAAGAGGAAAATGACGTATGTGAGGGGTTCGGGATGCCGCTCTGGATCAGTTGATCTTAAGTTTGTGTGACGTCATGGTGGTGTGCAGAAGTGGCTACAGCCTGAGGGCTTTCTTTATGAGCAACATCACGGGGCCCGTGCACGTAATAGAGAATGATGAAATCAATCTTTTCGATGGAAGCTAGCAGACGACAACAGAATTTGAAATCAATTGAGACGACACTTTTGTTTTTATGTTTGCATTTTATTTGGTACTAATTACTATTTTTATGAATCTGGGTTGCTTGTTAATATTTTTTTTATTAAAAAAGGAAGCTTCAAAATAACTAAGTTAAAAAACAACAACAACAAGAAAAACCAACAACAAAACACCTCATGTAGCATAAACGCAGTGAATAAATAAAACTTTATTTCTAGGGGAAGTTAATAACTGTCAGAAACTAAATCCCAAAAGAAGCCAATTCATAAATGAAATGCTCAACACAACCAATTTTTTTTTCAAATGCAAGGAATTAGAAACCAGACCACAAAAAGTATATTTTAAAAAAACCAAAACAAACAACAACAAAAACAACAACAACAAAAAAATCACAACATCAACAACATTACTTTGTTGCAAGTGAAATATGAACTGGCAAGAAGTCATTGCTAGAATATCAGACATTCCTGAATTTCTGTGAAGACGTAAATTTTCTTTTCACGGCAAAAGCGAGGAAAACACGATCGCAATTATAAGCAATTTGAGAACAGATGAATCTGTCAACAAAGTATGATACCGTACTCCGAGAACATCTTATGAAAATATGTAAAAATAAACAGAGGTAAAAAAAGATATTAAAAAACCACGTTTTTATAAGTGGACTAAAGAGAAGAAAATAAATTAAAACGTATAAGTTCAAGTACTTTCATTTCATATGACTAAAAACGCGGGACGGGTGCTTATGACGTTTTACATATAATATGCAGTTCACTCATTCTCTAACTTATAGATCTCTATTTACCTTCTAAATTATAAATCTTTAATTTTTATACCAAACACCTATCTTTGTGTTGTATTTCTAAATTAAAATGGGATTTTGAAGCACCCGTCCCACGTTTTTAGTCATATAAATCACAGTACTTGAACTTATACGTTTTAATTTATTTTCCTCTTTTTAGTCCACTTTTAAAAACGTGTTTTAAAAATATTTTTTAACGCTATTTATTTTATTCTTTTTAGTATAAGTGTAAAATCATAAAGTATATAGAAAATTTCATTTCTTTCTTTATTACTTTTATTGTACATAAGAAAATTCATTAAATACAAAATAGAATAATTGGTTTCCATATATTATGAATTGCCAGGTCCAACAGCTTGGAGTGAGGCATTTTAGACCAAACACAAACATATGGACAAACTCCAACGCTAACAAAGACACACTACACTAATTCATAATAAGACTGCTTTCTTGACTGACTAAAACTCTCCTTGATGTTAAACACAAGGACGAGGATGCGTTCATCGATGGCTGGCGTGAACTCATGTGGCACGTGAATGTCAACAACAGCAGATGAATACATAGGCTATATTGAGATAAACTTAAAAAATGCATTAATTTAATTACGGTACATTTAATCGATCTGAAATTTTGATACAATGCATTGTCATCCAAGATCTATCTGTGGTAAAATTTTGAGATCTCTAGAACCATCAGAAGTGGTAAAATTTTACGTTGGAGAATGTGAAAATTTGTGGACAGACAGACAGACAGACAGGAACGAAAGTAAGTTAATAAAAACGTGGTAAAATAATGAGTCCCTTAGATTTCACCTCAAATTCAGAAAGGAACACTTTACATTTTTAGGAGGAAAGCGCTTTAAAAAACAACACACCTTCATGTACAAATGAAAAAAAATTACTTCATGCATTATACGTGTATTCCATAGCGCTCCAGTTTTTTCATGTTAGAATCTTACATGTCAAGTTGTGCAATGTGAAAATACAGAAAATGAGAAAGTAGAAGTTGTAGAAAATTATTTAAGATTTTTAAAAATAAACATTAAACTGCTTTTCTGACATGACTTGATAGCATAAAGCAGTTCAACAAAAACTCAAAAACATACAATTCGTTAAACCTGTTTTGTTTACATGCTGCTTCCACTGAAACGAATTCCTTAACTATCTTTGGTATTGCAAAACGTTTTTTACACATACTTCTTTCCCATGACAACATTCTTTTAGGGCGTTATAATTGTTACTAATTAAAAGCAAGGCATTAAAACAGACTATGGAATATTCGCTGATATTTAAAAGTTAATATAGCCTATCATTGAGCTATTTTAAGGTTATTATTATTATTATTTTTTTTACTGTTGTAGGAAAAAAAACCCTGACAAACGCAGATGAAAAGTAATGCACGCAAGCAGAAGCAGGAATAACTATTATTTTCTGTATTTTTGTTTGTTTGGTTTTTTTTTGTTGGGGAGAGGGTGGGGGTGGGGTACTATGTTAACCTTTCTTCAATGACGTCTTTACATTATTTTCAAACAGAGGGGCTTAACGTAATTCACTGTCTAAAAAATGCCTAGCAGATGTTAAAGAGAAACGATAGAATTGGATATTTGCTGGTGCTAAAAAGGTGTGTGAAAACCATGGGATTTTTTATAGTGTATAGGAACCTCACAGACGAAGAAAGAAAGAGCAGGTGGAAGTAAAAATGCAGCCTTGTCACATGAAAACGAGTTGAGAAAAAGCTGTATTCTTCATTTGATTAGGTTACTTTTTGTTATTCTTTACAATAATAATTGCTCTAATTAGTTGAATCAATGACATCCGTGAGAGAATGTTCTCTAAGTTTTAAGTCAATCAAAAATTAAATACGACCAACAATTAATACACTGGATAAAGTCATGGTTCCACCAATGATTTTGCCATGAGAAAAAGCAGAAAACTTCGAATTTGAGACCAATTAAAGTAAAACTCTACAATTATTACACGCTTTTTATTATTATTACGAGCAACAAAGCCCGTCCAAGGACGTCCTGCCACCATTCAGTGGCATGTTGTAACTCCCCTCTAACAGCCGTCTTGACCCGGCATACATGTGGATTACGTCAAAAATACTATTCATTATATAGTTAAAATAAATAACTCGTAAAAAAAGAGCTTTTGACTATAAATCCAAACGCGCATAACTCAAAATAAAGTCTTGGAAGAAATACTGCACCAAAAATAACTCGTTTTGAACGTCCGCGTAAACGTGTTCAATATGATTGGCTGTAGGAGTTATATGTGTTTGAGGGACCAATCGCTATTGAGGACCGGACAGAACGGACAGAAAATTGCCTTTTATTATTATAGATTACATGCTTTTATTTAAGTCACAGTGTTTGTATGTTGTATCCTTCAAATCTTGTAACCTAAAATTAAACCATTTCTGATGATCTTAGAGATCTCAATATTTTACCACAGATAGATCTAGGATGACAATACAATGTATCAAAATTTCAGATCGATCGAATGTAAATTAATTAAATTTATGCATTAAAAAATTTTAGTTTATCTATATATAGCATGTATAAAATTTCAAATTTTCCAACGTAAAATTAAACCACTTCTGATGGTCCTAGAGATCTCAAAATTTTACATGAGATAGATCTTGGGTGACAATGCATTTTATTAAAATTTCAGATGGATCAAATGTACCATAAAAAAATTAATGCATTTTTAGTTTATCTCTGTATAGAATCTGTATCCTTCTGCTATTGTTGAAAACGACGTGCCGCGGAGTTCACACCACATCCTCGTGTTTAACAGTAAGGGAAGTTCAGTAAGTGAAGAACATTGAATAAGAAAGCAGTCAATATGAATTTGTGTAGTGTTTTCAAATGATAAGAGTAAATAAGCAAAATATATATACATGTAGTGAAAAGTGATTTTAACGTTAAACAATTAATTTTAATTAAAGGATAAAAACATTACAATGAGTAAGGAAACAGCTACGCAGAAGAAGAGACGACTAGAGGAGGCTCGAGAAAAAATTCGATATACTCTATTATTTTACACTTAGACTAAAAATAATAAAATAAAATACTGTTAAAAAATCTTTTTTTTTAAAAAAAAAGGACACGCTTTTATTTACATATAGAAAGTGCACTAAAAAGAAGAAAGTAAAACTTTTCTATGATTACAGATGAAATCCGTGAACCTATCTACTGCACATAAAGTGGGGCGCCCATCACAACTCTCTAGCATATACAAGGCTGCGAAACATTAATACGAATTTTTATGAATATTAATAAACATTAAAAGTTTCACAACTTTGATCATATACATGCTATTATCATATTAATGTACATATATAATTCTCTTCGTGGTCGGACCATGCGAGGCAAGAAGCTGCAAGTATGTGCAACAGAGCATGACGAATGACTCTCGCTCGGGTCAACTAAACACAGTTAACGGTTGACAAGCGAAGGTAGTGGAGAGGTGACCAACAATGGCCCTTGCGTTTCACTTGCATTGTTCCTTCACAGAAAACGTGAGATTCGTAGTGTACTGGTTAACACGCCCGCCTCATGCGAGGAAGGTCCTGGGTTCAAGCCCCGGCGAAAAAATATATATATATATTTTTAATGTCTGTTTGTACCTCTTTATTGCATAGCATACGCCACAGACTGGCTCATCATAGACAGTGCAAAGGACGGTTGTGAGAGTACAGACACAAAAAGCAGCACCAAGTAAATACAAAATAGCGAGCAAAGGTGAAGACATGCACACTTAGGTTGTTGTTACCCGCCTCCCATTTATTACTACCATCCCTTAAACATAAACTTTGTTTTGCCGATCCTAGCGAAGGTTAGTCATATTTAGGGTTGTTAATTGCGTGTTTTGTTGTTGTTTGGAAAACCGATTCTCGATTATGTAACTCCGATTTTAACCGATTATCGTTTTACAGCTGACTTCATAGAAGTTAGGGGTGTACCGAATTTCGCCTGCAACTGTCTCGAAAATAAACAATGAGTTGGCAGTCTTCCCCCCAAACCGACGTTCACTCGCGTTGTTTTGATTTCTTCGTGCTGTAGTTTGTGTCCGTTCTTTCTCAACTTTCTTTGCACTCTCCATGAGCAAGTCTGCGGCGTATGCTACGCCGCGAGGCGTCTAGTTAGAAATATTTATTTTATGCAAAAGAATAGTTGCAAAGAGAAATGAGGTGTGATGCCCCCCCCACGCTTTTATGTGCAGTGGATAGGTTCACGGATTTCACCTGTAATCATAGAAAAGTTTTACTTTCTTATTTTTAGTGCACTATCTATATGTAAATAAAAGCGTGTCCATTTTAATTTTTTTTTAAACAGTATTTTATTTCTTACATAAGATTGATGTTTTTATTTTTAATTCCCATATAATAACATTTTTTCTTTATAATGGTATCATATTTTATAGGGGGAGGGGGCGTCCAACTCGGCGTCTTCCCCGGTTGGCATAAACCAACCCTATGCTGCTGGTTTGTGTCACATCGTCACATGGTGAGGTAAACTCATGGCCTTAATCATTTTTTAAAATGGTCTACCAGGACTCTAGCATGATGAATTTTTTGTTCACAGTAAACAAATTACAAGAGCAATTAAAAAAAAAGGTTAGAAGGAAAACAAATGTTTGAAAACCGTAAGTTCGTTAGTTATAGTTAATTTTCATTAAGTTTAATTTGAGATAAAATTTTCCTGTTATGGATTTCAAACATAAAAGCCCGTTAATAATAAATCAAAATGGATAAAATTTACAGCATTAATTTTAAATAAAAATTATGTCACACTGGGAGTTCTTGGGGGCCGTCCATAAATGACGTCACGCGCCTGGGGGAGGGGGTGGAGGGGGTAACGCATTTGTGACGATGTGTGACGAGGGGGAGGGGGTGTTTAATCAAATCTTAAACATTTCATTAAATAACATCGGTCTACAGTTATGGCCTAAAATTTCTAGTTGAAATATGTGTTTTGTTTTTTTTCAAATTATTTTCGATGTGATGACAGTGATGAGGGTGCTTTTTAAGCGTTTGGTGTGTGTGTGTGTGTGTGTGTGTGGGGGGGGGGTTACGGCTCTCTAATTATCATGTACTGTAGACATACGAGTGCATAGCCAGATTTGACTTCAACGATGTCCGACTTATAGAAATTTAATTAATACATAGCTGAGTTGTGGCGGCAATACACAATACAGTGGTACCTCGGTATACGTCTGCTTTGGTGTAAGTCCAACTTGGTATACGTCCTGTTTGGACGCGAAATATTTTGTTTGGTATACGGCCTTTCTTTGGAATACAACCCGCGAGCCAGAATTTGTATGGGGTCGTCCATAAATGACGTCACGCAATTTTGGCCGATTGCCCCCTCCTCGTCACACGTCGTCACAAAAAGTTAACCCCATCCCCTAAAAGATGACACACTTCTCAATATTTCTGACTTGAAAATGAGCATGTTTCAAATCACTTTATTGTCATTTAAGTATGTATTTAGTGTAAGGCTGTACTGTAATATCGTAACACACATGAAGCCATTTAAAACGTTATAAAATAAATTGTAAGCAATCAAAAATTTAAGTGGAACTTTTATTTAAATTTGCGCGTTTTCATGTGACGTCACAATTCTTTAATGAAAATAAAAAATAAAACAACTCCTCGTTACACAACATCACAAATGTGTGAACCCCCTCCCTAGGGGCGGGACGTCATTTATGGACAGCCCCAATGAATCCAAATGACACACCGCGAAAGCGTAGCATGTAGTAATAACAGCACAACGCGCGATACTCAAATGTATGGGAACTACAGTTGCTACCATTCCATGCGCAATAGCTCTCAACTGACACGTGATTTTGTGTTTTTCTGGTTATTTTTTAAAAAGTAAACTGACTTGTTCACTTATCATGAGTTCTAAGAAAGTTAATGAGAAGAGCCAAGCAATGGAAAAAAAATGATTTGAATCACCATGGAGTTGAAAAAAAATTGTTATTCAAGATGAAATAGGGTTGCGTGTCCGAGACTTAATTGAAGCACGCCAAGAATGACGATTTATATGATTGTGAAAACCAAATACTATTAAATAGGCTAATGGGATGAAATCGATCACAAAACAAAGATCAGGGACATTAGAGCATGTTGTAAAATTGCTTTTGATCTGGATAACAGGAAAACAGAAAACACATTTTTAAAGTTCTTTTAGTTATGTATTTTAGTATTAAGCAGTGTTTAAATTATTTTATAGAACCACGCCAATAAAGGTATAAATATTTAAATAACTATGATTTTTCCCTTTGGAACGGATTAATCATTTCCCCTCTATATCTTATAGTAAAAATACGTTTGGTATACGTCCTTTTTTATATTCGTCCAAGTGTCTGGAACGGATTAAGGATGTATACCGAGGTTCCACTGTATTTAATTTAAAACAAAAAATGTTACGAGTATCCACGAAATAAGTGAAGACCAAACAGGTTGAGGACTATAGCTGCTTAAAGTTTATTTGGTAGGAAGACACAGTTAATAGATAAAAAATCTAGCTAAACTAACAAGTGTACAGGCGTTATGCCGCCCTTGAAGTATATTACTATTAACTATGATCTACTGACTTATACCGCACGCTCTCAGTGCGGCCCGCAGGCTGATGAGTCCCCACATATACAGACACAGCGTCAAACCTTGCTGGGTATTCGTCATAAAATGTCGTGCCGACTATGTAATAGGTCAGGCATCGCCAGCCATGACGTCACATTAACTCGTCACATTTACCTTGTTTGACCATCGTCCTTGGCCAGGCCCATAGGATCTGGGACAAGGATAGAGATAAGGTTGGATTGAGTGAAGTCGGACGGGGCTCGCTCACATTGTTTTCCATATGCCTTGGGGTACACGTGTCGGCCTATAACAGTGATGGCGAACCTTTTTGGGGTTGCGTGCCCGAAATTCAACCGAAACCCACTTATTTATTTAGAAAAGTGCCAACACTCCCATGAAACTCGAAATTGGAGGCTTGTCCGGCTGGTTTGATTAAGAAAGTAATATTTTTGTCGCGTGCCGGCTGATGAGGCTCTACGCGCCGACTGCGGCACGCGTGCCATAGGTTTGCCATCACTGACCTATAATGTTACGTAGTCCGGCCACTCCCGGCCATAAAAGGGCCCCCGTCCACCCCCCCCCAACAACCTGGGGCACATTGAGTGACATTGGTACATACACAAATACAGACATGGTATATGGGCGGGTTGTATAATGTTAGAAACACTCGCCGTGGATGATCCGTGGATGATCCGTGGATGATCCGTGGCTGATCCGTGGATGATCCGTGGATGATCCGTGGATCACGAATTCATAGCGTTAAATTATCATTGGTTAAGATTAACTTTTCATTTTCCAGGCTGAATTAAGTTTAAGAAAAATATGTTGTTTTTGAGCATTAAGACCAGTTCACACTATGGAGCATTCAATGATATGCTCCATGACATGCTCGATCGACGTCTAGTAAGAACTTGCAAACTTTTTTTTGGGGGGGGGGTATTAATACGCTACCTCTATGTCACATGGAAAATTGCTACACATCAATGTTCATAGTTCATCAATGTAGGAATGTTTATGTTGACTACGATGTATTATTAATTAATAACGGTGCTAGTGAAAAACAAAACTTACACCATATCATGTATGAAAACATGGAAAAACAACAACATATAAGATGTTTTACGATGTATAACCACATTTCATTAATTAGTCACCAGGCATGTTTGTTCATTGGTGTTCTTAGACAACAAATACATAATACAACAATGAGATGTTCATAGGAATACAAAGACTTTTCTTGTATCATTCACAAGAACAAAAACATACAAATTCTCGTTCTTTCCTCCTGTTATCTGAACGGGAAATGGGTTGTTTGAACAAACCAGGACCACAAAAACGCCATAAAAATTTAAAACTCTAATAAAAATACAAGACTTAGATATAAAACAAGTTAAAGAGTAGAGCGCAATAACCTTCTGTATAAAAGGAGCGTCTGTAATGGTCAGATAAGAATAATGTGAAAATGTTGTAACCACCAGACTCACGGGGAAGGTCAATGGAACATAAAAGATCCCTGCTATTTTCACGTTTTTTGTGAATGAACTTCTTGAAAACAACCTGGAAATACCTGGTGATAAATCTTGCACTGGTCACATAGTGCGTAGTGGGACATGCAACAAACAAATAACTTTCTTTGGAGATAAGAAAATGGCAGGAAGCTAATATTGTGTAGCTTGAGAGCTTACATACCAAACCATACTAAAACGAACAAAATGTGAGTGAGACTGCAATCAGGCTTGTAGTTAAGTAGATGGATAACCTGCAAACAAGTTATGAGTGAGACTGATAAGACGTCAAAAAAACAACAAACAAAACAAAACAAAACCAGCGAATTTTCGGCAAAGCGCCTTCTTCAACGAACAAATAGTACAAAAAATAAAATAAAACGAATACAAATAAATTATAACTTAGCTGCAGTGAAGCCCAGAGCAAAGAGAGCACTAGTAGGAGCAGAGTCGTAAGAGCTTATATAGGACATGATAGAGTGGGCGTGGCGAATCATTTAGGTACCGGGTTCCCAACCTATGGTTCGCGACCCCCACAAGGATTTTATGGGGAGGGGGGGGTCGCCAACTTGTACATTCAACTAAGAATTATTCACTATAAAGCAATTTTGCACTGCTAAATTCGTACTTGTACATACAAATACATTTAACACCGAATGCCGAATAGAGAAGTTATAAAACCTCATTGAACATGCCCTTTTCAATTG
This sequence comes from Ampullaceana balthica, assembly GCA_944989445.1. NCBI lineage: Eukaryota > Metazoa > Mollusca > Gastropoda > Lymnaeidae > Ampullaceana > Ampullaceana balthica. Next base: position 93,908 of record CALYLW010001000.1, on the reverse strand, counting down.
CATATGGGAAGGGGGGGGCGTGCGTCACATGGCTTGTATAAAAAGGGGTCGCCACCCGAAAAAGGTTGGAAATCTATAATTTAGGTTGTCAACGTAAGCAAAATTTCACAGCTGCTAAGTTTTAATTTATTTGTATTCGTTTTATTTTGTTAACTAAATAATATTGCTAAAGTATTTATTTTTTCCGCTTCCGATGATGGAAATGAGAAAGGGCGTAGAGCAAGGGTTGGGAAACCATGGCTCACGAGCCAGATATGGCTCTATTGATAGCTGCATCTTGCTCTCAGATAAATGTTCGTTTATAAAAAAACAACAACGTTTATTCAGACCCATTTGACCTACATATTAATTGCATATAAAAAAGCTTAATAATGTTAGTAAAAATAATTCAGAGATATAATTAATGTACTTTTAGTGTTGAAATTACACAAAATGCACACATTTACTTGAATTTTTAGTTTTAAACATAGTGTATGGCTCTCACAGAATTAATTTTCAAAATATTTGGTGTTTACGGCTTTCTCAGACAAAAATTGTCCGAGCCCTGGCGTACAGGGTTGGAACATAAATCTGGTGCTGCTGTTTGGTGGCGGGAATGGAGTTAGATGGGATATATTTCATACTGTCGTACATTTTGTCTGGGAACTGTAGCTGTAATGTTTTTGAACACACACCTTTCCATTCCCATTCTAGAACTGTAGCTGTAATGTTTTTGAACACACACCTTTCTGTTCCCATACAAGAACTGTAGCTGTAATGTTTTTGAACACACACCTTTCTGTTCCCATTCCAGAACTGTAGCTATAATGTTTTTGAACAAACACCTTTCCGTTCCCATTCCAGATATGTCGCCGTAATGTTTTTGAACACACACCTTTTCATTCCTATACCAGAATCGTCAAAGCTACATTGCTTGAGGGGGGGTGCTACGATTTCAAAACAAGTAACAAATACATTTTTAAAGTGCAAGTTGAAAAAAACGAAAGCATGATGAAAATATGTTAAATTAATGGGAAAAAAATCAACAGAGATAATATTTGAAAAGCATTGCAATGAATTCAGATCAAAATAAACATGTTTATCTATAGGTAAATAATAATAATAATAATAATAATAATTGATAATTTATATAGCGCTGTATCCCAGTAGGGAACCAGGCTCACAGCGCTTTACATTGAGATCATAACATACATATAATAATTAAATAACCATTCATACCATAATAACATAAAGGACAGTACGTTACACACAAGCTACGCTAATCATTAAAACAAATGTTTTTTCTTCAACGACAGTATGAAGTAGAGTTGTAGAATAATAAATAAATAATATATTTTTGGAGCATGAATTGATGCTTCTTCTAAGGCGGGGGGCGTCCAAACTTTTGCATGGCGGGCCATATTCCTTGAAGTAAAGATATTCGGGGGATGGATTAAAATAATGAACAAAAATGACATAGGTTAAGAAGTTTTTAATGCAGAATTTTAATGTGAAGGGTAAAACTGAGATCTTCACTGCAGTAAATAGTTGAGGTCAGGCTCAATGCCACTGGTTTTGATACGTTTGATATCACGCAGGTGAGAGTCACTTAGTCTCGTCCTCACACGATTCTTGTTAAAATTCATAACTGAAAATCTCTGCTCACACAAGTATGTCGAGCCAAACAAGCTGAGCATTTTTCTTTGCAAATTTTTTGAATCTCTTTGAATCTCTCTTTATCCAGCTAACTGTAAAAGTCAATGAGAGAAAGCTGTCGTTGTCTGCTGCGACATTCAGCATAACTTTGTAACTCAACGAGTTCCAGCTGCAGATTGTCCGGGGGTATTGTCAGGGTCAACAGAGAAAGGTGAAGAAAAAACAACAACATGCTTTCATTTTCAATAGTTGCAAAGTCCTGAACGCGTTTTTGAATATCATCATTCAGGGATGTGATCTCTGCAACATACCTCTACTTTTGCTAATGAAGCTTCTTTCTGGAAAACTTGTCATGATTTCCTGTAGTGAGGGGAAATGTGTGGTATTAGGTTGCATTTGATACATTTGCCTTTGAAAAAGTTGCAGCTTGTTCACAAAGGCTGTGATTTGTGAATATATTTGCTAATAACTGCATTGTGCCCTTGAAGATTTGTGTTAAGAACATTTATATGTCTTGTCTTATCAACTCAAAATGCAAAATCTGCCAGCCAAGCAGTATCATATAGTTCTGGCATTGGTTGTTCCTTATCTTCCATGAATTATCCAATATTTTTTTAAGTGCGTAGAAGCGCCGAAGTACTGTCCTCCCCGACTGAGCCATCTTACATCATTGTAATACACATCTCCGTATTCTCCCTGATGTCAAGAAAAACTGCTGAATCTGGTGATGAAACAGGGCTTAGGAGCGAATAGAGTTTATAGCTTTTATCACTGGCTTAAATGACATGATCACATCTAAGGTGTTTTGGTACAAAGAAATTGTTGGTGAATGATCAGTGAAGTTTAAAAGCTTTGCCACACTCTTCGCTGACTTTGTTACAGACAGGTGTTGCTAGTCTACTATGATCACAAATCCTAGCAGGAGAACCATTATTAATAATTCCATATATTTTTTCCATGGTAGTTAAATTTCATTGACAGCAGAACAAATGGAAGCAAATAAATATGTTCCCCTTGTTTGGCCAAGAAACTCGCAACATTAACTACTCTTAAAAAATAAGAAGTTGGGCAGTTTCAGATGCATCAGTGCTTTCATCACAGGCTATAGAAAAACGTCAAAATTTTCTGCTTTTGCTTCTAAATTGTCTCTTAATGTCAGATGAGATTTCGTAAATTCTGCGAGTTACAGTGTTACGTGACAGGCAAACATTGACAAACTGATGCTTTTTCTCGGGATAGATATTTTGAAAAATTTTCATCAAGCATTCTTTTACAATCTCGCCATCAGTAAATGATTTGCTGTGTTTGGCTATCAGTGTTGCCACCTCATAAATAGCCTTTGAAGAATTTTTATTTGCCTGACCAATTCTTGAATATCAACACATTTGGTTTTGTTATAACAAAAGCCGAAAATATTGTAAAAAAAAATTATGATGCAAAAAACTATTAAAAATTTTTAAGTTCACCGACGTCATATTCGTTTCCGCATTCGAGTCGGTGAATACAAATGAAAATGACGTCAGCGATTTTTACCTTATGTTGTCAAATAATTTCGTACATTTAACAGCACATACCATCATGGGTTTTAAAAAAATAATAAATTTCCCCGTTGTTAAAAAAATAAAAAGTCATCTTAAAACTGTACAAAATTTCGACTTTCTTATAAATATAATATCGTTACAAAAATAATACGTCAGTTAATTAGTTATTTCAGATGAGGCCGCGGGCCAGTTAAAATTGCTTCGCGGGCCGAACTTTGGACAGCTCCGTGCAAAAGTAAAAAAGCGCGTTCTGTATAATTACAATGAAATTATTCTAAAAAAGGGTATATGGCCTTTTAGCAATAATTTTTAGAGAACTTCCAAAACCAACACTTTAACTCATTAATTAACACAAATACTTGTAAAAACATTGTACCGAAAACACTCCATTAAAAAAACAGTGATAGTTTAGAGCATTTTCTAATTAAATTAAACTCCTGAGCTGTTACTGAGTTTTACACTCCATTGCTAATATAGTGAGGTTTGACAATCTTGTTTGAGATTTTGCGGTCGTTCTCTAACAGTTCTTGATTATTTTTAGTTTAAAAAAAATAATACAAAAACTACGTTCCCAAGATACAATAGTTATTGGTAGAGTTGATAAAATTCTTAGAACAAAATTTAAGTTTGGAGCATGATTCATTTTTTGTTACGACTTTTAAAACTTCCAAAGATTCTAAATATTTTTCCAATGGGGAACACATCCGACGAATTCTCCATCTGTTAAAGGGGTTTCCAAAACTATGCCATTTGGCAAAATTAGAGAAAAACTAACATCTTGTTATTGATAAATAGGATGTAACAAACAAAGAAGTAACAGTTGTGGTGTTGCAGCTGAGAAAATCTAGGTTTTAAAGACTTGATTGCAGTACCAACCAAGTGGTAAAAGAATTCAAATTATAATTTTTTATGCGCATCGATTAATGGATCGACTTGATTTTCATCAATTAGTGTTTTTCTGAGATGAACTCGATATCAAGGCATTTAGTCAGATTTTGTATTTGCATCTATTTCGGGGGCCATTACGCAAGAATCAACAATGATGGCATTAAGGTGATTGTTCAATCTCAAGTTCTTTTAAATAAATATTGCAGGTTTACAAAAGTTGTATTGCTATTGCAATATCATCATTTTCGGCCAGCATGAGCTTACTAATTGCATTGACTTAATTTAATACCTCATACCATTTAACGACCAAAAAAAAAGAGGTCCAGATGCTTCATCTCTTATTGAACTAACAATATCTTTGTTCTTCTAATACTAAGCTATGCATCATATATTTAACAGATTTGATACCTCAATGGCTTTGTGACATAAATTCGACGTTCCCACCTGTTGTTAGAGTTTTAAGGTTAGTTCTTCAACGGGCCTTACCGGAATAGCCAATATGAAAGTCGATAAAGAAAAAATAAGTACAATTTTTGGACACTTAAAGAAGTAGGCTTCTTATGATAATGATTTGACATATAATTTTCCACCAGGTTAAGGAAGTGGCAACGATTTGGTATATAAAAAAAAGCCCGAGGAGGGATGTTTCTAATCTTTATTTGCACCCCCGCAAGTTCTCCTGTCCGCAAGTTCTCATGTCATGTTCACTCCATTATCATGAAAACCTTGGCCTCTCATGTTTTTCAAGGCAGTACTAGTTCTAAAATTAAACAACCCCGTAAAAATAAAGTTTTTGACTATAAATACCTTATATATGAGACATAACTAAAAATATTGATTATATTCAAAGGCGACAAACATTTCCAGACTGACACCGACTGATCTCCCCTTGCTGTAAAACTGGGGGAGGGGGAGGTGTGTATTCGATGGCTAGCGTGAACTCAAGCAAGGGACACGCAATTGCAAACATCAATAGACGCTACATTGAGTTATAAAGAGGTAAACTAAAAATGCATCAACTGAATTACGGTACATACCTCTATTCATTTTATTATTTTTAGTCCACTTATAAAAACGTGGTTTTTTAAAATATTTTTTTTTACCTCACTTCTTTTTTGAATACCAAACACCTCATACGCGCCCGCCCAACGTTTTAATAACACGGTGATGTGGTCAAGGGGTGAACTCTTGGATGTAAACAAAGCAGACGGGTAGAGATGCTTATATAGAGATAAACTAAAAATGCAATAATTTAATTACGGACCATTCGATCGATCTGAAATTTTGATACGATGCATTGTTAGGTGACACGAGTCTATATGCACAATTTCAGCTCGATAACATCACGGGAAGTGTGTCATTTTTTACTTTTGTTTTTCTGCCCGCCCGCCCGCCCGACGACGAACGACAAGATTTCGAAGTTAATATAAGGGATTTAAAATTAAACAACCCCGTAAAAACAAAGTTTTTGACTATAAATCCGTTATATATGAGACATAACTAAAAGTATTGATTATGTTCAAACGCGACAAACATTTACAGACTGACACCGAGTGATATTCCCTGGCTTTAAAACTGGGAGAAGGGACGGGAGGGGGTGTGGACATCGATGGGTGGCGTCAACGTGTGAACTCAACTGGCACGTGAAAGAAAAAACAATAACAAACCGTGAATTTGAATTACATATGTTATATGGACAAGATTTCGAAGTTAACATAAGGGATTTAAAAATGTACATAATTTTAAAATTCACGGCGCGACGTTTTTAGTCGTTATTGGTCTAAGCGACCTATGATGAACAGCAGACGAGAGTAGCTTATAGCGAACTGGAAGACAATACATATACTTATAATTAACAAGGGTATTTTGTTTAAGTTTAATCATATTGTACCGCAAAAAGTAATAGAAAATTTATAATTTTTTTTACATTTTAATGATGCTGCGCGGTAATTGTAAATTGCTTTTGCGGAGTCGGTCAGATATCTGCGCGACCGCGCATCTTAACATTGGTCAGGACATAAACATTTGTCCTGTGCGCCGGTCAGAGTCGTAAAATGTGGGGCAATGGGGTACACATTTTCCTGGGCGCCATGGTACAGGGGCGCCAAAATAAGGCTTACAACGTTACATTATAGTGGAGGATCGGGACGCCCATTTAAAATTTTTTAAATATTTTTTCCCCGTGCGCAAAATATACTAGTTATACGACTGGCGCCGAAGACCGAACGGTATAACCTCTCGTCATGAAACTGACTGCGGCCCGGGGTTAAATCAAATTTTGCTTTGTAGATTAAAAAAAAAGGATTCATGGACTCATTTTTGGGACTTGTTTTTGAAATTCATATTTGGGAACGTTCCACCGCAGTTCCAAAAAAATATTAAAATTTTTTAAAAAATATAAAAAAATAATAATTTTGTGCCTCTGGATTTGTTCACTCCGTGCCAATGCACGGGTTGACGGCGTTTTACTCCGGCCCTGTTCTACTTTTATTGAATAATAGTGTCTCGTAGAATACATTATGGTAGTAAATAAAACAAAAATCTACAACCATAAACACAACATTGAAGAAGTAATGGTGGGGAGCAATTAGTTTAGATAAAGATTAAAGTATTGTTTTTGTTATTGTTTTTCTTATGTTGCTATGACAATGAATACCATGTGTCTACAAAGTCTACCAAAGACGGATCAAAGTATTTCATCATTCCCATTTAACACAACCTCATCTCACTTCCAGAACTTGTTCAATGTAGTTAGATTCAACCACAGCATTTAATTCGAAACTTCTCTTTCAATACAAATAATGTAACAGCTTTTTGGATTTTCTATAATAATATACTTATGACGATTGAATGGAAATTAGGACGAAATAAATAAATAATTATGATTCTTTATTTTATTAAACGAGCTATATTTTTTTAAAATTTACTGATTTTTCAAACAAATTTCATTTCGTAAAAACTTAACTTTAAATGTTTTAAAAATCGTTGAGGGGGACTAAAAACCCCTGAAACATTGTAATGTGTAAACAAGCAAATAAAATATGTAACAATTTTCATTACCTCCCCCCTCCTCCCCCACATGCAATATTTTAAGAATTAAACAAAACTCTGTTGTTACTATTTTATTCATTCCATTTTTATCACGAGAGGAATTTCTTAAGCAGAAAGGTAAGGGTGATAGCCACCCCCTCCCCCAGCAATATTTCCCTCTCAATGTAGACACCACAGACTCTATCTAACCAACCCAAACATCAATTTAATAACATTGCCGAATTTCAACGTGACGAAGTTAAAAGAGAAAACTAAAAAAAAACATTTAAAAAAATGACTTAACAAGCTTAAACATGATTAAATCACTTTAATTAATTTATATAACTAATATACAATGTTTTAAGTCAATTAGAATATATGTATATATTTAAACTCAATGGATTAGTTTATTGTACACTTTTATTTCTCTACATTGTTCAACTTCTTCGGTTCAGGATCGTGTGAGCTCTTATTTGGGAACCCCTATATTGTGACGAGTCTGTGAGGAAAGGTGATTATTGCTATCAGCTTGGCATGTGTCTCATGGCAACACAGGTCACTAAAGACACACAGCAGAATTATTGATTACACGGTAGTGCAGTTGGTCAAAAATATTATACAGAATCAGTCTGCGATAAAGCTTTAAAATAAATACTAGATACACAGAAGATTTTAGTGAAAAACTATCGGAAATAATATTAAGTGTGTTGTGATTGCGAGGCGTTACAGGGATTAGCGTTTCAATTTCACAATGTATGGACGGGTAAGTCTGCGTAACCAGTTTAAATATATATATATATATATATATATTTGAATTTTAAGGCTTTTTTGTGTGTAGATGAAGCAATATATTATGTAAACCTTAATTAATGGAGAAATAAATTTGTGGATGTTTCGGCGAACGTCTCAATCAGTTTCAGTTGATCCATAGTTTCGATAGACGATTAAAATTACAGTGGTACCTCGCGATACGAAATTAATCCGTTCCTGGCCTGCGACACAGCAATACGGCTGGAATTGACGAATAGGAGAGCAAAACTGTTTGTGGCATGTTGAATGACGTCCCTTTACTTCCAGTGTTGTCAGCTGTGCGGTTTTTTTTTCATATCTTGGAATTTTGGAATTTTTTTTAATCAGTGGTCTTTCGTATCTTGGATCCTTTGTATCTTGAAACATTCGTATGTAGAGGTACCACTGTATCTGTTTCACCGTTCATTTCCTTTGTCTTTCTTCGACCGACATCTTCTTGTCCAATTTAAAAAAATTGCTTTATCTTCACTTTCTGATGGTGTCTTAGCAAACGTTGATACAAGGAAGCTTGTTCTTCACTGCATTTTACAATGTTTTTAATAAAATGGGTCAGTCAAATGCCATTGAACTGCGCAAGAACTGTTGGTGGCACGTTTAATGCAGTCACGAGCTGCTCGTTTTTCGTATTTTTGATTTTTTTTTAGTATCTTCGAACAAAAAATTATTCGTTATCTTGAAGCATTCGTATCTCGAGGTACCACTACACTTAAGTTCTATTGATTATTATGTAAGGCGGTCTGCACATTGGGCCATCACGTTGGTCTTTTTTTATGATGATGGTGAGACCAAAGTCTTGACAGGTCTTAGCAAAGCGATCTATCAGAGATTGGAGTTCCTCCTCAGTGTTTGTAACTAACGCAGCATCGCCTTCAATAACATCGACTCATCGGCTACTGGGCTAATGGACAGATATTGACCAAGCTTGATATATTAAAACTTGATGATCCGTATTAACATTTAACAGGGCATTGAACTCCCGATGTTCTTGCCGTTGGGGACGGGGCCCCAAATGTTTTTGTAAACTGTCAAGACTTTATTCATCATTACATTTTACACGATTTTGACAAATATTGACACATATCCCTATCACGACCCACATTAAAATCTGCAGGGTTTTGAGCATAACATCTTGCACCGATTTGATCCGGGGGCCTGATGTAATTTTTTTTTCAATTTAAGCTTCATAAATATTATTTAACTAGATTGTGCCAGGGCGCCGTGGCGCCTGCGGCGCCCAATTTTTTAGGGCGCCTATGGCGCCAACCTTTTTCAAAAGCCCAACTAACTTGTCCTTTTTTGTTAAATACGAAATATTAAACTTTCTGAAATGTACGCAAAGTATTTAATAATAGAGGTTGTAGGGCGCATACGGCGCCCACTTTGTTTTTTGTCAAAAACCCAAGTAACTTATCCTTGTTTGATAAATACGAAATATTAAACTTCCTGGAATGTACACAATGTATTTTACATCTTGAATTTATAATCATCATGCGCACCGATGCACACCTTGTATTTTAAAATATAAGATCAAACAATGACGTCATATTAAATATTTTTACAGTGCTAATCAACACACGATTTTTCAACTGCTATAGACTGTTGTACATCGTTCCTCAGAGTTCCACATCCTTCCCAACAGGGAGTGACTTCGGCTTTTATATTATTTATAAATCCGATTGTCATGAAACTTTGTGAAGTTGTTTTAGAGCAGTTGAGTGAAAATTTTCTGGAAATTTATTTTCTTTTAAAAATTTTTTTACACATTGGTTTCTTTGAATTTCCACAAGATAAAAAATCTCACTATTCTCAAGAACAGAATCAAAATTAAGGAGATGGATGCTTAAAAGGAAGTGTCAAGAAAGTCTACGAAACCGTTACGTATTCTTGATGACGTTGACAGGTTGCTTCTATATGATTAAACGAGAAGCGATTACATGGCGACACTATTTATGGAAAAAATTATTTGTGAGAACGTGAAACTTATTTAGCGTCAAATCTAAATTTGTGTTCCAAGTTGTCACACTCCTTAACTATTCATAAGTAAATTTTTTAAATAAATGTAAATAACAAATTTTGAAAAATGAATATTTTAAAGCCAGAAACACATTATCGTATTTTACATTGATTTATATGGGAAAATTGTTTCGTTTAACGAGTGTTTCGCTTAACGAGTATGACTCTGTAACGAATTATGCTCGTTATCAGAGGTTCCACTGTATACGCTTTTAATAGAACCTGAGAAACAAGCCAATATGAATCTTCAACAATGACACATACAGACAGAGCATTGATCGACAGAAATAGTAAAAAGTTGTGTGTCCTCTCTTCAAACAAATAAAACGTGTCTCAGCTCTTTTTAAGTCCCTATCTTTATGGGTTTCTTTGATGCTGCTACCTGGTCGATTATTGACGCTTTAAGGTTTGTGATGTAACCGAAAAATGTTTTGCTGATATCGCCTTAGTTTTTGATTTTAAGATTGTAGTATTTAATATTAATTATAAAAAAATATTCCATTGGAAAACTATTTAAACTGATCGTCATTATTTCTACTCGCACACACGTCTTAGCTAATAAAAGACAAATCAGATAACATGATAAATCTTAAATGTTACTAAGCGGATACAAGTCTGAAATGATACTTACTAGAGAAACATATTGGTAATATGCGTTAAACTAACTAGTGAAACATAATTTATAAGTGTTTTAACTAACTAGTGATACACACATATTTATATATGTATGTGGGGCAGGCTTAACACATCAAAGTGTTAGCTTACGGTTGAAAATTGTTTGAGTAACTAGTCAACGTAGTAACAAGTAATGTAGTAAGAGTTTGGTACAGTTGATAATATGTGTCAAACCAACTAGTGAAATATACTTTATACGTGTTTTAACTAACTAGTGAAGCACACATTATTATATATATGCGAAGCAGTATGGTTAGTATGGAAAATTGCTTAGGGAATCCACGGTTGGTTAAAAGTTAAAATTTAATGTTTGAGTACTAGTGATTCTATTTACATGTAATGTAGTGAGAGTTTTGTACAATTTGGGGATGAATGTTTTGTATAGGCGGTGCTACGAAAACCACGTAATTATATCAACTTCCAACAGATAAAAAGCGGGTGGGGAAGAGGAGATTAAGGTTACTGCACCTGACGTTGATCACGAACACATGGCGGAAATGAACTCCACAATATTTTTCCACTCGTCATTCCTCATTACACTTGTATGGTTTCCCCACAGCTTTTAGTGCTGTTTGGTTATAAAAACTCAATAAATAAATCTCAATTTAAAAAAAAAGAATCCGAACCAACATGCCAGTTTGCAGTACGTGATTATACTGGGCTCCCCAACCGACATGCCAGTTTGCAGTACGTGATTATACTGGGCTCCCCAACCGACATGCCAGTTTGCAGTATGTGATTATACTGGGCTCCCCACCCAACCCATGATCCCATCCCGCAACACTTCTGAGCCGTGGAGAGCCCAATGCTCAGCATTTTGATATTGAGGCACCAGTTATAAAACATATATGGTTTTATGTGGGTAATCAAGTAGGGTGGGGCTAAAATCAAGCTAGGTATAAAGATAAGGGATAAATGAATGGGGCATGAGTCTGCACGAAACAGACGCCTCTGAACAACGGGCGTATCCACAAAAAGGGTTTCCCCAGCTTACACACACCAACAACAAGAAGTATTAAAAAATAAACTCCGAGTAAAACAGCTGCAGTCAGATATCCAAGAGGAAATCAACAAGAAATAGCACATGAGTGAGATGAAAGTTCATATAAAAAGGCAGAGAAGAATGTGACGGGTAAGGTTCAACATCTCAGCGAGAACAGCGCATTCATACCATGTATAAGGGCAGGGTCGGACTTATTAGCCTTTGGACCTCTCCGTGCAAAAGTAAAAATTGCGTCCCTAATGTATATGGCTTTAAAAAAATATTTTTCTAGCAAACGTCCAAAAAAAAACACTGTAGATCAGTAATTAACACAGATTAACTTGTAATAAAATTTTACTTAAAATACTTCATTAGAAATAGTCAATATGAGTATAATTCAGTATAATTCAGGCATTTGTTTAACGAAATGTTAGTTCAGAAAATTCTCTAATTAATTTAGAAATATCTAAGCTGTTACTGAGTTCATATTCAATTGCTCGGACAATCCTGGTTGAGATGTTGTTGTCATCAAATAGATCTTTATTATTATTTTTAGCTTGGGAGAAAAAAAAACGACGCAACTAAATGCAACTTTTATGGAAAGAGTTTGTAAATTCTTAGAGCAATTCAAAAGTTTGGAGCATAATTCCATTTTGTTTTGAATTGCAAAAACTTTCAAAGGTTCTAAATCTTTTCCCAGTAGATAACACACACCACCTATATTTCTTCACCTATATTTTTTCACAAAATCCGGGCAATTTATATCCGATGATTTTTATCTGTTAAAAGGATTTCCTAATATTTTGCAATTTGCCAAATTGCAGAACTAACATCTTTTAGCTCATATATATTATATTAAAAAAACAGAAGCAATTGTACTGTTGCTGCTGAGAAAATCTTTGTTATAAAAACTTGTTTGCAGTGTCAACCAGGTGGTAAAAGAAGTCTGTTTTGTATTTTTCTTGTGCATTGATAGTGGACATAGACTGTTTTTCATCAAATTGTGTTTTTCTCCGACAAACTCGAAACCTCGGTAGTGAGTCCAATTTTCTGTCTGCATCTATTTCGGATGCCATTTTGCCAGCCTCGACAAGGATGACATTATTTTGAAGTTATTATGCGATCTCAAAATCTTTTTAAAAAAAAAGATTGGAAGTTTCGAATTTTTTTTTGCTGAAGCAATATCATAATTTTTGCAGTGTTTGATTTTTCTAATGGGATTGCCATGATTTAATACCTCATATCATATCACGACCGAAAAAAATAAATTTGAATCGTAGGTGCATGATTAATCCGGATGTTTGATCTCTTATTTAATTGTATACATATTTGTTCTCGTAAATGCTATATAAATGCTAATAAATCACACATTTGACGATTAGAAACCTGAATGACATAACTTTATCCTCTATTTGACTTTTCCACCTGGTTTCACTGAGATGTTTTAAATGTACATCTTCAACGTGCTTCTAAAGAATGGACCATCTGAAAGTCGATGAATATATATTATATATATATATATATATATATATATATATATATATATATATATATATATATATATATATATATATATATATATATACTAGGGGCAAGTAGGCCCACCCGGCTTGTCCCGGGTTTAAAATAAGGTTTTATGTAGAAGCGTACAAAACTGTTTATTTGCATCCTATCGAGCTGATAATTTACCTTTTTCGTATGTTATCATTGCCGGAGTGTACTTAACAACTTCCCAAAGTGTCATGCTTCTACATACACGGGAAATTGGATATTTAATGATGAGTCTGTTTTATATAGCTCATATTAGAAAAAAACCTACATTTGGGCCCAAGACCCTTAGTGAGTGATAATTTTTTTTCGCATGTTATCATTGCGCGAGGGTACTCAAAAACTTACCAATATTTCATTCTTCTACTTACACGGTAAGTTGGAGAATTATTGATGAGTCAGTTTTTAATTATATAAAAAAAACTACATTCAGGCCTCTGACCACCCAGTGAGTGATAATTTTTATTAATGTTTCGCCAGTTACCATTTTGGGAGGGCAAATAAAAACTTCCCAAAGTTTCATGCTTCTACCAACACAGGAAATAGGAGATTTAATGATGAGCCTGATTTATATAGCTCATTTAAGAAAAAAACTACGTTCCCCCGCACGCCCCCCCTCTGTTAGTGATAATTTTATAATTTTTTTGACTGTTACCATTGCGGGAGGGCACTCAACGACTTTCCAAATTTTCATGCTTCTACCTACACGCGAATATGAGGAATTGGTGTTGATTCAGTTTTATATAGCCTATATAAGGAAAAAAACGGGTTTGGGGCCCCCGGCCACCCATGAGTGGAAATGTTTACATTCTTTTTCACCAATTATCGTCATAATAGTGTATTGAGCAAGTTCCCAAAGTTTCACGCTTCTACCTTCACGGGAAGTTGGAGAATTAGTGTTGTGTCAGTTTTAAATATAAGAATAAAACAAACCCGTAAAAACAAAGTTTTCGACTATAAATCCCTTATATATGAGACAGAACTAAAAGTATTGATAATGTTCCAACGCTACAAAAATTTACAGACGGACACAGAGTGATGTCCCTTGTCTTTAATAACGATGTGAGGGGTGTCAGCACGACGGTCGGCGTCAACTCAAAATCTCACGTGGAAGTGGAAGAAAAAAACAAAACACGTGAATTTGAATTACATACCTCATATAAGGATAAACTAAAAATGCATTAATTTAATTACGGTACGATCGATCGATCTGAAATTTTGACACGATGCATTGTTAGGTGAGTCGGGTCCGTGTGCCAAATTTCAGCTCGATCGGATCACTGGAAGATGGTCATTTTCGACTTTTCTTTTTCCGCCCGCCCAGCCCATGAGATGATGAGAGAGATGATGAGATGATGAGACGGCCGCGAAGTTAATATAAGGGATTTTAAAAAAAACAAACCCGTAAAAACAAAGTTTTTGACTATAAATCCCTTATATATGAGAAATAACTAACAGTAGTGATTATTTTTAAACGCTACAAACATTGACAGACTGACACCGAGTGATGTCCCTTGTCTTTAATAAATGGGGGTGGGACGTGAGGGGGTGTCGGCACGACGGTCGGCGTCAACTCAAACTCACGTGGAAGTGGAAGAAAAAAACAATAACAAACCGTGAATTTGAATTACATACCTCATATTAGGATAAACTAAAAATGCATTAATTTAATTACGGTACGTTCGATCGATCTGAAATTTTGATACGATGCATTGTTAGGCGAGACGAGTCAGTGTGCCAAATTTCAGCTCGATCGGATCATGGGAAGTGGGTCATTTTCGACTTTTGTTTTTCCGCCCGTCCGCCCAAGACAGAGATGATGAGATGACCGGCCGCGAAGTTAATATAAGGGATTTAAAAAAACAAACCTGTAAAAACAAAGTTTTTGACTATAAATCCCTTATATATGAGACATAACTAACAGTATTGATTATTTTCAAACATTTACAGACTGACACCGAGTGATGTCCCTTGTCTTTAATAAATGGGGGTGGGAATGTGAGGGGGTGTCGACACGACGGTCGGCGTCAACTCAAACTCACGTGGAAGTGGAAGAAAAAAACAATAACAAACAGTGAATTTGAATTACATATCTCATATAAGGATAAACCTAAAAATGCATTAATGTAATTACGGTACGATCGATCGATCTGAAATTTTGATACGATGCATTGTTAGGTGAGTCGGGTCCGTGTGCCAAATTTCAGCTCAATCGGATCACTGGAAGTGGGTCATTTTCGACTTTTCTTTTTCCGCCCGCCCAGCCCAAGACAGAGATGATGAGATGACGACAGAGACGGCCGCGAAGTTAATATAAGGGATTTAAAAAACTACATTTGGGGCCCCGGCCCCCAGTAAGTGATAATTTATATAATTTTTTTTACCTGTTACCATCGCCGAATGTTACTTAACAACCACCGAAATTGTCATGCTTCTACATACACGGGAAATAGGAGAATATTTTATTTTTAATTTTATATAGCTCATATAAAGAAAAATCTACCTTTCTGGCCCCAGGCCCCCAGTATCTTATATATATGGAACGAAACCTGTTTAAGAACTTTCCCATTTAATAAATAGAGATTAATGTTTATGTTAGGTGTGTATTCCGCATAGGGAGGTTTGAGTGGGACACTTACAATTTGTCTTCTATTTCGTGGGGGTTTGACGTTCCTATCAAGTTCCGTTACTTGATGCATAAATGAGGAACGTTTCAAACACCCAAATGCACACGCCCCGAAATACGTTTGTCTTTGACTGACACAGCGGTGACGAAACGCAGCCCTGAACATGTACAGAAAGCGGCTGCCCTTGAGACGATAGAAGGGTTCGCGGGAACCCAAGTGAAAGTGTTCACGGATGGGTCTGCCAGTTCAAGTGAAGGAATTGCAGGATATTGTGCGCTCATCTTATACCCAATAGGAGGGCCACCAAAAGAAGAACTTCTAGGTCCCTGTGGGACTATGGCATCGAATTACGATGCGGAGCTTGAAGCTATACACAGGGCCCTAGAAAGTGTGCACCGGACACTGCAGGGGTCGGAAATTTTTGGTTTCGACACGGTACTGTTTTGTGACTCGAGATCAGCCCTCGAAGTCCTGGCTAGTGAGAAGCGTAGTACCCACTTGGTTGACGCCATCTTGGAGGACGTGGGTAGACTCGAAAGACTTGGAGGTAAAGGTAACCGTGCAGTGGATCCCGAGCCACGTGAATGTTAATGGCAATGAAAAGGCAGACTCCCTGGCCAAAGCAGGTGCAGCACTGCCCCAACCAGAGGCCCCAGTCACTTATCTTGGGGCTAAAACCTGGCTAAAGGACCACTTCCGGAGTAAGTGGTACCAGGAGTGGGCTGACAACACGACAGCCAGAGGGGTATTCGCTAACATGCCCAGGCCAAGCCGTTCAGACCAGTGGTGGAACCTGAGTCGCAAACACCAGAGTTTGGTGACTCAGATGAGAACAGAACATTGCCCAACCAACTCTTACTTTCACAGGCTAGACCACAACAGGGACTCGAACTGCCGTCATTGCAGCCAAGCCCCTGAGACAGTCGTACACCTGGTGACGTCTTGCCCGGCGCTTGATATGGCCGGGGGGGGGGTGAGGGAGGCGGAAGAGTCCCATGTAAAGACAATGTTGTATGGCAATGCTCAACAGATGGAGCAGATTGCCCAGGTACTAGCCAAGGCCTTAAGAGATTAGTCTCAGGCCTACAGAATATGTGTTTAGTTAGGTGTGTATGGGGTTTATTTGTTTTAAAGAAACATTTCGAAACGCAAGGTTTGAGCGTAAGATTTACCCTGCTGGTTTAGTTTAAGTTATGCAAAAAGTATAAACAAATTTGCTAAGCTATAGTGTTTATGCCACCCAGGGATGGACGATATTATTAACTCCTACCCTCATCCGTTAAAGCAAAAGGCTTGATCGAACGACTGAATAGTGTACATCTAGAAAATACATAATAGAAACAGTCTAAAGTAAAAAAGATGTAATTTGCAAACACATTTTTAAAAATATATACGTAACCTTGTTAGAGGCGCAACATTAACAAACATAAAAATAAACCGTTTCATAACATTTACTTCACAACAAAAACACACACACACACTGATTCACACACGTGAACAAACATACTTAAACACACACACACAGACGGATATTAACATAAAAAAAAATTACATTAAAATAATCACTGCTTTTTAAAAATCCTTTATATTAACTCGTGGTGTCTGCAGCCGACCGCTTGCTTGCTTGCTTGTCGCCAAAACTTTTGATCGATTTTTAACCCACTTGCTCGTAAGATAGCGAGCTGAAATTTTGCAGGCAGTTTCGTACCGATGATAAAAACAATGTATCAAAATTTCAGATCGATCGCATGTACCGTAATTAAATTATTGATTTTTTAGATTATTTTATTTATTCCTATGTATCATGCTATTTTTTGAGATAGAGCGTCGCGGTGCGTATTATATTGAACAACCTTTCTGTCGCGCAATAAGGTGCGTATTTTATTGACAACTCTTTTTATAAACATATTCCTGATCGGTGCGCATTATATTAAACATGTTTTACGACACAACTGCAATTTTGTATTTATGGATGGTCTTGCGCTGCGTATTATAATGAACATTCTTTTAATTACTTCTCGTACATAAAGGATTTATAGTCAAACACTTGTTTTTTACGTTTTTTTTAATTACTTTGTTTCCTATTTACAAATTAATATGAACTCAAACTATGACGTCACGTCACATTATTTTATGGCAATAAACGCCATCTTGTTAATCTCGACACCAAAATGTTTATTATTTTACGTCTTAATTTTCAATAATTTTTATTTTTATATAGCTCATATAAGGAAAAACTACATTTTGGGCCCCCGGCCTCCAGTATCTTATATATATGGAACGAAACCTGTTTAATAACATTTCCGGTATAATTTTGTGTACGTGTACCAAATTTCACGTTATTTGGTTGTCTGGATCTTGAGTTATTAGGGAACATACAGACGACAGACAACAAATGCGTCTTCTATGTATATAGATGTACAACATTAAAGAAGTCAAACTCCTTCTATTCATGTTTTTGGCCACATCCTTTATCACCAGTTGAAAGGATTGGCTATCCCATGCTATAAAAAAACACGTGTTTTTTGTTTTTTGTTTTGTTTTGCATCCCACATGTTCTTCTTTCTTGTTTGTCCCTTTATGATATTCTTTTCCAAAGGCAATGCCAGATTTTCCAAATGCAATCCCAGGTTTTCCAAAGGCAACCCCGGGTTTTCCAAAGGCGACCCCGGGTTTTCCGAAGGCGACCCCGGGTTTTCCGAAGGCGACCCCGGGTTTTCCGAAGGCGACCCCGGGTTTTCCGAAGGCGACCCCGGGTTTTCCGAAGGCGACCCCGGGTATTCCGAAGGCGACCCCGGGTATTCGAAGGCGACCCCGGGTATTCCGAAGGCGACCCCGGGTATTCCGAAGGCGACCCCGGGTATTCCGAAGGCGACCCCGGGTATTCCGAAGGCGACCCCGGGTTTTCCGAAGGCGACCCCGGGTTTTCCGAAGGCGACCCCGGGTTTTCCGAAGGCGACCCCGGGTTTTCCGAAGGCGACCCCGGGTTTTCCGAAGGCGACCCCGGGTTTTCCGAAGGCGACCCCGGGTTTTCCGAAGGCGACCCCGGGTTTTCCGAAGGCGACCCCGGGTTTTCCGAAGGCGACCCCGGGTTTTCCGAAGGCGACCCCGGGTTTTCCGAAGGCGACCCCGGGTTTTCCGAAGGCGACCCCGGGTTTTCCGAAGGCGACCCCGGGTTTTCCGAAGGCGACCCCGGGTTTTCCGAAGGCGACCCCGGGTTTTCCGAAGGCGACCCCGGGTTTTCCGAAGGCGACCCCGGGTTTTCCGAAGGCGACCCCGGGTTTTCCGGAGGCGACCCCGGGTTTTCCGGAGGCGACCCCGGGTTTTCCGGAGGCGACCCCGGGTTTTCCGGAGGCGACCCCGTGTTTTCCGGAGGCGACCCCGGGTTTTCCGGAGGCGACCCCGGGTATTCCGGAGGCGACCCCGGGTTTTCCGAAGGCGACCCCGGGTTTTCCGAAGGTGACCCCGGATTTTCCGAAGGCAATCCCAGGTTTCTAGCTTTTGAAGTACATCGAAAATTTGTTGGCTTGTTGATACATCAACCAGAAGAAAACCCCAGAAGTGTTAATGAATATTGATGTCTTCTTGTTCAATTGACACATACCTTGTAGCGAAAGTCAATTGTTTCTTTTTTCTTAAGTCAGGTGTGCAATATAATGTAATTGAGTATTACTTTTATTTTTTTCACTTCACCTAACATTATAGCACGTTTTTATTAACTCGCTTTCGCTGGTGTGGCATTGTTTATTGGTTTGTCCAAGATTTTTTCAAATCTGCCAACGTAAAATTGAACCACTTCTGATGGTCCTAGAGATAGAGATCTGAAAATTTTACCACAGATAGATCTTGGATGACAATGCATTGTGTCAAAATTTCAGATCGATCAAATGTACCGTTATTAAATTATTGAACTTTTAATTTTATCTATAGTCTATATAAAAGCGTCTGTACCGTCGGCTTTTGTTGACATCTGTGAGTTCAACCCGTGACCACATCACAATGTTTTTAAAACGTTGGGCGGGTGCTTGTGAGGTGTTTGGTCAAATAAATAGAGATAAAAAAAATAGTTTTAAAAACCAGGTTGTTATAAGTGGACTAACAAGAATAAAATAAATAGAAGTAAAAAAAAGATTTTTAAAAACCACATTTTATAAGCGGACTAAAAAGAAGAAATTAATTTAAAACTTATAGTTCAAGTACTTCAATTTCATATGACTAAAAACGTGTTTGGTATAAAAATTAAAGATTTCTAATTTAGAAGGCAAAAGAGAGATCTATAAGTGAGAGTATGAGTGAGCCGCATATGTTAATTCTCATAAGCGCCCGCCCCACGTTTTAGTCATATTAAATCAAAGTACTTGACTTATAAGTTTTAAATTATTTTCTTCTTTTTAGTCCGCTTATAAAAACGTGGTTTTTTAAAAGTCTATTTTTTTAACTTCTATTTATAAATCCCTTATATTAACTTCACCGCCTTCTCTGTCTGTCGTTATGTCGTCATCTCTCTCTGTCTGTCTTGGGCGGGCGGAAAAACAAAAGTCAAAAATGCCCCACTTCCCGTTATTCGATCAAGCTGAAATTTGGCAAACGGACACGTCTAACCTAACAATGCATCGTATCAAACTTTCAGATCGATCGAACGTACCGTAATTAAATTTATGCATTTTTAGTTTATCCTTATATAACGTCTGTAATTAAAATTCACTGTTTGTTATTGTTTTTTTTCACGGGATTGTTCAGTCACGCGACCCATCAAAGTACCGGCGTGCTTTTATTTACATTTTACGTGTCACGCTGAGCTCGGTCAAGAGATCGGTGACCAGACTGTTCGCCTCTCCCACCCCCACTCCCCCCAGGGTTATGAAGCAAAGCTGAGTTAAGACAGATTCAGTATGTAAATGTTTGTCGCGTTTGAAAATAATCAATACTGTTAGTTATGTCTCATATATAAGGGATTTATAGTCAAAAACTTTGTTTTTACAGGTTTGTTTTATTAAATCCCTTATATTAACTTCACCGCCGTCTCTGTCTCTCTGTCTCTCTGTCTCTCTCTCTCTCTCTCTCTATCTCTCTCTCTCTCTCTCTCTCTCTCTCTCTCTCTCTCTCTCTCTCTCTCTCTCTCTGTCTGTCTGTCTGTCTTGGGTGGGCACCGCGGAAAAACAGAAGTAAAAAATGACCCACTTTCCATAAAACCATCGAGCTGAAATTTGGCACACGGACCCATGTCACCTAACAATGCATCGTATCGAAATTTCAGATCGATCGAACGTACAGTTATTAAATTAATGCATTTTTAGTTTATATATATAAACTATATGTAGCGGTCGCTTTCGTTTACATTTTACGGTCGCTTGACTTCACCCCAGCCACAGGTGAACACATCTCGTGTTTAAACCAGGTGTACCGGCGTGCTGTTGTTGACATTTTGCGTGTCACGCTGAGCTCGATCCAGCGATCGGTGACAAGACCTTTCCCCTCTCCCACCCACCCCCCGGGTTAAAAGCAAAGAGGAGTTAAGACAGATTCAGTCTGTAAATATTTGTCGCGTTTGAACATAATCAATACTTTTAGTTATGTCTTATATATAAGGGATTTATAGTCAAAAACTTTGTTTTTACGGGTTTGTTTTATTAAATCCCTTATATTAACTTCGAAATCTTGTCTGTCGTCATCTCTCTCTCTCTCTCTTCGTACGTCGGTCGGGCGAAAAAACAAAAGTAAAAAATGACCCACTTCCCGTGATTCGATCGAGCTGAAATTTGGCACACGGACCCGTCTCACCTAACAATGCATCGTAACTAAATATCAGATCGATCGAACGTACCGTAATGAAATCAATGCATTTTAGTTTATCTTTATAAACAATATGTAGCGGTCACTATCGTTTACATTTTACGGGTCACTTGACTTCACGCCAGCCAGAGGTGAACACATCTCGTGCTTTAACCAGGTGTACTGACGTGCTTTTGTTTACATTTTGCGTGTCACGCTGAGCTCGGCCCAGCGATCGGTGACAAGACCTTTCCCCTCTCCCGCCCCCCCCCCGGTTAAAAGCAAACGGGAGTTAAGACAGATTCAGTCTGTAAATATTTGTCGCGTTTGAACATAATCAATACTTTTAGTTATGTCTCATATATAAGGGATTTATAGTCAAAAACTTTGTTTTTACGGAGTTGTTTTATTTATCATTTTGACTATGGGTGGGTCTTTGTACAAATGGTAAAGTTCTCGGTTTGTACAAATTCTCCAGATATCATTTTCTATCACAGGGCCATATATTTTCCGTAGAATTTTCCTCTCCCAAGTGTTGAGCAGGTTCTCTGCTTTTCTGGTCAGGGTCCAAGTCTCACTAGCGTACGTTACTACCGGCCTTTTAATCGTGGTATATATCGTTTTCTTTGTTCACCTTGAGAGGTTTTTACTTCCTAGAAGTTTTTGTAAGCTGAAGTAGGAGCGGTTGCCTGCTGATAACCCTTCTTTCACCTCCGATATTATCTCATTGTGTTCGTTTATAGTTGCCCCTAGATATTTGAATGAAGCCACTCTCAAATTTGTGCTTGTTTATAATGATGTTTTCATCAACATGGGTGTTTCTTGACATTATCATATATTTACTCAAGTATGTGGTTTTTAAAAATGTTGTTTATGCTAGGCCTTCCTTACACGCTCATCGATGATAAGATCAAATTCAGCTAATATTTGGACTAGCTTTAAAAATATTCCATTATCTTGTTCAAATAAATGTTCACAGCTACCTCTAAATGCCAAGCAGCTTTCTCCCAAGAGTTTGACGAAAAAAAATACAAGTTGAAAAACAGCGTTCCAATGCAGGGTTTCTGCATTCCAAAATCTTTGAGAAATAACATCTATAGGTTAGCCAAGTTTTTGAACGAATACTCAATTCAAGCCAGGACTTTTGGGCTTTAAAACTCTACAATGTTTTGTTTGTAGTTAATGTTTTTTTTAGTGTTTGTAATATATATGCTGCAAATCTCAAAATGATCGTTTGCTAACGAAGAAGATGTAGCCGTTTCAAACATTTTGCAGTTGAAGCTAAAGATTGAGTATTTGGCTATACAGTATATCACACACACCCCAATCGATGTGAATTTCTTATCCATTGCAAAGATGTCGTGTATAGTTATTTAATGTGAGCCTAAGTCTGTTCATATCAGTAGGGAAATCGAAGAACAAAAACACGTTCTTGCTGTGCGCCGGTCAGAGTCGTAACAATGTGGGGCAGTGGGGTAGATATGCACTCGGGCGCCAATGTACAGGGGCGTTCAAATGGGGCTTACAACGTTACATTAATGTGAATATTTTTTAACGGAATGGTCGAGGGCGCCAATTTTATTAATTTTTTTATAGTTAGTCCACGTGCGCAAAATATCCGTATAACACCTCTGATATATCTCTATTGGACTAATTGGATTTCACCGCAGCTAAGTTTTTTTTTATTCTTTCGTTTTATTCGTTTTATTTGTGTACTATATGTTCGTTGAGGAAGGCTCTTTGCCGAAACGTTCGCTGTTTTGTTACGTCCTGTCAGGCTAACTAATATGCTGTTTATATGTTATACACTTACTAATTTAAAAGCCTGGTTGCAGTCTCACCCCAGTCCGAACTATATAACCTCTGGTCATGAAACTCACTGCGGTCCAAGTTTATGTTTAAATCGAATTTTTGCTTAATAATATAACATTTTTGATTCGCATATTTTTAAAAGGATACTTTTATACAATATATGAATTAAAAAGGATTTAATCAATCTTTGGAGGGACTTGTGTTTTAAATTATTTTCTTGTAATGTTTCTCAGCTGTTCCATCAAATGAATTTTGCGCACCTCGATTTTTTTAGCTCCATGCCGCTGCACCGATAACGGAGTAATAGTCCGGCTTTGTTCCATGCAATGGGTTTGAACTTAATTTTTAAAAAAATGATGGGTTCAATTTCAAATTGAGATAACATAGAAAAGAAAAAGTTTGCATTGAAGTGAGTAAAATTTTCAGCATCTGATCCCGTTTTACTAGTTACTTCCTCAGATGTCAATTTTTCCAAGACGCTTGAAATTTTAAAGTATGTATTTTTCGAAATTAGTTATGCATATTGGGGTGTTAATTAACGGAGAAATTTGAATATTTTCATGTTCTTGCCATAAATCTTAATATTTTGCTTATCTAAATGACCACACTCTTCTAAGTCCCAATCAGTCGGCCTACAGACCTTCTCACATCACAGAGACCACCCTGTTAAAGGTAACAAATGACCCCCTACTTACACTGGACAGTGGGAAAATTTCTATATTGGTCCTCTTAGATCTTAGTGCAGCCTTTGACACTGTCGACCATCAAACACTGCTGAAAACCCTGCAAAATTATTTTGGAATTTCTGGCTCAGTTCTGGCTTGGTTTCAATCATACTTATCTAAATGATCACAGGTAGTATCAGTAGATGGCTGTATCTCTCACAAAGCTGACTTGCTTTATGGTGTGCCTCAGGGCTCTGTTTTGGGTCCGGTACTTTTTGTGCTGTATACAAGGCCACTACTTCTACTGCTCGAAAAGCATTCAGTTAAAAGCCAATCATTTGCAGATGATACTCAGCTATATACTCACACAGATCCCTCTAATTTGGACTCCGCTGTCCAATTGATGCAAGAGTGCATTGATGAGGTAAAGTCTTGGATGATGTTCAGCAAACTCAAGCTGAATGATGACAAGACTGAAGCACTTCTATTTTGCAACAACAAATCACGCAGTACTTTCTGTCTTCTGAAGTCAATTCACGTAGCCAGTTCGGATATTCTGTTCACAACATCGACTAGGAATCTTGGCTACATTATTTCTGACAACATGTCTATTAACAACTTCATCAATCACATCTGTCACTCTGCCTACACTGCCATTCGTCAGATCAGCTAAATCCGTCATTACTTAACAGTTAGTGCAACAAAAACTCTAGTCTGTGCTCTTGTACTAGCTCGTATGGATTACTGCAATTCTCTTCTGTCAGGTGCGCCAAAACAATGCATTGAAAAACTGCAGAAAGTTCAAAATTCAGCTGCCAGACTGGTGCTTAAGGCAAAAAAAAACATGACCATGTTACTCCACTTCTTCACTCACTTCATTGGCTGCCTATACAAGCCCGTATTGATTACAAACTGGCCGTTCTCTGTCACAACTTCTTTTCGGACTCATGCCCATCGTGTCTTACTGAACTTTTGTCGGTCTACTCACCCACTCGCCAGTTACGATCTTCTGCAGACACACGCGTTCTCTCTGTTCCTACGACACGCACCAAAACATTTGGTGAAAGTTCGTTCTCTTTTTGTGCAGCCAAACAATGGAATTCTCTACCATTACACATACGTAGTATTCAAACAACCAAGTCCTTCAAGACAGCACTTAAGACACATCTTTTCAACATTTATTTTCAAAATTAATGAAACAACATTTCTTGTAAATGATTAACGTAGCTTATGTATAATGTACTGTAATTTTTGTGTTTGTTATGATATGAAGGTTAATTTAATACTTATAGGTATGTTATTTCTTTCATGTAAAGCGCTGTGAGCCCAGTTCCTTACTGGGATACAGCGCTATACAAATAATCAATTTATTATTATTATTATTAATAATTTTCCATAAAATAGACGAATTCAAATTCTTTACACATTACTTTAATTGGATAGGCATAATATTTTTAATGAATAACTGTATTTTAATGAAAAACACACATTATTTGTGCTACTTTAATGCTAATAATATTAAAAAGTAAATTTAATCTTTCATAACGTACCTTAAAATAATTTTCTGAAAACTCAAACAGTAATATAAATTACTACTTGAGAGTTAAACACAATATTTGAACCACCATGAATTATAGGTACTTGTTCGAGCATCATTCTGCCAATGTAGAAATTCCACGCAAAAACTGTGTGTTGATATTAATAGCACATATTATTGGGGCCCAGCGGTGATATGTTTTTTTTCTGTAGTTTTCTTATAAAAGTAAAAGCGTCATCTGGTCGTATACCGCTTAATTTTCCAAACAAATCGTTATATTTTTTGAGTGATTTTAATTTTTTGAACGGTTTTGCGTTAGTTATAACATCCACTATGTAATCAAACAACTGCTATGGGGATCAGTTAATTAAGACAAGAAATTACGAATATTTTTGTTTCACCTTGGTTTTCTCCCTTCAGAAGAAAAGGGTGGTTGTCGGAATAGGTTGCACTTTTCAAATGCCCACAAATGCCGCCCCTAAATGTGTGCCGCCCGGGGCTGACCGCCTCCACCGCCCCCCTCTAGCTACCCCACTGCATTACTTATATGTTTAGGACACTTAATGTTGTGTAATTAATACACTAAGCCAAGGGTGTGAAACTGCAGCCCGCGGGTCACATGCGGTCCACTAAGAATTTCTATGCGGCCCGCAGCCTGCAGAAGATTTGACATAAATCAAGATATTCATTTTAATGTCAACAAGTTTATACTATAACTGAGGCTTAATTAGTTTCATTAACGGCCATTGGACAGTCCTTGACCCACTGATGCTGCTCTCGCCCTGAAAAGTTTGCCCGTCCCTGCACCAGGATTCGTCCAGGATACTAGACATTTATTTCGTGCACTACCAAAATTAGCTATACAACATTTTACATTTAAATAAATTTCTATTAATCTTTATCACTTTCTGGCCCATAAATTCAATCATATAAAAATATAGGGATTAAAAAAAAAGTTAATAGCTCTTTGCAGTGTTTTTTTTAAGTTTTATTATTCTAAATATTAAAATTTTTCTTAAGGTTATTTGTGGTTTGTTGTGGTTAATAGTGGTTAGGTGGGAGTAATTGTGGTTATTTTAGTTAGTTGTGGATAGTTTTAGTTCATTGTGGTTATTTGTGGTTTGTTGTGGTTAATTAAGGTTAGCTTTCTTTAGTTGTGGATAGTTTTAGTTCATTGTGGTTAGATGTGGATTGTTGTGGTTAATTGGGGTTAGTTTTAGTTATTTTTTGTTTGTTGTTGAGGTTGGTAGTATTGATTGCAATAAATCGCACTCAACTTCAATAGCAATCCAAAAGCACACTTTAAAGCAATGTTATTTTTATAATTTCTCACCCTCTCTGTTAAGTCTCTATGTTTAGGTGGATTGTACCTTGCTCTCCGCTACACACAACATACACAAGAGATGACACAAGTCTGTGTAACGATGCAATGTTTATTCTACTATAAACAACTGTACAACTGGCTGTCTTGCCTTGACATAAAATACATCTATATATAACGGCTGTATGCTCCAGCATGCCCTCGGTCCGACCCGACCGCTTCTGGGCGACGTTAAACTCAACTCTGTTTTACTGCTACCCTGCAGCTCCCCGGTCTATCCTGACCGGTCTGACCGCACAACACTGTGCGAACTACCCAGATGTCTGCCACTCCTGCCCTCGTCTCGACTACTCTCTTATAAACCCCCCCAACTGACCCTGGCGTGTCCTCTGGTCATGTCCCTGAAATATCCCGTGTGACCAGAAGCTCACTCAGACATCACTAGACATTATTCCCGTGATAGGAGTTCATACCCGTAAACAACGCCTTGACCCGACTCCAACACTGGCTCACAACAATCTCACAACAATCATTCGCAACAATCATTCGCAGTGATTCTCATACCCTGACATATCCCCCCTCTTCCGTTAGATTCTACCTACGGTAGAATCTCACAATACAACAAAGTCAGGGCATGGAATCACTGCACATTACAATTACAATAATATAATACATAATGAAATAATATCTTTCAAAATAATTTTATACACAACATGGCATGAAAAAAAACACTAGTATATACAACACAGAGCATAAATCCACTTGGTCGTACCTTTATACGACTTCACTAACCCGCAACTCGTACGTTATCATTATCTTAATTCTCAAAGAACCAACCTTCGACCTACTACTGGTCATAACACCTCACATATTAGTATCCAACAATTGACCATTTTTACGCTAGATTGTTTTCTATTTACCAACTGACTCTACTGGTTCCTCATATAAATTCCTTAAGATATTTATTCCAGGATTACCTCCAGCATGAGATAATGTTATAGGGATAACTACTTATCCAGACTATAGACATTTCAGCCTGATTGTATTTAACCCATTACAATCAATTATATAACAATCATGTGCATTTAGTAGTCGTAATCAACATAATTCATCCTAATACACATAATCATGAACAAAATCATTATCATATCTCATAATTTCATAAATATATATATATATATATAAATAATTACATCTCCTTATAATGAAATTTTGCCCGAGGTCACCCGGAGCCAAAAATTATAATAAAAAACATCAGCACGAAAATACAACCATCTCATATTTATTTACAACCATCCGTAAGTACTAACTAACCTAAGTACATAATCGTTATGAAACTTTACAATCATGTTCATATAATAATAATACTGGCCCGAGGTGACTCAGACCTCAATTTCTACTTAAATTAGTCCCCCTGTATCCCCTGGTCGCCGTAACCCGACCGAATTTTGATGTAACTATCTAACCAATCAGCTGCCATATCTGCTTATTGCCGAGATAAAAAATCTGCAATAATGTTATCTTCACCTTTAATGTATTCCACGTTGAAATCGTATTCCTGTAACATCAAAGACCACCTGGAAACTCTTGAATTTTCAAATTTAGTCGTGTTCAAATATTTTAACGCTTGGTGGTCACACTGGAGCGTAAATCTTGCCCCCATTAAATAGTAGGATAATTTCTGAATTCCCCATATTATTGCCAAGCATTCCCTCTCTATTGTTGAGTATCTTGTTTCCCTGTCAACCAGTTTACGACTAATATATTTAACCGGGTGGAGCATATTGTCTCTCTTCTGCATCAAACATGCCCCCAATCCCTTCGTTGACGCATCTGTACGAACTATAAAGGGTTCCTTAATGTCGGGCAGAACCAAAATGGGGTTATTTGTTAAATAGTTTTGGATTGTATCCAATGCTTGTTGGCATTCATTAGTCCAACATATATTATTAGGTTTACCTTTCTTTGTAAGGTCCGTCAATGGGGCTGTTATCGTTGAAAAATTAGGTATAAATTTATTGTAATACGCTATTAGGCCAACTAGTCCCCTTACTTGTCTCTTATTTTTGGGTCGTTCTATTTCCAACACTTTGTTTATATTGTTCATGTCCGGTTTTAAGATGCCTGCTCCAATTCTATGTCCCAGGAATTCGATTGATTCTTTACCTATTTCTAACTTAGATGGTTTAATGGTGAACCCTGCCTTTTTCAAAATCTCTAAAACCTCTCGAGTAACTCGTATATGTGACTCCCAGTCGTCTGTGTATACACAGATATCGTCAAAATAAGTAACTACCTCTTTTACTCCTTTGAATAATTTCTTAACAATTTTATTGAACGTTGCCGGTGCGGTTGCCAATCCGAATGGCATAAAGTTATATTGATATGCCCCGTCTGGGCCTTGAAAAGCTGTGTATTCTTTGCTTTTCTCCTCAAGAGGTATTTGCCAATATCCCTTTGTTAAGTCTAGTTTCGTAAAGTATTTGGCTTTATTCATGTGTTCTAGAAGTTTATCCTGGTTAGGTATAACTTCTGCTACTTTTTTTGTAATTGCGTTCAATTTTCTATAATCCACGCAAGTCCGAATCGATCCATCTTTTTTCTTAATTAAAACTAAGGGAGAGCAATATGGTGACTGTGATTCCTCGATTATACCTAGTTCTAACATCATACTAATCTCTTCTTTTAGACTTTGCATCATATGTATAGGTATTGCATAAGGTTTTACGTTAATGGGCTTAGAGTCTAATAATTCTATTTTGTGCGTACCCGCCGATGTTTTCCCTGGGATATCTGAAATGATTTCTTTGTACTCTTGCACCATATCGTCAACTTGTCTTTTCTGTTTCTCCGTTAGTTCCTTATTAATGTCAATGCCTGAATTAACCTTGACGTTGATTAACGGAATTTGCTTAATGTCTTCCCTATTTACATCTTCCTCTTCTTCTTCGGCTATCACTGTGGCACTGGCACCATTAATTGTCTTTTCATTTTTCTCTGCTGCCGATAAGTTCGCATCTGTGTTATCCATGTTATTTTCGACAAATTTTGTTAATCTGTTGAGGTGATAAACTATACGCTTATGTCCCTTCGCAATCTCTACATTAAATTTCGATAATTTTCTCGTGACGGTGAATGGACCTTCTGAATACAGAGCGAGTTTATTTCCTTTTTTAGGTTTCAACACGAGCACTTTGTCACCAATTTGTATATCTTTCTCTCTAGCCCTTTGATCATAATATTGTTTATATTTATTTGCCTTTCCTTTCGTGATTGCCTCTGTTTTATATAACCCTGATTTTATTCTGTTTTTGAGGTCTATTATATATTCATATGTTGTTTTACCTTCCTCTGTCGTATTTTCATTTGTTAGTATTTTCCTTAAAATTGACATTGGTCCTCTCACTTTCCGCCCGAAGAGGAGTTCATAAGGAGACATTGCCGTTGTCTCGTTCTGAACTTCCCGATATGCAAACAAAATTGCCGGCAAAAATCTATCCCAATTGTTGGGTTCCTCATCTGCCACTTTTCTTAACATGCTCTTTAAGGGTGCCATTTAATCTTTCCACCATCCCGTTAGACTGTGGGTGGTAAATAGAAGAGTGACTGGATTTTATGTTAAACAATTCACACACCTGTTTGTACATATCGGAGGAGAACTGGGGCCCGTTATCTGACAAGATCTCTTCCGGGAATCCCATTCTAGAGAATATTGTTAATAGGGCCTCATAAACGTCTTGTGTTGTTATATTTTTTAGTGCAATAGCTTCAGGCCAACGAGTAGCCATATCTACCAACGTAAGGATATATCTATTCTTATTATCACTTAATTGTAATGGCCCTACGATATCAATAGCAACCTTCTGAAATGGTGTTCCGATCACTTCCATTTGACCTAACTCTATGGGTTTTATGCTCCCCGGTGGACGTGCTTTTTGGCAAATAGGGCAAGACTTAATGAATTCCTTGATATCTATGCTCATACGTGGCCAGAAATACTGAGAAAAAATTCTGTATTTGGTTCTTCTGACTGACATGTGTCCGGCTAATGCTGTTGTATGAGCCGTTTCTAAGACTAATCGTCGGTATGGTTTCGGAATCACCAATTTTTTTTCAACACTGTTATCTATTTTAGAAATAAATATCCTGTATAGTATATTATTGTTTATTTCAAACGTTATTATTCCTTGTTTGGTGTTTTCCACCCTCTGACTTTTAGCTTTTTGCCATAGTTTATTTAATCCACCATCCTTTGCCTGCTCTTCAGCTAAATTGATGTGTTCAAATATTTTTGGAATTGTACTAATCACAGTTTTCATTTGTGGTCCTCCCCCTTTATCTCGTTTATTCTGGGCCCTGGTAACTACGTTACCGTGATGGAATGGTGTGTCCTCGTCGGATCTAACATTTCCTAAAATCACATCTGTTACCGGATCTTCAAAAAGGGCGGACAAAAATCTACCGCAGAGGTAAGGGGTTTTAATGTCTACTATAGCAGTTTCAAACGTTTTTATTGTCCCATCGATAAGTTTAACTGTAAAGGTCTGATCAGTCATGTATTTTTTTGGTATTAAACTCTTTCTGCACCCTACGATTGTACAGCCGGTGTCTCTAAGAAGAGAAGCTTCCTTCCCTAACAACAAGCATTTTTCGACATTTAACCTACCCGTGGACTTTCTAAAAATATCGCTCATACTTCCCCCCCATTGTGTATTGCGAAACTGCCCCCTTTTTCTAGGTTTATACCCCTGCCACTGTATAGTACGGCCCTGTTTGCAATCTTTGCTTAGTCACCTATCCTGGCTGTACCATGGATACTTATTTCCATAGCTATATTTCTGGTCTGAGCTTTTATACTGATTTCCCTTCGCATTTGCAGGCATCCTATTATTGGCCCATTTCTGTCGACAGTTGGCCATTATGTGACCCCTCTGACCACAGTTAAAGCATGTACCCATTACTCGGCCCTCCGTCGAGCGACTTCTAGACTTGCCTCCATATTCACCCCTATATTCCGCCACACCCCCTACCAGTGGCTGTGTATTGACTTTCCGACTTAATTGTCCTTGTCCTGCCGACTTTATATGGTCAATTTGTGTCAGTACGTCCTCACATTTGGGGGCATTATTCATTAGGATGCATTTAATAGCCTCTTCATTCATGTTCAATAATAACTTGTTTCTACATAATAAATCCCTCAACCCCTCAAATGTTCTCTCTGTTTTTGTACTGGCCACCCAATTGTCTAAACTTCTAACCAATTTTGAGTGAAATAATCTAAAATTATTACTCTCCGGTGCTAGACTATTCCACGCTTCCCTGTACTTCTCCCCATTAAATCCTGCATGTTGCAAAAGGAGTCGCTTGACAGTGTCATAATCATGCAGTTTTGTCCTAACGTCTTCCGTCATTAAGAATGATTGTAACTCAACCGTTAGCCTTACTTGTAGCTCTATCAGCCATTGACTTTTTGGCACTTTCGCCTGAGCCACTACATGTTCGAATGTCGCCACATATTCGTCGAGTTCTTGGGACCCGTCGAATTTTTGCAAATTTTTTAATATTTGTCGAAGGTCTTTGTTTTCTCTCGAGTGGCCTGTCATGTCCAGTTCAGTTACGTCTTTCCTTTTAATTTCTGCCAATTTCAATTCGTGCTCCCTTTCTTTCTGTCTCTGTTTCTCGTCATACTCTCTCTGTTCCTTTACCTTTTGTTCGTCTTTCTGTCTCTGTCTGTCGTCATAATCTCTCTGTTCCCTTAACCTTTCCTGTGTTTGAAAATCTTTCCATTGCTCTCTCACATATCCGTCTAGTTCCTCCCCTCTGAGTGCGAGTTTTTCCCCTTGTTTTTTAAACGACTCTAATTTCTCGTCCATGTTTATACCCTTACTACTGCTTCTAGTTTCCATTCTACTTCTACAATAACTTACAACTTACTTAATCTAGCTTCCCTTATTGTCCGTTTATATCTGACAGGTATGCTATATCTATATATATTATCTAACAGATCAATCTTGCTATAGCACACTTCCCCAATTTAACACTATTTTATAAGCAATTAAGTACGTACTTACTGTGGGTTATATTTCAGACATAATATCCATATACAATGAAAGTCCCATTACACAATAAATATCCATTCGTAAGAAGTTCACAAAGTCACACTTTTTGCAGTTTCCTTGTCACTTAGTAATGTTTTTCTCCACCTTCAATATCTTCTCGAACTTGTCCCGATTTGAACTGTGGTGCTGTGGGTCGTCTCGGCTCCTCAGGGTCCCACTGTAGCTGGGGCGGGATGGTTGGTTCTGCAACTTGACCTCCCGGTACAGTTTGTAATTGTTTTCTCTCGTAGTTGGCACCGTCTGGTTCCGACGTCGTTGTTTTGCTGGTTCTGGTTCGAGGTATCTCTTGTAGTTGGTCTTCTGGCTGGTAATGTTCCGTACTGGGACTTGCTAGGCCTCGTCTATCAGAAAATCCGCTGATACGTTGATCGTTGCCCTACGATGGATACAGTAGTCTGTATCAGAGGCGCTGATGTGGTTCCGTCCCATCTCTCGTAGTGTTTGGCGGTGCTAGGCAATCCAGAGACAATTCGGGCCCCCATGTTAAGTCTCTATGTTTAGGTGGATTGTACCTTGCTCTCCGCTACACACAACATACACAAGAGATGACACAAGTCTGTGTAACGATGCAATGTTTATTCTACTATAAACAACTGTACAACTGGCTGTCTTGCCTTGACATAAAATACATCTATATATAACGGCTGTATGCTCCAGCATGCCCTCGGTCCGACCCGACCGCTTCTGGGCGACGTTAAACTCAACTCTGTTTTACTGCTACCCTGCAGCTCCCCGGTCTATCCTGACCGGTCTGACCGCACAACACTGTGCGAACTACCCAGATGTCTGCCACTCCTGCCCTCGTCTCGACTACTCTCTTATAAACCCCCCCCAACTGACCCTGGCGTGTCCTCTGGTCATGTCCCTGAAATATCCCGTGTGACCAGAAGCTCACTCAGACATCACTAGACATTATTCCCGTGATAGGAGTTCATACCCGTAAACAACGCCTTGACCCGACTCCAACACTGGCTCACAACAATCTCACAACAATCATTCGCAACAATCATTCGCAGTGATTCTCATACCCTGACACTCTCACAGCTGGAAGTATATTTTTCTTCCCCTCAATGTTGACGCCCCAGTCCCTACCCAACAAAGACATCACATATCACATATCATACATCACATATCACATATCACACATCACATATCACATATCATATATCACATATCACATATCATGCATGACATATCACATATCATATATCACATGTCACATATCATACATTACATATCACATATCATACAGCACATATCACATATCATGCATCACAAATCACATATCATACATCACATATCATACATCACATATCAAATATCATACATCACATATCACATATCACATATTACATATTACATATCATACATCACATATCACATATCATACATCACATATCACACATCACAAATCATAAATGACACATCATACATCACACATCATACATTTTATATCCCACATCACAATCATACATCACATATCACATATCATATATCACATATCACATATCACTTATCACATATCACATATCATGCATGACATATCACATATCATATATCACATGTCACATATCATACATTACATATCACATATCATACATCACATATCACATATCATGCATCACAAATCACATATCATACATCACATATCATACATCACATATCAAATATCATACATCACATATCACATATCACATATTACATATCATATATCACATATCACATATCATACATCACATATCACACATCACAAATCATAAATGACACATCATACATCACACATCATACATTTTATATCCCACATCACAATCATACATCACATATCATACATAAAACATCATACATGACACATCATACACGACACATCATACATGACACATCATACATGACACATCATACATGACACATCATACATGACACATCATACATGACACATCATACATGACACATCATACATGACACATCATACATAACACATCATACATGACACATCATACATGACACATCATACATGACACATCATACATGACACATCATACATGACACATCATACATGACACATCACGCTTCACTCATAACCAGTTTTAACGTTACACGCCCAGAACAAGAAAATAAAAAGTCGTGATAAATTTTGTCAGCCTTTATTAATTGATTAAAGTTAATTAGGGATATATCGATCACTTCTTTCTGTAACATCTTTAGTAAGGTATCTGGTTGTATTGTGGCAACACACTCGGGATAAAGTAGCATTGACATGAATACAAATAATTAAGAGCCACTGCTACATAACAATATCTCCTGTTAGAAATTTCATAATATAGGTTTCGTTTTTGTGTACTGATCCGTTGTTCATTTTTTCAGCGAGCGATCAACTCTAAATAAAGAACCGGTTTTTGGCCACTTACGTCACAGATAACTAGCAAAATGTGACGTTGATGTGTTGCAGTAGATCCTTATAAACATTTGAATAGATGCAACAGCATTTTAAAAAAAGGAAATAACTTTAAAACTGTTTTGAGCTTGTAAATTATAAAAGAATGACAATGTTTGAACCTCGTCATGTATGGACGGGCAAGTTTACATAGTTTGCCAGTAACGAAAACATTTTTAAAAGTTAAAAAAGACATTTGAATATTAAGGCTAGGTTTCATTTAAACCAACAGTCATAACATATTTGGGTGGGTCGGGTGGGTCGGGTGGGTCACTGATAAATTAATTATAATTTATTTTTTTAAAAAAGATTCAAGCGGCTTTAAAAAAAAGACGAGTTTTCGAATGAATTTAAATGGAAGTTGTCAAAAAGTGGAAAATTTAACGCACATCAGGATGTATATATATATATATATATATCGAGAAAAGAAATATGATTTTTAACAAATATTGTAATGAATGCAGCTTGAAGGGACGCAACGTGACGGCAATGCTCTCAGTTTACGTCTTCGAGTCTGTGCCAGTAAATGAATTAAATTATTGCATCCAACGTAGAAGCTCCTTCTATAAAGAATACAAATATGAGCACTCTTATCCATGGTTTATGTCTAGTCTTGCATTTTAATTTAATCTGTCAATTGATCGTATCCCACCATATCCCACCATATCCCACCATATGTCCCATTTTTCTTTCACAACTTGGAATCACTTACACCCTCAATGATGGCCTGGCACTCTCCAGTTCTTCATAACACACAATTCAGTTTCTTAAAGTTGTTTGTTTATATAGGTTAGCTCTGTGATTCACAAAGCCATCTTTCGGTCAGATTCACTATGCATGCCTTAAGTAGGTTTAAATTTGAGATTTTATATATAAACCAGCTGACCCGTTGTGTGTTACAAAGATCTCAGTATAAAGGATTAAATGCAAAGAAACTAATGAGTGTTACTTCTTTAAAAAAAAATATAACAGAAACCATAGCGGAAGTGTGCGAGAAAATTTAAGTTTCATGGCGATAGGTTAAATAAAATTTGTAAAAAGCTTAAATAGAAAGAAAAAAAAACGATATTAAGGGCACCCGCCCAAAAATGAGTGATTAAAAAAATATTTCCAATTTATTAACAACTTATTAAATTATCAGGGTAATCGGTTGAATAAAATAATAATTGTAAAGCTTATATCACTAAAGAACAATAAATAATAATATCTTTTAAAAAACGACATAGAAAGCCGCTGCGCCACAAATGGTGCAAGATTTAAGGGTGGGGGTGGGGCCGTCCCCGAAGAAATGTACAATTTTAGTTTAATTCCTATACAATTTTAATATGTGCCACAACGTTTTTATTTAACAAGTTTGATAAATACCTATCTTTTAAAATTGGATTAATAAATTAATATTTATATTACTTATGTAAGCAAACAAAGACATTAAGGTCAAATTGTGCAAGATAAATAATAATGTTATATAATATAAAATATATAATTCCCCAAAGCGGGTATGTCCAAAATGAGCATGACGAATGACCTTCATGACCTTCGCTTGGGTCAACTAATCACATTTAATGGTTGGCAAGCGAATGTAGTGGAGGGGTGGGGCATATCTTGAGACCAGCAATGCTTTGTGCATTCAGTTTCGTTGCTCGTTCACAGAGTACAGTCATACCTCGAGATACGAGTTTAATTCGTCCCGTAACCTTGCTCGTATGTCAATTGCTCGTATCTCAAAGCAATTTTCCCATTGAAATTAATTATCCGTTCCAGCCCCAAACATTTGCTACCCTTAATTGTTTTTGTTACGTGTTTTTGAATAAGAAAAATGTATTTATAAATGACAAATATTGTATAAAAGCATAATAAAAGAGAATGTAAAGCAAAAAAAAACAACAACATGTTTTATAAAGTTTACATACATATTTGTATTTTGGTCACTTAAATGTAACTTACACACAACTTAAATGCTACTGTAAGCTTAATTTTAGTCACTGCTTTTCTCTTCACTGGTCTTTGCCTTTTTCGCCGGATTTAAAAAACAAAAAACAACTGTCCAATGAGGTTTGTTGTCTTTTTCCCTTTAAGAATGCTGCGGAAATGAGTTAGGCAAGTGTCATTAAATAGCTCCGATGCACGACCATTTGCAACTTTTTCGGGTGTGTTTCTTTTCCACGAACTGTGAAACTCTCTCCCACATTCCCAAAAATCTCTTTTATCTCACTTGTAGAGATAACCTCATCCACCTCTGGCTCTTCCTCAAAACCAAGTTCTTGCAAAACCCCCGAATGCAGCTGCAGAAGTAACTCTTGTGGTTCCTCTTTAATCAGTTCCCGAGACTGCTCATCGGCGATCTCATTCACGTCCCTCTCATCCACCACGAGGCCCATGGATTTTTCAGGAGACACAATCTCCTCCTCCAGCTGACCGTTCCTCGTAAATGTCGCTCGTATTTGAAAACAAAACTTCGCTCGATTGACAGCTCGTATCTCAAATAATTCGTATGTTAGGGCACTCGTATCTCGAGGTACCACTGTACACGTATTTCGTAGTGTATTGTTTATTACAAGCCCCAGCGGCAACATTTAAAAAAAAATGTTTATGTTTATGCCCGTTCTTTCCCCACCCCCCACCCCCACCCCTTTTTTAGCGAACATAAACACCGCTTCGCATGTATTTCACGGACAAAAGCTTCGTTCAATGTTATACAAATTCCTTCATCAGGTATCTTTCTGTTTTTATCGGTCGCATATTTCTGGAGAAAGATCATAGACGAAGTTGCTTCTCTCCAACATGGAAACATGGTTGTAATATTTATTTCTCAACATTGGGATAACTTCGGCGACGTTCTCTTCGTTGTTCTCAGTGACGGAAGAGTAGTCATACACTCTCTTTAACAATACGCTCAGTACATGAATACTTCTGGTGGCGAGGCAGAAATTGTTGCGATGTCCGAAATACTTCCCAAAAAAGCTTCGGTGGTCCAACCAACGTGCACTCGCATTGTTCCAATGTCCTTTAGTATTTTAATATGTGCTGTCAAGTTTTTATATACCACGTTTGGTCAAGATAAAATAAATAATAAATAAATTGATAATTTATATAGCGCTGTACCCCAGTAATGAACTGGGCTCACAGCGCTTTACATAAAGATATTAACATACATATAAGTATGAAATGGGGAATAACATCTCATAGATTTACGAAAAATGACATTTGGGGCCCCCTCCCTCGAATAAATAGACATTACAAGTTCAATGCCCTACAGTATTTTAATATTAGCGATCAAATTTTTACATATCAAATTTGGTTAAGATCCATTCATTTACCCAGTAGCTAACGCTTAAACTTATATTATATAGCTCAAAAGCAACACACACAAAAACACATTATGGGCAGCGGGCCCATTGGGTGCAATATGTAAAGTAAAAAAAAACTGTTTATTTTAACCAATGCAATCAAGGGGCCGTCCATAAAGTACGTCACGCTCCAGAGGGGGGGAGGGGTGTAAGAAAGTGTGACAGTTTGTGACAGGGGGAGGGGGGATCCAGCAACGTGTGACGTCACGGTGTTTTATATTAAATTTTAATTATTTAGTTAATAAAAAAGAAAATTTTGTTTTCGGATGTGTGGCGTACTTTAGGCGAAGATTTGTGACAGTTTGTGACAGGGGAGGGGGTAAAAATTGTCAAAAATTGCGTGACGTACTTTAAGGAATAATTTCTTTATTTTTAACGCAGAATTCATTTTTAAATGGAATGGATGTTAAAAATATCTACAGACCATTTCTTAAAATTGTTGACACATTTAAAGTCTTTAAAAAAAGTTTTGAAATAATTGCACGACACATAGTTTTGGCTTTTTACTTGGGAACTTAAATTTTTCGAAAATCTTATCTAAAATTAATCTAAATTATATGCATAAATAATATAGTGCGCATTAGAAATATTTTTTTACATTTATTTTAAAAAATCTTTAGAGAGGTACGCTACATATAAAGAATCTTACTCATATACTTTATTAAATGATTTTGCTTTAGGTGCTTTCCAGATACACTGAAGTATATTGATTGCATTTGAGCAGCATGCGTGGTAGTGAGGTGTCTATCCATCAAAAACCTATTTGCTGCTCATCTCTTGGCGTTCTTTAATCTAATCTCATCAATTACAGACGCTCCTTCTACACAGAAGATTATTGCTCCTAGGGCTGCAGAAATTAACGATTAATTTATCGATTAAGGGTTAAAAAATTTAATCGATTAAAATTAATTTTATCGATTAAAATTCTATTAAAAATTAAGAAAATATTTCTAATATTTTTTCATCCAATTTATTTATAATTCAAATTTTTGGTTACTTTCATACTTTTCCCACGTATTATTACTATTTGCATATATTAAAAAAAGGTTTTTCTTCCTTATTTTTTGCATAGCAGAACGAACTTGCTGTGTTGCGTCACAAAATTTGTGAGCCATGGAATTACCGCGACTTAACCGATTTCGCGAAATAATGAATCGCAACTGAACGGGATCTATATGTGCGTTAAAAATATAATTAATCGACATTAATCGATTAATCGATTAAAGTGTGCTCGGTTAATGGAACAATTTTTAAAAAAAATCAGTACCAGCCCTAATTGCTTCCCAAGATTATCCATGGTTTATATCTAGTTTAGCATTTTTATTAGTGTTTTAAATGTTGATTGAGTGTTGGTTTTACTGGTTTTCCCAGGCAAACCATTCAAACGTCTACCCTGAGGGTTGTATTAGATTTTGTTTGTGTTGTACTTCCAAGCTAAAGTTAATTGTCTTTGATTTTTATAAGTGGGCGACGCCACGCACATGCCGGGGAGGGGGGGGGAGAAACACTTTTGTTACGATGTGTGACGAGAGTGAGGGAGTGTTTAATAAATTAAAGCGCGTAACTTTAAATAAAAGTTCCAAGTAAATATTTGATTGCTTACAGTTTATGTAATGACATTTCACGTGGCTTCACGCGTGTTACGATACTAGAGTGCAGCCTTACACTAAATCATGGGCGTTCAAAGTTTTTGCATTGTGGGACATATTCCATGATGTAAAAAAATGCGGGTTGCGGATTAAGATAATAAACAAAAATGACATACTTTGAACAGTTTTTTTTTACGGAAAAATTTCAATGTGGAGGGTGAAACTGAGATTTTGACTGTAGTAAATGTACGAGGTCATGGTTCAATGTCACTAGCTTTGATAAGTATGATATCACACAGGTGAGAGTCACTAGTTTGATAAGTATGATATCACACAGGTGAGAGTCACTAGTTTGATAAGTATGATATCACACAGGTGAGAGTCACTAGTTTGATAAGTATGATATCACACAGGTGAGAGTCACTAGTTTGATAAGTATGATATCACACAGGTGAGAGTCACTAGTTTGATAAGTATGATATCACACAGGTGAGAGTCACTAGTTTGATAAGTATGATATCACACAGGTGAGAGTCACTAGTTTGATAAGTATGATATCACACAGGTGAGAGTCACTAGTCTCGTCCTTACATGGTTCTCGTTAAAATTCATATCTAAGAGTATATGCTCACACATGTTGAGCCAAACAAGCTGAGCATTTTCTTAGCAAATGATCGAATTTCTTGGAATTTGTCATAATCCAGCTGCCGGTAAAATGCAAGTAGAAAAAGCCGTTGTCGTCTGCTGCGACATCCAGCATCACTCTGAAACTTCAAGAGTTCCAGTTACAGATGGACTGGAGCATCATCGGGTTTCACAGAGAAAGGTGAAGACAAAAAAAAATCCTGAAAGCGTTTTTGAAATCCAGAGAAAAATCATTCTTCTAGGTACCTTGCATAATTTCGTCGTTATTGTATTGGTTTCCCTAGCTATATCATGGTCACATTGTCCAGGGATTATTTCACAATCTAGTCCTTGTGTGTTTTTTAAGAACAAATCGAGTATATAATTTTTCCAATTTCCCTTTTTAATATTTGATCTAGGTAAAAGTCCCACATATTCCAAATTAAAGCATTTTTATGTTTGTTTTTCTTTTATGCACTTTCATTGGAATGTTGCTACTTCTTAGTATTTGGCACTCACATAGCACTGTTTTGTGTGTGCTCTTTTCCTTAATAGAAATTATAAAGTGACGAAACAAAGATTTAATTAATTTTAACTCTCTGCGTCCATTTTTTGCTGAAACATGTCATCTGTTTTATTACAAACATTTATAGAATACTTCTGAGGAACTTTAGCTTTGGGTAGCGTCTCTGTTTTTAAATCCTTTATATTAACTCGTGGTGTATGTTTGTTTGAACCCTTGATTGCTTGCTTGCTTGATTGTCGGTCGCCAAAACTTCGGATCGATTTTTAACCCACTTCATCGTAAGCTAGCGAGCTGAAATTTTGCAGGCAGTTTTGTGGCGATGATAAAAACTATGTATCAAAATTTCAGATCGATCGCATGTACTGTAATTAAATTATTGAATTTTTAGATTATTTTCATTTATCTCTATGTATCATGCTATTTTTTGAGATAGAGTTTCGCGGTGCGTATTATATTGAACAACCTTTCTGTCGCGCAATAAGGTGCGTATTTTATTGACAACACTTTTTATAAACATATTCCTGATCGGTGCGCATTATATTAAACACGTTTTGCGAGACATAACTACAATTTTTGTATTTTTGCATGGTCTTGCGCTGCGTATTATTATGAACATTCTTTTAGTTACGTCTCGTACATAAAGGATTTATAGTGAAAAACTTGTTTTTTACGTTTTTTTTAAAAATTAAACGTTATTTGCAATATTTACATGCCAATATATAGAGTAATACTGCTATCAATGTTTAAAAAAAATTTTTAAATAACAATTCGTTTAATAAATAGTAAAAAGTTTGTTACATAAAAGCAATAAAACAAAGTAAATATTAAATGTAAAGACCCCATGAACTAAGGAAATAATAATAATGGCGGTTTGCAAATTAAAACCTGTGGCTATGCCTTCGAGGTCAGGTCCAAAGAAAGTTTAAAACAATGTTGCATAAATATTTTTAAAAAAATAACGAACTGCAAGTTGTTGATTAAAAATATTTTCTCTTTATAGTTGACGAAAAGAGTGACTGTCATCCGCTTTGCCTGCATCGCCCTATGTGCTATGACAGCAGTTTTGATCTACAAACTTTACAGCCCTCAGACCAGCATTGTCATGGCCGTAAACGAACTGAAGGACACATTAATGAATCTTAACATCAGCGGAATCAACAGTCTTTCCGAAAAAAGAACAGTAGCTAAAATACAACAAAATTTGTTAAATCATTCTTCTACACAATCATCGAAATTAAACAAGTTATCAAATAAAAGCCAGCATCAAAGTTATACAACACAACCTTTACCATTATTAGAAGAAACTCTTCCAACCATACATTTCAATTTCAAATTTGAGGACAGAAAAGTTTCATTCGAAAGGAAAACCAAAAATACTACGCTACTAATCAAACCAGCTTTGTCGACACCAAGAGTTTTGCCCCCCTTCAATATCTAAACCGGAAGTTCCAGATGGCGTTGAAAAACGGTATCTGGTGTATATCTGTGACGGTCATGGGCTTTGTGGTGGCATCGGAGACAGGCAGAGAACCATAACGTCATTCTTCCTATTAGCCAGGCTCAGTAATCGGCAGTTCTACATGGTCATGTCCAGTCCTTGTAATTTCGACAATTTTTACACACCCAGAAACTATCAGTGGCACCCAAACATGACGGATCTAGAACCGCCCAATAATAAAAATACACTTTCTTTCATGACGTTCTGTAAAGTAGGGGATGAGTTCGTGAAACAGTTGTCTGAAGGTGATTTCAACCAGAAATATCCACAGAAAGTCCTCTACTTTAGAACAAATTACGACATATCTGAGCCTTTAGTCGTTAACCCCTTCTATTCAAACCTAACTGACCAATGGAATGGTTTACGAGATAAGCGAGAAAGATTTCACTGGGCCTGGCATGAACTCATGCAACCGTCACCAAAACTCATGACTCATTTAGAGCACGTGGTAGGCAGTAAGTTCTTAGGCAGGAAAGGTCTGATGTCTCCGCCTCAAGTTAAGACCTCAGAGATAAAACCCTTATTTGATGTCGGGGATTCGAAACTCATCTGTGCGCATGTCAGAATGGGCGGAAACCCTTCGATCCCAATGGATGGTCATTATGTTAGGGTCCGCTTAAGTGAAATCCCAACCCTACTGAAATTTATGCAGTCCAAGGACACAGAAGGTGACGCCAAGTTCTTCGTGGCAACCGACTACATCAACATCCGGATTAGATCTCGTAACAAGTTCGGGAAAAGGTTTGTAGATTATGGCGGGAAAATATTTCACATAGATCGTCAGCGAAGTGGAAATGACATATGTGAAGGGTTCGGTGATGCCGCTCTGGATCAGTTGATCTTAAGTTTGTGTGACGTGTTGGTGGTGTGCCGAAGTGGCTTTAGTATCGGGGCCTACTATATCAGCAACAGCACGAGACACGGTTACTATGTTGAGAACGAGGAAGTTTTTCCGTTTGAAGAAATGTAACATCACCCAACATGGGCAGCATCTAGTGGCAGGAAAACGAGGACGTTATTTAATTAGAATAAGACAGGATTAAGTAACTTAGTGTGTTAATGGCTACAAGATATAACAAAGTAGGGATAACTCACAAGTCTTTGACGGCAACTTTGATGTCGAATCGTGCATTCGCAGGCAGGGAATATGGGGTCGTCCATAAATGACTTCAAGCGATTTTGGCCGATCCCCCCCTCTTCCCACTTCGTCACAAAAACTTAGACCCCCCCCCCATATGACGTAACAAAGCTGTGGGATCTCTAAAAGCGGTATTTTCTATTTGAAAATGTGCATGTGTCAAATCACTTTATTGTAATTTTAGTATGTAATAGCAGACCCGTCGAGCGTTTCAACGATCTCAGTAAAAAGGAATACGTATAGATAAAAAGTTTAATTACATTAACGGTCACCATGCCCATCTGTTTAACATAAGACGTTCGAAAATCTGTTCATTTCAATCAAATCACAACAAACTATAAATATATTCATCTGTATTGCTCAATATCGTGTAAAATTGAATGGGGAATACAATATTAAAAGTTTAGTAAAAACCACATTTAGGGTCCCCCAGCCCCGAGGAAATGGACATGAGGAGTTCAGTAGTTCAGTGCCCTATAGTAATTTAATATAGGCTCTTAAGCTTTTTATACACCAAGTTTGGTTAAATCCAGTTATTTGCTCATTATCTAACAATTAAACTATTTTTATTTAGCTAATATAAGAAAAAAATACATTAAGGGGCTCCC
The DNA here is from genome assembly GCA_944989445.1 of Ampullaceana balthica. Lineage (NCBI taxonomy): Eukaryota > Metazoa > Mollusca > Gastropoda > Lymnaeidae > Ampullaceana > Ampullaceana balthica. The sequence continues at coordinate 49,172 of CALYLW010001000.1, read as the reverse complement.
GGGCCCATTCGGTTCAAGATGTACATTTTGAAAACCTGTTTATTTAAATTCAGTTTCATCATGGATATATTTCTCAAGATCGTTAAAAATAGAATGGCAAATAATATTTCAAACATATACAAAAAAATATATTAAGGGGCCCCCGGGGGCCCATTCGGTTCAAGATGTACATTTTGAAAAATGCTGTTCATTTTAAATTCAGTTTCATCATGGATATATTTCTCAAGATCGTTAAAAATAGAATGTCAAATAATATCTCAAACATATACGAAAAAAGACATTTGGGGACCCCAACCCTCAACGATTGGACATTAGACGTGCAGTTCCCCCCTTTTTTTGTAATATAGGGCTACCAAGTTTTTATATACAAAGTTTGGTTTAAGATCCATTCATTTACTCAGTAGCTATCACATAAACTAATTTTTATATAGCTCATATAAGCAACAAAAAAAAGACATTAAGGGCCCCAGGGCCCAATTAGTGCAAGTTGTCAAGTTCAAAACACCAGTTTATTTCAATCAATTTCATAGCGGATATATTTATCTATATTTATCTAGATCTTTAATACTTCAATGGGGAATAAAATCTTAAACGTTTATGAAAAAAGACATTTGGGCCCCCAGCCCCGAAGAAATGGACATTAGGAAATTAGTGCCATATAGTATTTCAATATTGGCTACCAAGTTGTTATATACAAAGTTTGGTTAAGATCCATCAATTTACCTAATAGCTAACGCTTAAACTAATTTTTATATAGCTCATATAAGCAAGACATTACATTATGGGCCCCCGGCGCCACATGAGTGTTAAATTTAGAAAAAAAAGTAGCCAGTTACCATCCCAGGAGCATACTCAACAGTCTCGAAAAGTTTCATGACGATCGGGTGAATGGTTTAGTCAGTTATAAAGGACATGCACACACACACACATCAGATATACTTTGATTTTTTTAATATATATATATAGATTTAGTGTAAGGCTGCATTCTAATATCGTAACACGCGTGAATCCATGTAAAATGTCATTAAATAAATTGTAAGAACTCGAATATTTAGGTGGAACTTTGATTTAAAGTAGCGTTTTTTTGCGTGACGTCACAATTGTTAATCTCCCTCCTCCCCTCGTCACACATCGTCACAAATGTGTGGACCCCCCTACCCCCTAGGTGCGTGACGTCATTTATGGATGGCCCCTAGGGTAATATTGCATAACATCTTATCATTTTAAAAAAATTGACTAAAATCTCACTAATAATTGTTTTAAAAATACAGTCCCAAGCGACAACAATTACAATTTTTAAAAATTATTTTTACTAACATTATTTGAAATATCTAACATTAAAAAATATATAAATTTCAGTGTACTTTAAATAATTTAGCGGCTAGAACATTTAAGAAGGTTGTGAAATAAAAACTTGAAACTTATTAATTGGAATATGTCGGACACATTAAAATTTAAAAATTGATTTATGTAACACCGTATTTAAGAAAGTCAAACAGTTACACAATAAACTTTATTTACTATTGTGAATAATTTTTTTTACCAACATCTGGTTGTTTCTTTTGATTAGGTTTTCTTTAGATAAAAACACGAATTCTACGAATTTAATTATTTTAAAAATGATTTTTTTCTCTCCATCTTGTTTCTGCCAGTTTAAAAATTTGGAATTTAATTTTTTACCCCATTCCGCTTAATTTTTTTTCTATTTTCATTGAAAAAAAAACAAAAATAAAATTTGTATGAATAAAAGTTGAATATTTGGTGTTTAAACATTTTGTGTTATTTTTGTGTGTATGAATATGAAACATACTTTCATATGGCCCAACATTACTTCACGTCCTCGAAATTGTCAATGAACACTTAACAATTTTTGTTTAATGCCATGAATCTTTTAGCGGCGTTAAACCAGATTGTCATGCTGTCGTCAACTTTTTCAAAACGCTCGTAAACACGTTTTCTGACTTGCTAGAGAGCTGAAATTTTTACAGTAGGTTTGGCTTGTGCGGAGGATAAAGCTATTAAATTTGCAGATCGATTGAATGTACCGTAATTAAATTAATGCATTTTTAGTTTATCTCTATATGTAGCGGCAAGCTTTTGTTGACATCTTATCTTACGCGTCACGCTGAGTTAAGTTCAAACATCCGTGACCAAAACTTTTTTTCCGTTTTACAACAAAGGTATTTAAGGCAATCTCAGTCTGTATATGTTTGTCGCATTTAAGCATGATAAATACTTTTTAGTTATGTCTCATATATAAGGGATTTATAGTCAAAAACTTTGTTTTTACTGGGTTGTTTAATCCAATCCCTTATATTAACTTCCTTTGTTTTACGGGGTTGTTTAATTCAATTCCTTATATTAACTTCCTTTGTTTTACGGGGTTGTTTAATTCAATTCCTTATATTAACTTCCTTTGTTTTACGGGGTTGTTTAATTCAATTCCTTATATTAACTTCCTTTGTTTTACGGGGTTGTTTAATTCAATTCCTTATATTAACTTCCTTTGTTTTACGGGGTTGTTTAATTCAATCCCTTATATTAACTTCCTTTGTTTTACGGGGTTGTTTAATTCAATTCCTTATATTAACTTCACCGTCGTCTCTTGGGTTCACATGTGGTCGGTCGGGCGGAAAAACAAAAGTAAAAAAATGACACTCTTCCCGTGAAGCATAGTCGTGTTATGTATATGATATGTGTAGTGTGTATAGAAAATCATTCCAGATAGAACAAGCGATATCATATAATTTCTTATATAAACAATCCATGTGTTGTGAATTTTTTTTTCCTGCTAAGTGGATCAGCGCACATATGGAAAGGAGTTAAGAATGTGTACGTTTATATTTATAGAAAATGTCAAAATTTACTCACAAATTTCGTCTCTAGATGAACTTGGCTAACAGGACATTTAACAGGACTTCATGAATGAAATTAAGTTTTACAAATTTTTTGTTAACGCGTAAAAGTAGAAAATAAAATGAACAAAAAAACTTTTTTAAAAGAATGAGGCCCAGCTGCAGTGAGGAATGTAGAATCTCGCATGAAAAAGCAGAAACTAATTTTTTTAGTCACAAACTAAGTAGTCACACAGGGTGACTCAGAACTTTTGTGTTAGTTGATCAAATTTTATATCTCACATTAAATCCCACAATCGATCACAATAAATATCAATAAAACTTTGAGTTCTGAGTCCCCCTATGTGACTACTTAGTTTGTGACTAAAAAATTATTTTCTGCTTTTTCATGCGAGATTCTACATTCCTCACTGCAGCTGGGCCTCATCTTTTCAAAAAAAAATAATTTTTGTTCATTTTATGTTTATTTGAGAAATTTTGTTAAGCTGATTATTTAAATTTTTAAATTTTAAAAAATCCTGTTTTGTGAGAATGTTTTATTCCAAAGTTAATTTCAGTGGTAAAAACATATACCAAGATTGACTTTGGAGAAACAAATAACATCCACATAACATCCACATAATATGCACACATTTACTTTTCAGCTTAATATAAGCAACAACAAAAAAAAATTGCTTGTTCATTGTCTCATGATTTTTCATGAAAATATGAACTTTGGTTCATTTAAACAATGGTTAGCAATGTTTTCTTTTTTATTGTGATAATAGGATATAAGGAAGCAGAAATAACGCTTACTCTATTTTCAACAGCTTATATAAGCAACAACAACACACACACACACACAAATACATTAATGGCCCCCGCGCCCAATCAGTGGAGGATTTAAATTTCGAAAAACTTGTCTTATCTATACAGACGCTCCTTCTATGCAGAAGATAGTTGCGTCCACAGACCATGACAGATGATCTTTTGGCAAGTGATGCAGCATTCACAGGCCACGGCTTTGTGGGTTCCACGCATTACCCAGCCGCCTAACGCTACAGTGTTAGGTACCCATTAGGAGCGGGGTGACTCAGGGACGCCCTAGGCCCCGGGAACAAACCCTTGCCTTCACACGGATTCGAACCCGTGACCTTGTTCGTTTCAATATGGAGTATGATGGATATATTTATCAATATTAGTCAAGATCGTGTAAAATTGAATGGTGTAAAAATGATAAATGCTTACGATCACAAGATTTAGTGTCGTCCCCGACGAAGGAATCGACTTTATGAGTTCAAGGCCGTTAAGTATTTTAATATGGGCTATCAAGTTTTTATATATCAATTTCTTGACATCGCAATTCGAGAGGAGCACAAACAACATTTCCTCTTTAATTTTTGAAAACTTTTGTATTTCAAAATTGTACCATTTAATGTGCACATTTAATGAAAAAGTATACTATTAAATTGTTTTGATATTAACAGGCACACGCACGTTACCTCACTTTTTAAGGCATTATTTTAATGTCACAGAGAGGATATTGGATACAGTCATAACTTGTGGATTAACATTTTAGATATGAAATCTAAAAATACGTTTTCTGGAAGTAACCGGTTCAATATTGGAATTATGGTCCAAGTGTACACGTACACAGGGCGGATTTTAAATGTATCTAGCAGATTATACTGGGTTTTATGTGTCCTCAATGAGTTCTGCATTATCCCCAAGAATCCCCATTTTCCCCCCAAATGGGGTAATTTTCCCGTGTACGCCTACTCCTGAACTAGACAAATAATAAAACGTCATTCAACGTTTTCAAAACAGTACCAGTACTCGACCATCACCTTGTGAAGAAACATTTGCAATCTGTGCCAGACCAAATTATCTATTGAAAGTGTTGGGTTCAATGTCAACAATAAACATATTTTAACGCAAAAATTACTGCTGATAAATTAGTAAAGTAAATGTAGTGAATCTACATCTGCTACCAATTACTTTGTTGTAGGTTTCGGCAATTCAATTTCAGTTATGAGATCGAAAGTTTTATTTAACACTTTTTTATGGGAAGAAATAAATATCGCGAATACCTATCTTTTTAATGCCAGAGTCAAAGAAATGTTAGAAAAATTACAATGAAACAAGGGCAAGCATTAAAGCTGATACTGATACTCTTTCTAACTAAAAATAAATTGTAATATGTAACTAAAATCAATTGCGAAGCTAACTTCAGTTGACCAAAGAATTGTTTGGCAAGTGCAAAAAGGCCACTAGGGAGATGCTGGAAAACTGAACTCTATGCAGCCTCTGTTCATTTGTAAAAAAAAAGAAGATATTCTGTTGTGTAGATATCTGTATGATATGTAAACATTTCCAGTAATGTTTTTCTTCTATTCTGGGGTGTTCTGAAGACTCTTAAAATAAAATGGAGATTACTTTATTACTTTATATTTATTTAGTGTGTAGATCTTAAACCAGCGCCCCGGAGTCTCTCTACAGATTTTTGTTCTAGGCAGTTTGGAGAACGTCTCAACGCACTCAACCAAGACTTTGAATGACTTGAAGCAAGACTTGAATGACTTGAAGCAAGACTTTGAATGACTTGAAGCAAGACTTTGAATGACTTGAAGCAAGACTTTGAATAACTTGAAGCAATACTTTGAATGACTTGAAGCAAGACTTTGAATGACTTGAAGCAAGACTTTGAATGACTTGAAGCAAGACTTTGAATGACTTGAAGCAAGACTTTGAATGACTTGAAGCAAGACTTTGAATGACTTGAAGCAAGACTTTGAATGACTTGAAGCAAGACTTTGAATGACTTGAAGCAAGACTTTGAATGACTTGAAGCAAGACTTTGAATGACTTGAAGCAAGACTTTGAATGACTTGAAGCAAGACTTTGAATGACTTGAAGCAAGACTTTGAATGACTTGAAGCAAGACTTTGAATGACTTGAAGCAAGACTTTGAATGACTTGAAGCAAGACTTTGAATGACTTGAAGCAAGACTTTGAATGACTTGAAGCAAGACTTTGAATGACTTGAAGCAAGACTTTGAATGACTTGAAGCAAGACTTTGAATGACTTGAAGCAAGACTTTGAATGACTTGAAGCAAGACTTTGAATGACTTGAAGCAAGACTTTGAATGACTTGAAGCAAGACTTTGAATGACTTGAAGCAAGACTTTGAATGACTTGAAGCAAGACTTTGAATGACTTGAAGCAAGACTTTGAATGACTTGAAGCAAGACTTTGAATGACTTGAAGCAAGACTTTGAATGACTTGAAGCAAGACTTTGAATGACTTGAAGCAAGACTTTGAATGACTTGAAGCAAGACTTTGAATGACTTGAAGCAAGACTTTGAATGACTTGAAGCAAGACTTTGAATGACTTGAAGCAAGACTTTGAATGACTTGAAGCAAGACTTTGAATGACTTGAAGCAAGACTTTGAATGACTTGAAGCAAGACTTTGAATGACTTGAAGCAAGACTTTGAATGACTTGAAGCAAGACTTTGAATGACTTGAAGCAAGACTTTGAATGACTTGAGGCAAGACTTTGAATGACTTGAGGCAAGACTTTGAATGACTTGAGGCAAGACTTTGAATGACTTGAGGCAAGACTTTGAATGACTTGAGGCAAGACTTTGAATGACTTGAAGCAAGACTTTGAATGACTTGAAGCAAGACTTTGAATGACTTGAAGCAAGACTTTGAATGACTTGAAGCAAGACTTTGAATGACTTGAAGCAAGACTTTGAATGACTTGAAGCAAGACTTTGAATGACTTGAAGCAAGACTTTGAATGACTTGAAGCAAGACTTTGAATGACTTGAAGCAAGACTTTGAATGACTTGAAGCAAGACTTTGAATGACTTGATGCAAGACTTTGAATGACTTGAAGCCAAACGATATTACACTCCCAAATTACCTAAACTTACACGAGATTATATAGAAATGTCAAGAAGTGTATACATATCCTGTTACGGTCAGATGTTGTGGTGTGGGGATGACTACGCATAAATGGGGCGGTGAACACTTGTCCTCGTGGAACGGGGGCAAGTGAACTCAAGGTACGTGCAAGTTGTAATGAATTGACAGGACCACGGTCAAAGGGAGACATGGTGATTGACCCAGGGTCCAGTCAAAAACCGGTCGGACAAGACGGGGGTATAATAGGGGTCACATTGTGTGTCGCGGGAGAGAGTGTTAAGTTGCCAAGTAGCAGGCAGGTGAAAGACGTACGATAGAGTGTGGAGTTTTGTGAACGTGGTCCAATCCGGTCAAGCTGGGCCGAGGACTCTGGATGGTATGACCATCAACTGTAAACTGCCAATTGTACTGTACCATAAATATGTTCAAAGCTTCTGGATGTCATTAAACTTATGTTGAAAGAAAACAACCCAGCGTTGCTAAGTCTTTTACCCGTCTACGTGGTAAATATCTGTGGCTAAGGGGGGACCTCAACCCCTAGACAACGACTCCGCCACATATCCGTCATAGTCTGCTGGTCAAAGGGATCGAAATCAGCTATTCATCCGAAACCAGGTCACGTGGACAAAAAAAAACATAATTTATCAAGCATAATCACAGCAGCAGCGTAAACCCCGGCGCAGAACCCATGTTTGCCTGTAATAATAAGGAAACTACACATTTTTATGTTAGAGATAAATGGAAAAGCGTTCATTGCTTTAATACAATTTAAGTTTTTTTTGTTTGTTTGATTTTCCTTATAGCACAATCTTTTATGTATCAGTGTTGTCAGCCCTGCATGGCATGCTCAATAGACAAAATAGATTTAGATAGGTCAATATTAGAGTATTCATTGTCCATTGTGATTAATTTTACACTTAATTTTAGAGAAGCTTCCCTCACAGCTGGCATTACTTCAAATGAGTTTTAAAATAATTATATTATACTGGGCAGGGTAACATTGATCGCAACAGCGTAGTAAATTTCAATAAATAAAGCGGGGTTGATTTTTTTTTACCCGTGAAGTAAAACTATGAATAGGCCTCGCTTGATAATTTCATGTGAGATACTTTGAATTATATACTCGATTTGAATGCGAAATTTCACATTTCAGCTGAAAGACATATCTGTTGTCAAAGCCTGTAAGTGCAAGAGCCTCACATACATTTTTTAAGCTACCTCATCTTATGAAGAACACACATTTCTTCTCATCTGTTCTTTAAAAACATATCATGGCTACATATTCGCTTCATCACCTAAAATTTACTCCCGTTCTTTGACTGGAAGTTTTTTTTTAATTTTAAAGTCAAAGCACCTGTAATGGATTCTATTAGTTTCTCTGTTAGTAGATTCTGTAAAGCTTTTATTAAGGACTACAGGTTTCTGAATTTTTTTCGAGCATCATATTGACTTCATAAAGTAAATGTTCCAGGTGTTTAAAAAATTAGAAAATAATTTTCTTTATTGTGACATGCAAATTTCCTGCATCTTTTCGTGTGTTTGGGTATTCGTCTCCTTCTGTCATTTTTTCTATTGCTTTCAATTTAACCTCAATATGGCTCCATGGAATATTCACTATTTTGTATCCTGAAGTCTTTTTAATGCTTTGTCTGCAGTAAATAGATATTCCAAACGGTATATGAATGTGGAAAATAATATGTAACAACGATCTAGTGTACTAAAAATTGTTAGAGTTGTTTGAGCTCATGTAAACTTTACAGCCATTAAGAAGCATTAACTCCATGTAATACTGTATTTTTTAATCCTTTATATTAACTCGTGGTGTCTGGTTGCTTGGTTGAACCCTTGATTGCTTGTGGGTCGCCAAAACTTTGGATCGATTTTAACCCACTTCTTCGTAAACTAGCGAGCTGAAATTTAGCAGGCAGTTTGGTGGCGATGATAAAAACTATGTATCAAAATTTCAGATCGATCACATGTACCGTAATTGAATTATTGATTTTTTAGATTATTTTATTTAGTTATTTTTTGAGATAGAGTGTAAGGGTGCACACTTTTTATAAACATATTCCTGATCGGTGCGCATTATATTAAACATGTTTTACGACACAACTACAATTTTGTATTTTTGGATGGTCTTGCGCTGCGTATTATAATGAACATTCCGGATTAATATTAATAGTATTAACAGCCACAAAATGACAATTCCAAGTAAAATACAACCAGAAGAGCATAGAGGGAATTCAATTTGAAGATCAGTTCCTTCATATCTTTAATTTTCCTCAATTTACATTTGTATGTTGTATATTTCTCCAGCGCTTGATTATTTTTGTCTTTTAATGACAGCAGAGAAATTTAGGTTCCGCCATTTTGAACAACCGGAAGGCTCATAGAAACTGCAACGTGCGCAGTGGCCACACCCCGGGCAACGGCTTTGAATGGCTGGCTAAACCTGGTGAGGGTAGCCGACGGGTCTCAAACCCTCGGTGATCTAGATATGTCTATCTATGCACGTGAAGACTGGATTCGGTGGACAGAGCGGAGGAACCACTAGTTGGTCAACGGTCAAAAAGGCGAATCTCAGCAAAGCGTTGTGGAACGCTAAGGGCATGACAAGACACACAGGACGTCATGGCCATCCACTGCACCCGTCTCCATCACCAGCCGTCTCGACTTAGTCCTGCCGCTGGATAAGATGGCCTCGGGCGAGAGAGTGAGATCGACGAACTGCGCAACTCCTTCTCACTTAAATCCAAGTCACCACGCAAGTCACTTTTGTCATCCATCCCATACCAGCGGTCGAAACAAAAAGAAGAAAACGAGGATATTTCCTCTCATATTGGGCGCATGGAATGTGCGCACACTCCTGGACAGAGACGATGCAGACAGACCTCAGAGGAGAACAGCCCTGATTGGTAAAGAACTCGCTAGATATGGCATCGACGTCGCAGCCCTGAGCGAGACCAGGCTCGCGGGAGAAGGAGAGCTCTGTGAAAGAGGATCTGGTTACACATTTTACTGGAGTGGCAGACCCAGCGAGGAGCGACGTGAGGCAGGCGTTGGGTTTGCAGTTAAGACAACTCTTGTCGGAAAGCTGGCTGGACTTCCCAAGGGAGTGAACGACAGGCTCATGACCATGAAACTCCCACTGGCTGGAAAGAAGCACCTCACCATCATCAGTGCCTACGCTCCAACCATGACTAATCCAGATGACGTAAAGGCAAAGTTTTACGAAGAACTTCACACTGTCATTGCCGACGTTCCAAAGGCGGACAAACTCATCTTGCTAGGTGACTTCAACGCAAGAGTTGGCAAGGACAACGTTGCCTGGGAAGGAGTCCTTGGACACCATGGAGTGGGTCAATGCAACAGCAACGGTCTTCTTTTACTCCAGACCTGCGCTGAACTTGAACTGCTGATCACCAACACGATCTTCCGCCTCCCCACTCGTAACCGGACGTCATGGATGCACCCCCGATCGAAGCACTGGCATCTTATTGACTACGTCATCGTGAGGAAGAGGGACAGGCAGGATGTACGAGTTACCAAATCCATGTGCGGCGCTGAATGCTGGACAGACCACCGCCTCATCATAACCAAGCTCAACATCCGCATTCAGCCTAAACGACGCCCGCAAGGGAAGAAGGCCCCGAAACGGCTTAATGTTGCCAAACTGAATACAGACAGCTGCAAACAGTCCTTTGTAGATGCTCTGGAAAAGTGCTTGAAATCCACCTCTCCGGGAAACCAGAGCGTGGAGGCAGACTGGGCATCACTCAGAGAGCTGATTTACTCCACAGCTACAGAGACCCTGGGGCCCCAGACCAGGAAACATAAGGACTGGTTCGATGAGAACTCCGAAGACATCAAGCAGTTATTGGATGAGAAACACCACCTTCACCAAGCATACATCAATAACCCCAAGTCCATGGCAAGGAGAGATGCACTCAACAACATACGCAAGACTGTTCAGCAGAAGCTCCGTCAGATGCAGGACGATTGGCTCGGCAACAAAGCTGACGAGATCCAAGGCTATGCAGACAGGCGTGACTATAAAAACTTCTACGACGCCTTGAAAGAAGTATATGGCCCCACGCCCTCAGGATCAAGCCCCCTCCTCAGCGCAGACGGTAACACTCTAATCACAGACAAAGAGAAGATCTTGGAGAGATGGGTCGAACATTTCGATGACGTCCTAAATCGCCCTTCGACAATCAACGACGAAGCCATCAATCGTCTACCCCAAGTGCCCACAAACAAAGCACTGGATGACCCACCAACCTTGCTCGAGACCCAGAAAGCAATCTATCTTATCTCCAGTGGCAAAGCACCTGGCTCTGACGCCATACCAGCTGAGGTCTACAAGGAGGGGGGAACAGCCCTGACTGAAAGGCTCCATGAGCTGTTTCTCTTAATATGGCAGCAAGAGACGATCCCGCAGGACTTCAAAGATGCCACCATCATACATCTATATAAGCGAAAAGGAAGTAGACAGGCTTGTGACAACCACAGAGGCATATCCCTGCTTTCTATTGCAGGAAAGATCCTTGCCAGAATCCTGCTCAACCGCCTCACAGTGCACCTTGACCAAGGACTCCTGCCTGAAAGTCAGTGTGGATTCCGAAAAGAGCGAGGAACCATCGACATGGTGTTCGCTGCCAGGCAGCTGCTGGAGAAATGTCAGGAGCAGAACTCTGATCTGTTCTCCACCTATGTCGACCTGACCAAGGCCTTTGACACTGTTGGCAGAGAGGGTCTGTGGAAGATCATGGCCAAGTACGGTTGCCCAAGGAAATTCATCGTCTTGGTGCAACAATTCCATGAAGGCATGCAGGCCAGAGTCCAGGACAGCGGGGAGTTTTCTGATCCTTTCCCAGTCACAAACGGAGTCAAGCAGGGCTGCGTCCTGGCACCAACACTGTTTAGCCTCATGTTTTCCGCCATGCTGACAGAGGCCTTCAGAGACGAGGATGTTGGTGTCAACCTGAAATACCGCACAGATGGCAAGCTGTTCAACCTTCGGAGGCTCCAGGCAAAAACCAAGGTTATGACAGACATCATCAGAGACCTGCTGTTCGCTGATGACTGTGCCCTCAACGCTGTCTCAGAAGCCGACATGCAACGCAGTGTAAACCTGTTCTCCAGTGCCTGCACAAACTTTGGTCTGTCAATCAATATAGAATGGGACTGCAATAAAGCTTTTAAATAAAATACAAAATACACAAACAAATTGTGCAATGAAAACAATAAATTTGAGCTTTATTTTTAGACTGATACGACAGTAAACGTTTCGGCTAATGCCTTCATCAGTACAACATAAAATACATTCTTACAATACTTACATAAGTAATAATAACATTCTTAAAAATATTGTATTTTAAAATATTTATGTTAAATAAAAAGAAAGGAAAAACAAAAACAAACATGGACACAGGATATAGCAAAAAGGGGGAAGTATCCAAAGTTACAGTAAAAACCACAACGGGAACAAGATTATGCAGTTAAGTAAAATTATGAATTTGGTTAATTCCATATGGAGCCAACGTACCAAATCTTTTTATGAGTCTATTTTCCATGTGGACTCTATCATGGGTATTGCTTGCATATAAAATACCAGTTACTGCAATATCTGATATGCCGTTATGGTCAACACTGTTAAAATGTTTAGAAACAGGACATTGAGCCTGTTTATTTATATTATACAGGTGTTCTCTAAACCGATCTCCAAGACGACGACCAGTCTCACCCACGTAAATTTTATTACACCTCTTGCAAAGAATTGCATAAATCACGTTGCGACTTGTGCAAGTGAATCCATCTTTTATTAAGAATTTTTCAAGAGGGAAAGAAATGTTGTTAATTTCCATCACATATGGACAAGTATTGCAACGGTTACGGTTGCAACCTTTTGTTCCAATATATGCTTTCATTGTGGGAAGGTGACTTCTTACAAGAATATCTCTGAGGCTTCTATCTCTCCGGAAAGCAAAAAGAGGAGGTTTTTTGAAGACCTGCTGAGTTAGAGGGTCAGCCATAAGGCTCATAAAAAGATTTGGTACGTTGGCTCCATATGGAATTAACCAAATTCATAATTTTACTTAACTGCATAATCTTGTTCCCGTTGTGGTTTTTACTGTAACTTTGGATACTTCCCCCTTTTTGCTATATCCTGTGTCCATGTTTGTTTTTGTTTTTCCTTTCTTTTTATTTAACATAAATATTTTAAAATACAATATTTTTTAAGAATGTTATTATTACTTATGTAAGTATTGTAAGAATGTATTTTATGTTGTACTGATGAAGGCATTAGCCGAAACGTTTACTGTCGTATCAGTCTAAAAATAAAGCTCAAATTTATTGTTTTCATTGCACAATTTGTTTGTGTATTTTGTATTCTGTCAATCAACACCAAGAAGACTGAGGTCCTCCATCAGCCTGCGCCTGGAAGACCCTACGTAGAGCCCAACATCACTGTCAACGGCCAGAGACTCAATACAGTGCACCGGTTCACATACCTAGGCAGCACACTGTCTCAAAATGTCACCATCGATGACGAAGTGAACGTCAGAATTGCCAGAGCCAGCTCCACTTTTGGCAGGTTGTACCCTAATGTCTGGAACAGAAGAGGCATTACCATCCAGACCAAGCTGAAAGTGTACAGGGCAGTGGTGCTCCCCACACTGCTTTATGCTTGTGAAACTTTGACTGTTTATCAGCGCCATGCAAGAAAGCTGAACCACTTTCATATAACAAGCCTCAGGAAGATTCTCGGCATAAAGTGGCAGAACAAAATTCCAGACACAGTGGTACTGACCAAGGCAGGTCTCCCCAGCATCTTCACCCTCCTGATGCAGTCCCAGCTTCGCTGGGCAGGGCACGTTGTCCGAATGCCAGACGAGAGACTGCCAAAGAGAATCTTCTATGGTGAGCTCCAGTATGGCCAGCGGTCCCACGGTGGGCAAAAGAAACGCTTCAAAGACACACTGAAAGCCTCAATGAAAGCGTTTGCCATAAATCCAGACACGTGGGAACGAGCTGCAATGGACCGATCCACCTGGCGCTCTTCCATCCACGAAGGTGCCAGGTCATGTGAGGCAAACCGGATTAACGCCGCAGAAAAGAAGAGGCAAGCCCGAAAGGCCCATGCTGTCAACCCTCCAGGAGATGTCGCACTCGCCCCCTGTCCCTTCTGTTCCCGAACCTTTCGTGCAAGGATCGGCCTAATCAGCCATCTGCGCACGCACAGAAAACCATCGGATGACTAGAGTGGTCCTCGTCGTATCGACGGACGAACGAACAAAATAATGAACATTCTTTTAGTTTCTTCTCGTACATAAAGGATTTATAGTCAAAAACTTGGTTTTTTACGGTTTTTTTATGAGATCACCAACTTTTAAGTTAAGGTCGTAAACAGATTCATTTTTTCCCCCCAAAAAAAAACAAATCGTTGAAAGATTCTAAAACGTCTAATTTCTGATTTTCATTCTTTAAATATCACAAAAATTCTATTTTTTAAAATAATTGGAATTAAACGGATACAGCAATTTTTGCTTCTACAAGATGAGCGGCTGAAAAACTTGAATCAATTATCTTATCTTATCTTATCTTATCTGTTTACAGACGCTCCTTCTATACAGAAGATTATTGCGTCCTACGCTTATCTATGGTTTGTGTTTAGTCCTGCATTTTTATTAGAGATTTAAATGTTGATAAAGTGTTGGTTTTCCTGGATTCTTCAGGCAACCCATTCCACGCCCGAATTCCGGACGGGAAGAAGGAAAACTTGTATGTGTTTGTTCTTGCATACGGAATAAGAAAGGTGTTTTTATCCTTATGTCTATCTGAGGGTTGTATTAAGTTATCTTTGTGTTGTATTTCTAAATTAGAATTAATTGCTTTATGTATGATTACTACTTTGCTCTTGGTTCTTCTATCCTCTAGTGTTTCAAGGTTTAATGATTTAACTAATGGTGTTACTCTTGTCAGTTTCGAATATTCTCCAGTAATGAATCTGGCAGCTCTTTTATAGGTACCAGCAGATCAGTGTTATCTTCTTATTCTCCTTAACCCGATGATTTTTCAGATCAGCAGCATTGGGATGAGAGGAATTTAGATTCATTATGAAGTGTGAAGTTTGGCATTAGAAACTTTCATATATTTTAAGATAGTTCACTAATTTCTTTTATTAATTTCTTAGAATTTCTACCTTGGATTTTCTTTTTTAAAATTAAACTTTATTTTAATATTTAGCATTTTCATAAGCTAATTTCAATGATGAATTTGCCGCCCAAACAAAGTACCGCTCGAGGAATTCGTTTGGTTCATTTTTTAAATTAATAGGGTAGAGTAATTTTAACATCTGCAACAGAAATGGCTGTCAAATTTGAAGAATCAATGAAATCAGTGTCAGATTCTCGTTTTTTTTTATCAGTACCATTAGTATCAGAATAATTTTTTTATCTAATAAAGTTTGAAGTTTAGGTATCTGTGTTTCTTTATTTCTTTTATTAATATTTAACTTTGTTTTATTTTATTTTGATATAAATCTCCACTTAAAAAAATAATTCGTAGAATCTAATTAATGACGAGGAATTTTCTTCCCCTAAAAAAAGTACCGGGGCATTTGTCCTCTTTGCCCCCCCCCCGCGACTCCATTGATTCTGCTCCGGGTGGCACATACAAAAGCTACGCTGCTGTTACTACGGGTTTACGTGACAGTGATGCTTCTGCTGGTTTGGCATAAGTCGCATAATTATATTGAACGCTCACTTGTTTCTGTCGTGGTATTAAGGGTTGTGACCTATTAACTGTCCAGTATTCTAGTAAGCAGTCTCACCATTGGCGTACAAGGAGAAGGAAGAAATGATGAGTTATAGATTAAACTTGTGTTATTAGTTATTGATGTTGTTGACTTTGTGACACTGTCTTGAATGGACCTTCCAATGATATTCCCAAAACATCAGGAACTACATCCGGGGCATCTACCAAACTCCAGTGTAATATTAAAGACCGTGTCTGTGATTTGATCAACCCAAAAAACGTCGCTGGTCTTCTCTACCCGTGTTGCAGTATCTAGTGAGTGATGGACACCCGGCGACACCGTCCAGTCATCACTGACCGATCGAATGTATGAATTTGTCTTGGCTACTAACACTTGATAGTTTTCTCATATTCATGGACAAATTTTGATAGTAAGGGATACGGGGAGATAACCAACATAATTCAAGTGGCGAATCGACAGATGGCAGAGTAATGATTGGCTTTTCCTTTACTTGTGGTCAGTTGGGACACACATAACGGCTGACGTCTGAATTTAAAAACAAAAAACGTGCACAATCTCAAAAGCTGGAGGGAATAGATCAATAAATTTAAATCAGAAATCTCGTTATGAGATGAGATATCAGAATCACAGTCACGAGATTAATGTCAATAAACAGAAATCACAAGCCGGTATAATATTGGCTATATTATGCTCTAGAATTGGGGGGGGGAGGTAAGCACAGTCAAATGGAGTCGCTCTCACGCGGAATCCAACGTGTGGTTCGGATGAACAACATGCTCATCATATCCACGAGGATGCTAAAAGGTGATAAATGTTCTTTATACGTGAAATACGTCTCCCTTCTTCGGGACACACAATCAGGTTTTACAACAATGAGTCATAGAAAGATGTTGGTAGCTAGATGCTGCATGAACGACCAAACCTTTACAATTAAATTTATTGATGGGGACATGAAAACTTATGAAACTGCTATTATAGACGTTGATATAATTTATAAAAGCGAAATAGTTTGGCCCGCTTTATTTGAAAACCAAGTAACAGATGTCATTTTTGGAAATGTGATCCCAGAAGATGACATCATGACACCACTGTAATGTAGTTACTAGAGCACAAAGTGAACGAGATACGAGTGGGAAAATTCCCATGATAACTTCAATTAGGAGCGTTCGAACAATATTAAGAACTAATTTTTTTTTAATGAGCAGGCAAAGGATCCGGGGCAAACTACAATGGACAAAAGCTGAAAGTCACTTTGTTTCTTATTTTAAACCCGTAATTATATTGTATACTGGGTATTTAGCTATAAAACTTATGGCCGTCTGTAGAAAATTTTTGACTGTTCCTACACCATACCGAAAGTTATTTTAAGAAACAGCTCATGCAACAGCATTGGCTGGGCACATGTTTGTTAGAAGGGCCAATACTGAATTTTTATGCATATAGGAATACAGAAATATCTCAGATCAAGACAAGCCCTTAATGTCAACAAGCACGTCCACCGGGGAAGATTAAAACCCATAAAGCTGTGTCAGATGGAGGTGATAGGAAACCCGTTTGTAATGGTTGCTACTGATGTTGTGGGGCCGTCACAAGTAAAACAAATAGGCAATAAAACCAGATACATCATTGCATTAATAGATCTTAGTAGCCGGCAGCTATAGCGTTAAAGAATACAACGACTCAATATATGTATGAGGCATTGTTAACACTTATTTTCTAGGAAGCGTTTTACTCAAGTGATGTTGTCATAAAATGGACCTCAATATTAACAACAGTTGTGTCAACTTTTAAAGATAAAATTTCATCACAGGTCTGTTTATCACCCACAATCCAACGGAATGGTAGAAAGATTGATAGCAAACTGAAAGGAATGACAAGGCTCAAACAAGGAACGTATTTTGCGAAGAACCTTACAATAGGGATAGACGTTTTTTACCGTCAATATTTTTGCGTATCGACAAGATCCCTTTGGCGCATGATTAGGGTTGCCAACTCTCCCGTTTTTGCCGGGAGTCTCCCGGAATCGGCTTTCATGTCCCGTCTCCCGGTTAACTATGACCCGGGAGATATAAATTGTAATATGTTAAAATAATTGTTTTGTTAAGTGTTATAATGTTTGCAATTCTATAATCTCCCGGGCTCGAGGTTGTGGGAGTTTGCTAACCTACGCATGCTACATACTTATAGTATTATAATACTTATATACTGAACGCGTTCTTTTTATGGCGCGGTGTAAAGGGCCGTGAGGTATTGACGATTAGGTAGTCCTGTAAGCAGTTGCGCTATAGGGCTTGTCATTTCTAAAACCGTAAAACGTCATAACCATTTAGTAATGTTCTAGTCATTCTAGTCGAATCAATAAATTCTCACAATTATTGGCATAGTAAAATTACGAAACTGTTTTTTCTGTCCAATAAGCTGTCTTAAATTAACGAAGAATTAACAAGATAGCTGATAAGATACTTCCTTCTCAATATTCCTACAATTATATATTGACTCGTATCTTCTACTAAATTTTTATGAAGTTCGTTTCCAAAAAGACCCCAATATTTCTATTAATAGATTTCCACCATATTATGACAAGGCCTATATGATTTGAAGAAGGAAGTGCCTACATTTTAATAATATTATAAATTAAACTTGTAGCCATTATTGATCGATATTGTTTAGTGTTTTCGACCAGACCGTAGCGTGGGTATGTGCCGCCCGGTGCAGAACCAAAATTTGCCCCCCCCTCCCAAAAAATATGTTAGCGCTATAAAGTAAATATAGTTTTTTTTATTAGAAAGTAATAAAAAGGACTCTATATGCTTTTTTATGTTAAAAATAAAAATGGAAAGTTCATTGCTTTAGAAAAATTGAAGTTTTTTGTTTTTCCTCATGGCTCAATCTTTCATGTACAATGTTCATGGAAATTATGGCACATTGTACGAAGTATCAATGTTTTCAGCCATGTCATGCTCAATAGCCAAAATATCTACAGATTAGACGATTTTAGTGTATTTGTTATTGATCGTAATTAATTTTTCATAAGTTAAGTTAGGAGCAGCTGTCAAATTTGAAGAATCAACTAAGTTACCACTACATAAGTGGCACGTTCTCATTCTACTTAAATCTCTACTGTGTTTTCAGTTCAGTAGCATTAGCATCAGAATAGTTTATATCTATCAGAAGGGGTAGTGTTGACACGGCACCACTGGGCGTATGACTTCCAAGTTGAAGCACCGGCCAGGGCGGACGAGATCAAGTGCGAACTCAACGACTACGTGTCCGTGATCAAGGAGGACCCCGATAAGGAGGAAACCGGCTGTGGTCAAGGTTGGAGATGGATGGACGCCGTCAAGCACTTCATGCCCTAGACACACCTCATGACTGTAATACTAACTCAACACATACCGGCTCGGTCGTAGCCCGGGTTAACAAGGGCCGCGTCTACCACTGCACACCAGGGTGGGGACGAAAAGTGTATTACTGGTACACCACAACCAACTCCCCCATTCAACCTTAAAAGAAGAGACGACGTAATTATTTGCACATGGAATGTAAGAACCCTACATGCTACAGGGAAAGTGGGAGAATTGACGCATGAAATGGAGCGATACCAATAGAATGTCATCGGACTACGTGAGACCCGATGGAAAAGCTTTGGTGAACTCTCAACAGAGGAAGGACACAAGATCTACTTCAGCGGCAGGGAGGACAGACACGAACATGGAGTTGGATTCCTCATCCAGAAAAATATAACAAACACGGTCATTGGATGTCGCCCTGTCTCCAGCCGCATTATCACCATTCGGCTGAAAGCCACACCCTTCAATATCACAATTATACAAATATATGCTCCTACAACAAGCCACGATGACAGCGAAGTAGAGGCCTTCTATGACCAAGTACAGTACATCGTGGATGAAACACCAAGGAAAGACATTATCGTCGTCCAAGGAGACTGGAACGCGAAGATTGGAGTAGATGTATGTACCAACTGGGCAAATACTTGTGGACGCTATTGCAATTATCTGACCAATGATAGAGGACTTCTTCTCCTGGAATTTGCAAGATATAACAACCTCCTGCTAGCTAACACAATTGGCCAACATAAAAAAAATCCAGTAGATGGACTTGGCACAGTCCCGAAAGGGGAACATAATAACCATATAGATTACATACTGGTCAGAAAACGATTCAAATCATGCATTAAAACAGCTAAAACTAGAAGTTTCACTGGAGGAGCTAACGGCAGTGACCATAATCTGGTACTGATGACTTTCCATCTCCACCTGAAAAAGATAGCAAAACAAGGCAATACACGATTACGCTTTGACTTTGACAAACTGAAAGACCCAGAAATCGCAAATGTCTTCAGGGCAACCATTGGAGGAAAATTTGCTCCACTAACCGCACTACATGAGTCACAGTCGGACATGTACATAGACCTAGTCACTGATGCATTCAATACCACAATAATTGAAGCAGCAAAAGAAGTACTTGGTAAGAATCGAGCAATAAAAAGACCATGGGTCTCCTCTAATATTCTGGAACTATGCGATGAAAGAAGAAAACTTAAGAGCGTAAATAATACTGCAGAAGGAGCACCCAGATACAGAGCAATCAATAAAAAGATCAGAAATGATATGGAAAAAGCAATAAAAAAAAAGAATGGATAGAACAACAATGCTCAGACATCGATGAAAATTTACTAAGGAACAACTAAAAAAAGGCTTACAAAATTGTTAAAGACTTGATATCTATTCATCAAACAAGGTCGTATCTCAAACATACAAGATAAATCCGCAAAGTATATCACAAAAGAACAAGAAATTCTCAAATGATGGACCGAATACTGTTCTGAGCTGTACAATGAAGACTACAAAGGCGATGCATCAGTGCTCAACTGCCCGAAGTCAACTAACACAGACATGCATTCTATTCTCCGCGACGAGGTGGAACTGGCTGTACGAAAATAGAAAAAGGGGAAATCAGCTGGAGTAGACAACATTCCAGGTTAACTGATTCAGACAGGCGGTGACCATGTAATAAACATCCTAACTAACTTGTGCAACAAGATCTGGCAGACAGGAAAATGGCCAACCCTCTGGACGCAATCGCTGGTTATCACGCTCCCAAAGAAGGGTAATTTACAAGATGTGCCAGAACTACCGTATAATCAGCCTGATTGCTGCTGCTGTCCGTCCGTCGTGGTCGACGATGACCACTCTCATCATATTTGCTGGGCCACCACATGTGTCCTCAGGTGGCTTATTAACCCTATTCTGGCACGAAAAAGGCGTCCGCATGTCGGACAAGAGATGGATGCGGTCCCGTCAGGAGGGTTTTGGATACGGTCCTTTCTGGCTTGACGTTTTAACTTGGCAGCCTGTTGTCTATTTGCCTCACAGACAGCTGCACCATTCCATATCATAGAGCGCCAGTGGGCTCGGTTACTGGCTGCTGCTTCCCAGGAGTCATGTCCGATGTCAAAGGCCTTCAGAGCAGTTTTAAGTGCATCCTTGTAGCGCTTACGTGGACCTCCGCGTGCTCTATGCCATTCTGTAAGCTCACCATAGAAGACCCTCTTGGGGAGGCGATGGTCGGGCATGCGCACTACATGCCCCTCCCAGCTTAGTTGGCTTTGCATGAGGCTAGTGTGGATGCTGGGGAGTCCTGACCTGGCTAAACAAGAATGCTGATGAGATTCAACAATATGCAGACAGGCCTGATATGAAGAATTTTTACAACGGCCTTAAGGAAGTGTACGGACCACAACGTCTAATTCATCCCCGCTTCTCAGTGCTGATATCTAATTACTGACGGGAAGAAGATTCTTGAGCGCTGGGCTGAACACTTTCATGCTGTCCTAAACAGCAACGCAAGCATAAATGAAGATGCTATCAGTCACCTCCCTCAAGTACCAATTAACCTGGCAATGGATGACCCGCCTACACTCCTTGAGACGCAAAGGGCTGTACATCTTCTGTCATGTGGAAAGGCTCCTGGGGCAGACTCAATTCCAGCAGAAATATAAAAAAGGTGGCATGGTTCTACTGGAAAAGCTGCATGAAATCTTCCTAAAAATGTGGCAGCAAGAGGCTATCCCGCAGGATTTTAAAGATGCCTCTATAGTCCACTTGTACAAGCGAAAAGGGAACCACCAAGCCTGCGATAATCATCGTGGAATTTCACTGCTATCAATTGCAGGAAAAATACTCGCCAGAATTCTCCTTAATCGCCTAAATGCACATCTGGATCAGGGTCCTTTACCAGAAAGCCCAAGTGGTTTCCGGAAAGAGCGTGGGACCATCGACATGATCTTTGCAGCAAGGCAATTGCAGGAAAAGTGTCAAGAGCAGACCTATTTTCCATTTACATAGACCTTACGAAAGCCTTTGACACAGTCTGCAGAGAGGGCCTATGGAAGATTTTGGCCAAGTATGGGTGTCCAAATGAGTATATATCCATTGTAAGGCAATTCCATGATGGCAATCAGCCTGATTAGTCAACCCAGCAAAGTCATGCTGATGATCATATTAAACAGACTGAAACCACAAGCAGAGCAAATCATTTCAGAAGAGCAGGCGGGCTTCAGAGCAGGAAGAAGCACACCGGAGCAAATCTTTAACCTGCGAGTGTTAAAAAAGTAAGTCCCATAACCCGAAGGTCATAGGGGATCCCTAATGTTTCCATTAGAGCTTACTCGGGGCTTGTTTATACCTGGTGGGTGCCCCAATTCCCTTCCAGTGGTCAGCGGAGGACTTTCTTAGCGTATCATTTATATTGTGGCTTTGCGTTGGCTCGATCCCACAACCCTCAGCTTTGCGAGGCGATCGCACTACTGACTTCGTTATCCAGCCGCCTTTGAGTGCTCTGTGAAAAACATCTCCAACACCAGAGTGACCTCTATCATGTCTTTATAGACTTTTAAAAAAGCGTTCGACAGAGTGTGGCATGCGGCACTGTGGGCAACTATGCACAAATTCAACATTAATATAAATCTCATTGAATTGATCAAGAACTATACAACAGAGCAACCAACGCATTACTCTGCAACAGCAAGCTGGGAGATTGGTTCAAGACCACTGTTGGTGTAAGACAAGTATGCTTACTTACCCCAGTCCTCTTCAACCTCTACCTTGAAAGGATTATGAGAGATGTGCTAGAAAACCATGTCGGAACAGTCAGCATCGGAGGGAGAATTATAACCAGCCTACGCTTCGTCGATGACATAGACGGCCTAGCTGGCAGCGAGGATGAACTAAAACAGTGGTTCCTAACCTTTTGGGGTCCATGCACCACTTCAGATGCCCAAAAAAGTTCATGCACCCCCTCGTGAAACTTGCAGAAAATGCATAAAAACTATGTTTATTTTAGGAACACAACAGTTTTGACCATAGGCAACAGGGAATTTAGTGAGAGATCTGCTGCTTCTTGTGATCAATCAGTGATTTAATTCTGGGGACTGTTTTGGACAAAGCAACTCTCATGACATCCTCTGCATTCAACGTATTCCTTTCCTTGATTTTAATCGTCAAAAGTGTGGAGAATCCTGCTTCACAGAGATAGGTTGTGGCAAATGGAAGGAGAGTCAGTACTGCCCTCTTGGCTAGTTGTGGGTAAGAATCTAGCTGGGCGCACCAAAATTCAATCAAAGTATTGCAATTGAAGGCACTCCTAAGTACTTCTCTGGTTCTCAAATCAATCAGGTCATCTTTAGCAAAGTCACTGTCATCAATGTTGTCCAAGTCACAGAGAAAAGGATTGCGAATCCAAAGGTCTTTCCTAGCAATTTCTTGACAGAAATACCCATCAAAGGACCTTTGCAATGTTGAAAGGTGCTCTGAAATTTCCCCTTTTACAAATTCATCCAAGAGTGGAGAGTTGGCCAAGTTGGACTTTTCTAGTCGCAGTTGGAATAATGGCACTTTGTTAAGGAAGGCTTGCAATCTCTCAGTCACAGCAGGTCCTAGGAGAGATGTGTTCGAGTCATTCAAGATGGTGAAGATATCAGCCAGGTATGCCAAGTAATGAATTAAATTTGGACAGTCAAACTTGTCAGCAAGATCACTCTCTTTTTCTCGCAAGAAAATGGCAAGCTCCACTCTCAGTTCTACTAACCGAGAAAGTATCCGTCCCCTGGACAACCAGCGCACCTAAGTGTGGTAGAGCAGAACTTCATGCTCAGATACCACCTTCTGACGGAACAACTTGAAGAGGCAGTGGTTTAAGGCATGTGAGCGGATAAAATTTACAACTTAGACTGCAGTAGAAAAAACTGACTTTAAGGTTGGAGGTAGAGTTTTGCATGACAGGGCCTGACGATGAAAGATACAGTGTGTAGTGACAATATCTGGAACTTCTTTCTTTACCAGTGCTGAAAATCCGGACTTATTACCTAACATGTAGGTAGCACCACCTGTGCAAATTGAAGACATTCTTGAAGTCCAGTCAAACTGGTTTTCAGTGAAGAATGCCCTGACTAGCTGCAGCACATCAGCAGCTTTGGTAGTAGCTAGGAGTGGTTTACAAAAGAGAAATTCCTCCTTCAGCAATCCAATGAGAACATATCTCAGAAATACAAGAATCTGACTGCATTGTGCTACATCAGTGGATTCACCCAGCTGCATGCAAAAGGACTGCTTCTCATCTCGCACAAGACTTGATCCAGAATGTCTGCAGCCATGTCACTAATCCTGGAATGAATAGTGTCAATGGACAAAGGAACTTTCTCAACCTGCTTCCTCTGCTGGTGAACACACATCAGTTCCACCATCTCCAGAGCACAAGGCTTCACCAAAGTTCTCCAATGGTGTGGGGCTTCTTGTTCTTTGCATTAAGATGTGCAACCTTGAATGATGCCTCTGGTGCAGGTTTCTGTGACAAAGAAAATCCAAGCTTGGGCAAGGTACCTGAGGTCAAGAAATGAGCTCTCTTCTGCTTGAAGACCTCAACACTGTCCTTGGAATTGGATGGATGGACTTTCTCCAAGTGCTCTCGGAGTCTAGCAGACTTCATGTTGTCATTGCACAGGATTTTTCCACAGAGGAAGCACTGAGGCTTTTGTTTTCCATCTCTCTCTCTCTCTCTCTCTCTCTCTCTCTCTCTCTCTCTCTCTCTCTCTCTCTCTCTCTCTCTCTCTCTCTCTCTCTCTTTTATTATTTATTAACGATTTTGAGTGAGTGATGACAATCGGAAAGTCGTACCAGTCACAGGCAAATTTTTCAACTGACGAAGATGTTATTTTTAATGACTGGAATTCGATGCTAACTCCAGATTTTAGGTTTCGATGACGAATAATGGCTCACAATTAACGTTTTTAAGACCTTTGCAGCGTACTGAGCAATAAAAGTGAAGGAACAAAATCCCAACGTTTACATTCACTCAAAACAGTTAGAGGGTAACCGGAAGAGATATATCTGACGTATTTGATGACAAAATGAAATGATTTTTTAGAAAACTGTGACGTAAAACACGAGATTCCGAGGAACACGTAGAGCGAACCGTTCAATTTGCGAAAAAGTTATTCCGTCAATTTTCGACATGCGCAGAACGATGCGCGAACGAAAAAAAAAGATTGTAAATGGGTGCCCTTTAACGCGGCATGCCTTGCTTATGGTTTACATTTTCAGATTATCAGTTTTTCTTTCTTTTTTTTTCCTTCTTTTTTTTTCTTCTTTTTCTTTTCTCTGAATGGTTCATGCACCCCCTGGAACCTGCTCATGCACCCCTTGGGGGTGCATGCACCACTGGTTAGGAACACCTGAACTAAAAGAATTCCATGCAAAGCTAGAGAAAACAGCAAAGGCGTACGGCATTGAAATCAATGCAGAAAAGACCAAGGTTATGACAAATAGAAAATTCACAAGTGAGATTCGGATGAACGGGCAAAAACTCGAAGAGGTCCCCACCTTCAAATATCTAGGGGCCATAATATCCGACGAAGGCTCAAAGCCAGAAATTCTTGCAAGAGTGGCCCAAACAATGGCAGCATTGAGTTAAATAAAGCACATCTAGCAAAGCAAGAAACTCTTCCTGAGATCAAAGATCCGACTAATGCGCTCTCTGGCAACGTCGGTCTTCTTGTATGGTTGTGAGGCTTTTACGCTCACTGCAGACCTCCTAAGAAGAATCAATGCGCTATAGATTATATGTTTCAGAAAGATATTGAACATCTCCTACACAGCGCACATCACAAACGAAGCGGTCCGCAACAAAATAAGTACTGTCATTGGCCCCTACGAGGACCTTCTCGCCTAAATTAAGAAGAGGAAACTACGATGGTACGGACACGTCACAAGATCTGGAGGTCTCGCAAAGACTATATTGCAAGGCACCGTCCAGGGAGGAAGGAAAAGAGGCAGACAAAAGAAGAAATGGAAAGACGATATCAAAGAGTGGACCGGCCTGTCATTCAGCGACTCTCAAAAGACAACACAGGACCGGGACAAATGTCATGAGATAGTATGCAGTTCACGATGGTGCCCCAACGACCCAAAGACGGGTTAAGGGATAGTTCAAGTTCATTTTATATCTGAGGAGTTTGAAGTTTTGGCAGTTAACGTTCACATAATTTAGGATAGTTCATTAATTTCTTTTATTCATTTCTTATTTGGCTTTTCTTTAATTTCGATTAAAAAGAACTCCACCTTTTTAAATAAAATTTTCATTTTTAGAAACTAATTAGACACTAGGAATTTGCTGCCCCTGGCAAAGTGCCACCTGGGGCATTTTCCCCCTCCCCTTGCCCCCCCCTCGCTACACCACTGCCGTATCTAATGATGTAGACAAGGTTGCAGCTATTACAAAGAAAGGTGTTCTTTATCTTTAACTTCACCTTAGAGATGACAATCCAGTCAGTTTTGGGTAATTTTGAGGCAAGTATTGCAACGACGACTGCCGCATGGTCCATTTCAAAAGGGAGGCGTTATACGGAGATATCTCCGAATAACTCCAGGCATTATACGGAGATTTCTCCCAATAACTCCCGGCGTTATACGGAGATTTCTTTTTTTTAAAAAAAACAAAATTTCCGTTCTAATTTAATATATATTAATTATATGTACCTATCCTAGCTTAAAATATATTTCAAAAAGATGTATGATTTTAAAATTAATTTTGTAAAAGCAAAGAGAACGGTGCGCTCTATAAATCGTATTTTTGGTTGCTATATTTGTTATTTTTTCTATTTTAATTTTAAAAATTAGACAACTAAACCTAACCCAGACCCTAAAACTACAACCTTAAAAAAAATAAGACTGAAACGAAAATCTTTTTCTATTTTAATTTAACAAATAGACCACTAAGCCTAACCCAGACCCTAAAACTAAAACTACAACCTTAAAAAAAAAGGACTCAAACGAAAGTCAAACCTCCACTTAAGAGTTCAAGAATCTAATGTCCTAACCGTGAGACCACAGAAGCTCATGAATCGTTTGAATTTTTAAAAATCTTATATCAAATTGGCAAGAAGTCACATGACCAGCCAAAAAAATTTGCGTATGACGCTAAGAATCATGGGAAATATCTGTCTATAACGCCCAGCGTTATTCGGAGATATCTCCGAATAATCACTTCGTTTAAAAACTTGGAGGAGGCGGGTAGTTAATAAACTCCTTATACAAAATACATTGACGGATTGATTACCATGGGCAGAAAAAAAAGTGAACTGAAAGATAATGCAAGTTAGACGAAAATCACGGACCTAAACATTCATTTTATTTAGACTGTGTTCAGGAGGTCTGGGTATACAGAATTTTTCTAATTTTTTATCTTAATTACAAAATCTAGTCCTCAACGTTTCCATGTTCACAACTGTATTTTCCTTAGTCTTTAGTTCAAATCTTGACTTCTATTTTAATTGTTAAAGGGCTGTAATGTTGGACTGAAATTATCGAAAGAAAATATATGGATGTAATCTCGAAATGAAATATTTGGCTGAAATACTTGACCCAAATGTGACTGCAATGCGTAACTGAAACATAATACTGAAATGCCTGTTTGAAATGATTGTGTGAAACGATTGTGTGAAATGATTGTGTGAAATGATTGTGTGAAATGATTGTGTGAAATGATTGTGTGAAATGATTGTGTGAAATGCCTGTTTGAAATGATTGTGTGAAATGCCTGTTTGAAATGATTGTGTGAAATGTCTGGTGAAAATGGCTTAAATGTGGTACTGAAATGTTTAAATAAAATGTCTGGCAGAAATGTTTGGCTAAACTTTGATGAGATGTGTACTGAAATGTGTGGCTGAAAAACCTGGCTATGTCTGAAATGTTAGACTGAAATGCGTGGCTGAAAAGCCTGAAATTTATATTTAAAAAACGTTAGAACTTTCTTTAATATTTCTTTGTAGTCGATTCACTCTCTCAATGACTTAAGATACTGTTCTATACATTAAGCTCAGCTGTTTCAAAAGAGCGCACTGAGAGCAGGGAGTTTTAAGGTCTTTGGAGAAACTATTATGTGTGTAGGCCCTCCTCAAACTGTTGTTGCTCGTCCGTCCTAGTCGACGATGACCACTCTCATCATATTTGTATTTGACCTGTGCTAGACCGCCACGTGTGTTCTCTGGCTTATTAACACTATACTAGCACGAAAATGGCGTCCGCATTGTCCCATTAGCAAGGAGAAGCGGGGATGAATTAGAGGTCGTAGGTCCGTACACTTCCTTAAGGGCATTGTAAAAACTCTTCATATCATGCCTGTTTGCATATTGTTAAATGTCATCCATGTGGCCGTCTTTTGGGCTGAATGCAAATATTACGATTGGAGATGATGAGACGATGGTCTGTTCAGCATTCAGCACCGCAGAAAGATTTGGTCAAACGAACGTCTTGTCTATCTTTCTTCCTTGTGATGACGTAGTCTATTAGATGCCAGTCCTTGGAGCGAGGGTGCATCCATGAGGTCCTGTTATTTTAGGATAGTAAGACTGAATACTGTATTTGTAATCAACAAATCCTGTACTGGACACATCTGAAGCAACAGGAAACCATTGCTATTACACCGGCCCGCTCCATGGTTTCCTGTCACACCATCCCAAAGAGTGTCATCGCAGCCCACTCTTGCATTAAAGTCAACAAGAACGACAAGCTTGTCAGTAGAAGGAATGTTGGCGATGACAGCATGAAAGTCCTCGTAAAACCTGGATTTCACTTTATCAGGATTAGTCATTGTTGGGGCAGAGCAGCTGATGATGTTAAGATATTTCTTCCCTGCCAACAGAGGCAGTCTCGTCGTCGTGAGTCTGTCATTTATGCCCTTTGGAGGACTAGCGAGTTTGCATACTAATGATGTCTTCATGGCAAAGCCAACAGCGGACTCACGCCATTCCTCACTCCCTCTGCCACTCCAGAAGAAGGTGTAGCCGGAGCCTCTTTCACTTAGTTCACTCTCTCCTGGTAGATGGGTCTCGCTAAGAGCGTCAATGTCGACATCGTATCTTGAAAGTTCGTGGCCCACAAGGGAAGTTCTCCGTTGGGGGTATGTTGGTTTCATCTCTGCCCATTAGTGTGCGCGCATTCCATGTGCCCAAGGTGAGAGGAATAGTCATCGGTTTTTTTTCTTTAAATATCGACCGCAAACATAAGGTATACGCCAGCCGCGGTAGTCTGGCCAGGGAAGAATGAGCAGGCAATGTTTAGGGCATCTTTTCTAGCCCATTCCTCATGTCATGGAGGTGAGCAGTGTGCATTCCTAAAGAGGGCTGCTCAATCACTCAGGGGGCTGCTGGACACCACTGCAGCTCAGTGTCAGTGGTGATCGACCCTATGGCCTGAACCACCTGCATGCAGGTTTGTGACTACGGATGCCAGAGTACCCTTACCTGCCGCTTCGTCACTTGCATGTCGCTACAGGACTTTGGAATGAATCGATGATGATGAGAGTGACTTGCGCTGTGACTTTGTTTAAAGTGAGGAAGATTCGCGCAACACGTCGACCTCACTCTCTCGCCCAAAACCATCTGATCCAGCAGCAATACGTCGTCGAGAAAACTGGGAATGGGGTTGGGTGCAGTGGATGACCAGGACGTCCTATGTGTCTCGTCAAGCTCATAGCACTCCACAATGCTTTGCTGTGTATCGCCTCTTGCCCGTTGGCCCATAGAAGATCCAGCGTGCAGGCAGACGACAATAGTCTTCACGTGCTAGACAACGAGGTTTGTATCCCATCAGTTACCCCCACCTGGTTTAGCCGGTCAGTCGAGACCGTATACAAGGGTAGTTTGGCCGCTACAGGTACTTTGAGCCACAAGTGAGAGCTGGGTGCCAGGTGGGGACTTGCTTTTAGCTTTTTTATGTGTAATTGTGCCATTCCAGACTGCAAGAACATTTAAAATAAAATTAACGGGGATAAAAGAGATGAGGATTTATCTAATTTTCAAACACTGAAATACAAATTTATGAAACAACTGACTTTGAAAATAGCCTACTCTTTTCAACAGCAACCACAGAAGATCGCAAAGGCTCGCTAGCTCCTTACAATATTGCATTTAAATTATTGATTGCCAAATCGGGTAAACCTCATACTATAGGTGGAGAACAATATATACCGGCTATAAGTAAATTACTACAGACTGTAATATATAAGCATCTGATATTATCCACACAAAAAAACTCGTTTATCAATAATACATTGCAAATAAGAATTGATGAAAAGGCTCAGGGTGATAAAGATTCATTGTGTGGCTATTTAAAAACATCTCTGTTTTCTCTTCAACTTGATGAGTCACTTTTGCCAGGAAATGAAGATTTACTTTTATCATACGCGCAGTTCACAAAGAAAGCACTAATTTTCCAAAAAATATTATTTGATAATATTTGCAAACTGATTCCAACAAGTAAATACAAATGATAAATTTAAATTCAAAAGTGGCTACCAACAATTCTGGCTTGAAAAGGAAATCCTGAAGTATGGGCTGTAATTTAAATTTTCTCGATTACATTTCCTTCATCACATTTAGTGGAAAGTAGAATCAGTGCGGTAACTAATTTATTAACAAATAAACAAACTAACTAACAAACTAACAAACAAATATAAACAACAATGTGCAAATAGTCAATCGCGGTTACTTAAGGTTACTGCTGATGAAAATAGAGCCGAGGATTACTAAATTGGTAGCAGCATACCAGGGTAATATTCTCATTTATATGATTACAAATGTTTTTATTTATTTTTTTAAATTATTTTTTTTTGTGTTGAGCTATTCTTGAATTATAGAACCAAGTTACTGGTTATGATTCAAATGAATGCTTTCAAATTGCATTCAGTCAACATCGATCTGTTATTAGACTTATATTTTTTCATACAAGAAAACGCGTGCTTAAAGATGTATTGTATCTGGTACCAAATAGTAAAAAAAAATTGGCATATAAGTTTCTTTAAGTGTGAAAACGCCACGCCTAGCAAAAAAAAACAAAAACAAACAAACAACAAAAAAAAACTCTAGCGGAAAAGCTAACTTTAACTACTCTTTCAGGTCATAATCTGCTTTCAGGTTAAGCAGTTCTAACTATATATCCTCAAGGGCTTTATCAGCTTGTGCACTAAATTGCGAACTGAGGATATTGAAGAGTGGTTCTAGGTTCGTATACTCTAGGAACCTCCTTTCAAATTACATAGCAAAGGCATCCAGCTTAGCCTTGTACTTATCAGCGATTTTAACAAAAGACGTTCCAGCAAAGAGAAATTGCAAAACCTGTTTTCACCTGCTTGCATAGAGAACTGGAAGAATTTTGTCTGAAATGATTTAACATACATATAAATTTCATGCGCAAACAAGCTATTGCCCTGAAGTTTGACATTCAGTTAATTCAACTTTTGAAGAAATGTTGTCAAATAATGTTTTCTGTTCTCTACACGTAATGATAGCTGCATCTGTCAAGCATTCCTTGATAAACTCACTGTCAGAAAAAGGCTTGCTCCGTTTTACGATCTTATGGGATATCTCCAAACTGGCTTTTGTTTCAGTATCTTGTATTTAAGACTGTTTGGTGAAAACAGTTTGCTTCTTCTTTAAATTATTAACAAACTTCTTGCATTTCCCTTTTTTCTTGGTTCGTTAAATTGTGCCCGAAATACAAATGTTTTGTTTGGTGGTATCTTTTTAAGTCATACTCCTTAAAGACGCTCACACACTCATGGCACAGCCAGCAGGCTGCTTTCTCCCAACGCCCGTGAAGCAATATTTAACAGTTAATTCGTCATTTTAAAAAAGACATTCGTACTCAATCTTACACTCTTTGGTAGCACTCATTGTTAAATTAACGTTTTGTTTTGCTTTTAAATTACAAATCTTCAAAACTGTTCGAAATATCGAAATGTAACTCGTAATCAAAAGCCAATTCCGGTTGAGCCGAAATCCAATTTCGAATAGGTATGTTACGAATTAATGACTAATGATTATAGAGCCATTAAACAGATTATATATCTCTAGATTCGAATCAAATGCTCGGATTAAAATTTCAAAAATATATTTTAAAAATTCTAAGCAAAAACATTCATTACCATGACATAAGATCGCCACGTGTACATGCCTAGGGCTGCATAATATACTCTGGCTGGCCACATGTGACCCGCGGGCCATGGTTTGC
This sequence comes from Ampullaceana balthica, assembly GCA_944989445.1. Taxonomy (NCBI): domain Eukaryota; kingdom Metazoa; phylum Mollusca; class Gastropoda; family Lymnaeidae; genus Ampullaceana; species Ampullaceana balthica. The sequence goes on along the minus strand of CALYLW010001000.1, from coordinate 17,035 downwards.
CCATCCATGTGTTAAAATAATAATACAAAAATTCGCGCTGAGTAATATTTTTTTCTGGAAAGTGGGCGGTAGGCCAAAAAAGTTTGGGAACCACTGATATTAGGTATACTCACAAATCTCTACCTGAATGATACACCCTCCTACGTTGCCGTTAGTCAGCCACGAGGACTTATCAAAGACTCCATGTCCACATTACACATATCCTTACTCATCTTTCTTGGAGCACAGTGGGACTTTTGGTAAGTGTGACCATTAGATAAGATTTATAGCCATCTCCAGTCATTTAATGTTCCCATTACTTGAATGTTCAGGGCACTTCATGTTGGACAGTTAATACCCTAGGCCAGGGCTAAGCGGCGTAGCGTGGATAAGTGTCGCCCGGGGCAGAAACAAAATTTGCCACCATCCCCCCCTCCGAAAAATATGTGAACGATATAAGTAAATAAAAAATAATTCGAAAGTAATAATAAGAACACTATATATTTTTATGTTAAAAAAGAAAGGCTTCATTTCTTTAATGAAATTAAAGTTTTATGTTTTTCCTCATGGCTCAATCTTTCATGTATCAATGTTTTCAACCATGGTATGCTCAATAGCCAAAATAGCAATAGATTAGACAATTTTGGTGTATTAGTAATTGATCGTCATTAATTTTATTTTCATTAAAATATTTGAACGGACGCCTTTTTAACACCTTGCATTACTTAAGACAGTTGTAAGCAATGTTCGAATTAATTATATTATTTTAGGCAGGGTAACTTCGAGCCTCAATATCTTTATAAACTTAAATAAACCACCCAGTCTTGTATTCATTTTGTTTCTGTTATTGTGGTTAAAATATTCCTTGCCTGACCATGTCACGTGGGATATTTTGAATACTCTAATTTGAAGACAAAATTTCAAAGTCCAGTAGATTAGCTGGTGTACGAAAATCATGCCTGTTTTCTAAATTCTATATACCTGCCAAAGCCTCACACGAATTTATAGGCTAATCTGATCTTATGAAGAAACTAAATTTCTTCTTAACTGTTATTATACATAGCATGAATACATACATATTTGCTTCGATCACCAAAAATTTGCTCTCTTGTTCTTTGATTGGAAGGTTTGATTAAAATGATGAGGTCTCCGCATAAATTTTTCTCAAATGTCAGAGCATCCCTTAAGTATTCAATTCCATTAGTTTCTCTGCGAGTAGCCACTGCTAAGAAATTTTTTTAGCACTATACGTTTGTAAAGAATTTCGGGCATTTTTAAAAATATAACTTTGAAAATAAAGAGTTTTCATTGTGACTGTTCATGTGTTGAGATTTTTGTCTGCACCTTTCAGTGCTATAGCTTACAAAATACCTCAAAATGGCTCTCTGGTATATTCACTATTTTGTGTTCTGAAGTCTGAATGCCTGTCTTGTAGAAGCAATTGGGTATTTCCAACAGTGTATGGACATGGAAAAGAACTCGTAACAACGCTCAAGTGTACTAAAATAGTTGGAGAATTCTGTTCAGTTGGAGAATCATGTTAACAAATAAGGTTTAACTGTTTGAACGAGTTTGACATGAGATTTTATGTTTTTGCGCCTTTCTTGAACTCGTGTATACTTTCCAGCCCTTAAGAAGTATTAACATACGTTGGGCCTGTGCAGTCCATTATTTTTAGATCATCATTTATTCAAAATCATTTTAGAAATGTCGTAAGTAGATTCACTTTTGCTTCAATGAAATATTTGAAAGATTCTACAGCGTCTACTTTTTGATTTTCAATCTTTACATATCAACACAACTGGACTTGTTTTATCCTTATGTCAAATATATGAAGAGATATCAAATACAATGGAATACTATTTGCTATCTTGCTATTGAAGAAAGACGATTTTTCGTGAACTCTATCTCCTAAAATTGCTATGAGCTTAGTTTGAATTTTAGATGATAAGTTGTTTACGCCCTTTTCGCGCTATGTTTTCGGAGTGCTCGAACGTATACTTTGCAAGCTAATGCATTTGTTCCAGAATATTGCCCTTTATTTGCAAGAGTATTGCCCTCTCTATGGCCTCAAAAAAGTCAAATTCAATTTAGACAGGATTTAATAATGTCAAATATTCTAACAAGAACTTCTTACCACTTTGTTTTCTCTTTTACAACAACTAATTGTCGGTCTTTATTAATAGTCTATTCTTTTTTTAATCAAATTTCTGATTCCTTCCATTTGCAAAAAGAACTTTGGTATTGTTGAGTACTTATTAAGTACTTATCTAGGCTTTTATTTTATTAAAATTTACTTTCACGTTTTAACTATTAGCTAATTAATTACGAGGAATTTGCCACTCCCTCCCCCAAAATTTGTATTTATTTGTGTCAAGTTATAATTCCACTACATAACCAATTGTTTCCATTATTTATGTTTATGCCACAAAACAAAAGACATTAGAATTATAATAAGCCATATAAATACGCCAACAATTTCTTTCCAGTAGTTCACTTTCGTTATCAAACTCAAACTCGAATCAATTATAAATACCACCACATTATTGTCATACTGTCAGCCCCTATGTTTTCAATTATATATACCAGCACATTATTGTCATACTGTCAGCCCCTATGTTTTCCAGCTCAGTAACATTAGTATCAGAAGTCTTTAGATTTATAATGGAATTTGAAGTTTTGGCATTAGAAGCGCTCTCATATTTTAACATAGTTCTTCAGTTCGTTTATTTTTTTTTATCTTGGCTTAGATTTATTTTATTAGAATTTATTTTCACGTTTTGACTATTAGCTAATGAACAACGAGAAATTTGCCGCCCCCCCCCCACCCCAAATTTGACAACAGGGGCGGCTGTCAAATTTTAAGTATCAATGAATTTATCACCACATCAGTGTCACGTTCTCATACTAATTTAGTCTCTGTTTTTTTTTATTACAGTAGTATTTAGTATCGGAAGAATTTATATCCAATAAGAAGTTTGAAGTTTTGGCAGTTAAAATGTTCACATGCTTTTGGATAGTTCCTTTAATTCTTTTATTAATTTCCTATTTGTCTTTTCTTTAATTTCGATTTTTTTTTAAAACTCCTTTCTTTTAAAATTTTCATTTTAAGAAACTAATTAACGACTAGGAATTTGCCGCCCCTGGCAAAGTGCCACCCGGGGCATTTGCCCCCCTGCCCCCCCCCCTCACTACGTCATTGCCAGGGCTTTTCAAACTTTTTAATATGGCGGACCGGCAGGATTTTTTTTCCATAGCTCCAGGGGCCGATGTTCTATTTTACATGTACTGATGTGGTAGCGAAATGTAATTTATAGGGCTTAATTTAAATGTAATCGTTAACATTTGAAAAATTAAGTATTAATTAATCGTAAATTTCAATTAAAGCAAACAAAATTATAATTTATCAAGTCATAAGCAACCATTATTGAACGTTCTTGTTGAAAATCTAAATAACACTGGAATGTCTCCTTTATATGCCCTCTTTTAACCAACTACGCAAAAAGACAAGTGTGTTGACATTATTTGGTTCAAGTCTAATTAACAATATAACCAGCCGAGCTGAACAATCATTTACATGAACTGATGTAATTGGTATGCACAAAACGGTCTTGGCAAGGAATGACATTGGTAAAATCGGTGTTCATTAAGTTTCCACCATTGTAGAGGGTAAATGGATTCAGGAGCTTTCATCTCCATTTGGTAACGCAGTAATTCATAAGAAGAGCTTTCGTCATTTTCTGTCTGTGAGTCAGACTCCATTACTGACATTAGCTTAATATGCTTTTCATTTGGTTTGATAAGTAGGCGAAGTGTTTGAACCATGCTAGGCAAACTTTATCAACATTTTGAAAATTCCCGTCAGTCAATAGTTTAATACCAAAATTTTCGTGTAATTGTCAGGAAATTTGTTACATATCGGCCACTATTTAAAAAATTTTTTTTAACGTTTTGACTTTCCAATAATGTATAAGTGATGGGTCGATTAATCGTTAAAAATAATTTAATCGTTAAAACTTTTTAAACGATTAATCGAGAAATTAATCGTTAATTTCCACAGCCGTAGTAATTTATTTCATTTTATGTGCTTATTGCCGAAAAATTGACATATTCTATATGGTTATTATTAATGGTTGCAAATGGAGGATTATAATTATAATTTTCGGTCCTTTCATAGGAACTTCTGCGGACCGGCAGCGGATGGCCCTCGGACCGCCCCGGGTCCGCGGACCAAAACAATGAGAAGCTCTGCCCTAGACCAGGGGTATGCGAACTGCAGCCCACTGGTCACATGTGGCCCGCTAAAGGTTCTACGCAGCCCTAAACCTGAGATATATTTCCGAATAACGAAAATCAAGAATTTCATTTTAAAGCTAACATAATATGTTATGTATGTTTGAATTGAGGCTTATTTAGTTTAAGTTACGGCCCTGGATAGTCCATGACCTACTGCTGCTGACCTCGCCTGAAAAGTTTGGACTTCCATGCACCAGTTTACTTGAGTTTTGAATCGAAAGTTCACTATCAATATTAGCGATACAACATCTTACCGGTCAAGAGATTTTCAATGAATCTTTATCACTTTCAACCCTACAGATTTCAATCATATAAATACAAAAGGATTATGATGTAGCGTTAGGCGTGAGGCATTCAGCGATAATTGAGCGTAAATATATATATATATAGGATGTTTATTAATTTATAAATACCTTCATGATTAATTTAAGCGCCCTCCATAAATAACGTCACGCAATTTTGGGTGATTTTTCACCCTCTCCCCCTCATCACAAGTCGTCAGATAAACTTAGACCCCCTCTTCAATATGCTGTCTCAAAGCTTTTCCCCCTCCCCCCATAAAAGCCGTATTTTCTATTTGAAAATAAGCATGTTTCAAGTCAAATGTAGAATTGGCATGGATACACATAATTGAGAACCACTGCTATAGAGCAATACCCCCCTTTAAAAAGCTCATCGTCAAGGTTTCGTTTGTGTACTGGTCTGTTCTTCATTAGGTCAGCGAAATATCAGCTACATAAGGAACCGGTTTTTGGCCCCTCCCCTGAAAGATTACTAGCAAAATGAGGCGTTGACCTTTTGCAGTAGATCCGCATATATGTTTGAATAGATGCAGCAGCATTTTTTAAAAATGGAAATAATATTTAAACCGTTTTGAACTTGTATATGATCTATAAATGCATGTTTTGTAACTTCATCATGTGTGTACGGGTAAGTTTGGATTTTTTTTTGTGAACTGATAAAATGATCATTTTATCGTACGCCAGTCGAGGGGGATGCCAATAGGCTGCGCGCTATATAAGTTTGCATGAATATTAATGATATAATCATGATAATAGTTTGAATTGTGAATTACACACACCCTAAAGATATACTGCAGCAAAGAAGTTTGAAGTTCTAAGTATTCACAAATATTTCCGAGGAGTCAGCCGGTTGTTTATAAACCGCCGGAAGCGCGTTCCGGACGTTAACTTGCGGCATTGAATAGTGAGCACCAGTTATGACTGCACCAATAATACAGCACATTGCGTTAAAAATAAATTATGTGACTGTAATGTGATCCATATCAAGCACATCTGTGATTTGAATCCGTTTAAGCTTCATTGAAGATTATGGCTTGTCAGTTTATTCGCCAATCTGTACATACATTATTACCACAACATTATCAAAAACATGTAAAAAATGAAATGTAACTTTTTACACATGTTAATAACAAAGAACTATTTATTTTGCATTTAACTTAGTAAGCAAAGTTTGTCACAGGATAAAGGAAAAGATTAAAGTATCAACAGGTATTTACAATTTAATAAACACATTTTAGGAATTCACATAAACGTTTTCATTATCGTCAAGTCAGCACCTTTTCAAGATCTATTATGAACAATGTTCCCTTTTAGCTGCAAGGCTCACATTTGAGTGACGCCACGCAGCAGTTTAAAATTACCGCGCAGCAAATTCGGTAAAATAGTTGGTACAAAAAACGGATTCTGTGCAACTTTGCACACGAGTTTTTATACTTTGCACACGGACCAACGAACCTTAGAGGGAACATTGATTATGACTTGTCAGTTTATGCGCCCATTGATTTATACATTATTACCACCACATTATTAAAAACATGTAATCAAAAAAATGTAACTATTTACAAATTTTAATGTTAATAACAAAGTAAATAAAAACGTGGTAAAAAGAACTATCTCTATTGTATGAAACCTTTGAAGTAAAGTTTATCACAGGATAAAAGAAAATATTAAATTATCAATAGTTAATAGCATTTACAATTTAATATAAACGGTTTAGGAATTCAAATAAACGTTTTCATTATTGTTAAGTCAGCACCTCTTCCAGTTGTGTATTAAAAAGATTTTTTTTTCAAATTTATTCTAAGACTCATTAAAATATAACAATCAAACAAAAAACTATTGTAGAGGGGGGTCCGATTTTTTTTAATGTAAATTTTTAACCACACAAATATGCAGCCTTGTATAGTATAAAATATGGGCAGCTGGATAGCGAAGTCAATAGTGCGCTAGCCTCACAAGCTGAGGGGCGTGGGATCGAGCCACTATAAAATTGTTGATGAATGACTAACGCTAAGAAAGTCATCCGCTGACATGGAGAGGGATGGGCGCCGCCAGGGTCTAACAAGCCTGAGAATGTTCTAATGGAAACATTAGAACCCCCTACAAATACAGGTTATGGGACTAAAACAAAATATGTAGTATAAATAAAAACCAACTCAAAATTGAAGCATAAGTTTACTAACTTCATTTGCAGTAATAAAAAAATGGCTTTGCAGTTCAAAACGCTTTGACGCTTGACAACCAAACACAAACCAATTGTAAATCTCATAAACCGATTAACGGATGTTATACATTGATATCTTATATTAGCTTCAGCGCCGTCTCTCTCTGTCAATTTCTTTTCCGTGCCAGTTGAGTTCACGCGTTGACGCCACCCGTCTACACCCCCTCCCGTCCCTTCCCCAGGGGATATCACTCGGTGTCAGTCTGTAAATTTTTATCACGTTTCAACATAATCAATACATATAAGGGATTTATAGTCAAAACTTTGTTTTTACGGGGTTTTTTTTTACTTCGTTCCCTTTACACATTAATAAAAGCTCAAATAATGACGTCACGACGCAACATTTTATGACGAGAAACACACTCTGTTAATCTCGAAACCAACATTTTAAAAATATATTTTACGTCTATATTTTCTTTTCTTTTTTTAAATCCTTTATATTAACTCGTGGTGTCTGCGGCCGACCGACCGACCGACCTTGTCGCCAAAACTTTTGATCGATTTTTAACCCACTTGCTCGCAAGATAGCGAGCTGAAATTTTGCAGGCAGTTTTGTACCGATGATAAAAACAATGTATCAAAATTTCAGATCGATCGCATGTACCGTAATTAAATTATTGATTTTTTAGATTATTTCATTTATTCCTATGTATCATGCTATTTTTTGAGATAGAGCGTCGCGGTGCGTATTATATTGAACAACCTTTCTGTCGCGCAATAAGGTGCGTATTGTATTGACAGCTCTTTTTATAAACATATTTCTGATCGGTGCGCATTATATTAAACATGTTTTACGACTCAACTGCAATTTTGTATTTCTGGATGGTCTGGCACTGCGTATTATAATGAACATTCTTTTAGTTGCTTCTCGTACATAAAGGATTTATAGTCAAAAACTTGGTTTTTTACGGGTTTTTCTTATTAAATCCTTTATATTAACTCGTGGTGTCTGCGGCCGACCGACCGACCTTGTCGCCAAAACTTTTGATCGATTTTAACCCACTTGCTCGCAAGATAGCGAGCTGAAATTTTGCAGGCAGTTTTGTACCGATGATAAAAACAATGTATCAAAATTTCAGATCGATCGCATGTACCGTAATTAAATTATTGATTTTTTAGATTATTTTATTTATTCCTATGTATCATGCTATTTTTCGAGATAGAGCGTCGCGGTGCGTATTATATTGAACAACCTTTCTGTCGCGCAATAAGGTGCGTATTTTATTGACAGCTCTTTTTATAAACATATTCCTGATCGGTGCGCATTATATTAAACACGTTTTACGACACAACTGCAATTTTGTATTTCTGGATGGTCTGGCGCTGCGTATTATAATGAACATTCTTTTAGTTACTTCTCGTACATAAAGGATTTATAGTCAAAAACTTGGTTTTTTACGGGTTTTTCTTATTTAAATCAAAAGTTACCGCTCATAGCGTCATCGACGGGACAGACAGGACAGGATGGACCGAAGTACATAGCAAATTATGTATATTGATGAATAGAAGGCTTATTTTATTTATAACAATATAATAAGTAAAACTCAGTTTCCAATAAATTTTGTCAACGAAGAAAGAATTTTTAAGTGGGATGAATGTTGGAAATATTTACAAAGAAAATTGTTGACACATTTTAAAGTCTAAAGATGAAAATTTTTTCGAAAACAAATTTCCTGTCAGATTGTTTTGGGGTTCATATTTAGGAACACATTTTTTTTAAAAACCATAAATAAAATTAACAATCTGATATATGCTTATACTAGTGTATTACCCGAAAAAAATAAAGGACGTTTTCAAAATTAATAGAATTTTGAAAAAATACACATCAGAATAAAAAATAATGTAATACAGAACTTTCAATTATTTTATTTATTTTTATTTCATTCTTTTATTTCCATATTGAACAATTTTATGCGGACGTTTGAAAAGAGTTATTTTTGGTGCAGTAATGTTGCGCACTGCTTTCTAAAATTAGAAGTGTTACGAACGGACGGACGGGACGAACATGCATAGCAAATTATGTATATTGATATTACAATGCGCATTGAACATTGTTGTTAATTTATTTAAGAATCTGTAGAGAGTAACAATACATGTAAAGGATGTTCTGAATATAATGTATGGTAAACACTACATGACTTTCACAGGGGAGTTTTTCAGATAAACTGAATTCTAGTGATTGCATTTGACTAGCAGACTCGGTAATGAACTGTGTATCAATCGAACAGGCCATTTGCTGTGTATCCATCAAACAGCCTATTTGTTGTGTATCAATCAAACAGCCTATTTGTTGTGTATCCATCAAACAGCATATTTGTTGCGTATCCATCAAACATCCTATTTGATGTGTATCCATCAAACAGCCTATTTGTTGCGTAGCCATCAAACAGCCTATTTGCTGTGTATCCATCAGCCTATTTGCTTTGCATCCATGAAACAGCCTATTGGCTATGTATATTTATCTAGTATCATATTTGCTGCCCATGGCTTGGACCAATTGGCATGGCCGTACGCAAGGGGGGAGGGGTTCGTACGTTCGAACCCCCTTTTGCGAATGTGTGCCCTTTTTTAAAAAAAATATATATCTTGATATTATTGAGAGATTTGGGAATCCCACTTCAGAATATGAAGGCCCGGTGTTATGATGGCGCTGCATCTATGTCGGGCACTGTCTCAGGAGTTCAAGCGCAATATTCTGCGAGAGGCCCTTTGGTGGTATACACACACTGCAGCAATCACGCTTTAAACCTAGTCATCCCGCATTAGTGCAGACTTCCCGATGTGCGTAACATGATTGACAAAATGAAAGAAACCTGCATGCTTTTTTTAACAACAGTCCAAATCGCGAAGCCTTGTTGAAAAACTTCATACAAACAAGTCTTAGGCAGTGCTAAACGGAAGGCACTTACAGATATGTGCAAAGCAAGATGGGCTGAGCGCCACGAAGCATGCAAACACTTCTATTAATCGTATGTTTACATTTTTCACACTCTTGAGATAATTTCACTGCCACGATGATATAGCACAACGATCAAGGATTTGATCCATTTTGACTACAAATGGTGATTGGGACACGGACAGTAAGTCTCAAGCTACGTCACTTCTTCACTCCTTGTGTAACTTCACATTTATTGTGACGTTTGTTGTAACGTACAAACTGTTATCTAGGCTGGAAGGAATAACAGTCCAACTTCAGAAAAAAGTGATTGACATCATTCAGGCTATGTTACTTATCGAAAACGTCAAGCAAGAGTTTAGAGAGATTAGAACAAATGTAGATTCTTATTTTCAAAACACTTATGATCATATTATCATCATGGTGCAGTCTTTAGGAGCTGAAGCTTCAATGCCCAGAATTGCTAAGCGGCAAATCTACCGAAGCAATGTGTGCGTAGAAACGCCAATGCAACATTATCTGCGGAACTTAATTAATCCATTTCTGGAGCACATCATTTCTGAACTAGATATGCGGTTCTCTGGCTTAACCAGGACATCCTCACAACTGTTAGCTCTTGTGCCAAGTGCTATTAGAAATTTTATGTATGAAGATATGAAAGGCGATGTGGATTTATATGAGTAAGATCTGCCTTCACCTCAAGTGCTGCCCGAAGAGTTTACCGGGTGGAAATTGAGGTTCAGCCAATGGGAAGAGTCAAAGCTACCAAAAACATTGCACGGAAGCTATAAAACATTGCAATGAATCAATGTATCCAAACATTTATTGCTTACTAAAAATCGTGTGTGTGATTCCTGTGACATACTTCGCGTGTGAGCGAAGGTTCAGTGCACTCAGACGTTTGCACAATTACATGAGATGTTCAATGGGACAGGAAAGACTTACCGAGCTTGCATTGATGCATAGTCACTACCCTTTCAATGTCAACGAGGACAGCTTTCTTTACAGATATTTTATAACAAAAACCCAAGAAGGATTTTTCGATGTTCTAAAATAAACTTCATAGAATTGTGGTCTTCCGTCTTGTCAGTTCCGTGCCATAATGTATGTAATTCAAATTCTTTTACGCTTGGGCCTGCAGATTTCATTATTAATAAGAAAAGAAATGAAAGATCGATTGCTTGCATTTTTAAATAAAATACTATTTTGGAAGCTTTGATTTACAGTGTTAATTATTGCATGAAAACCTACTTTTTAGGTCACTGTATGCACTGAAAATATTTTTTTTCTTGGAAAACGAAGCAAAAAAGACGAGAAGTTTAATCAACGCCCTCAGTAATTGATAGGTACAGAATAATTGATTAAACATTCTCATCCAAATTTGAAGTCATAGCACCATATATTGTAGGTTCAGTCAAACATCTCATAACGAGATAAATTCGTTCCAGAGTCTTACTCTTTCAGCGAAACACTCGTTATACGAAACAATTTTTCCCAATGTAAAATACGATAATCCGTTCCATGCTGGAAAAAAACACACACTCATTTTTTAAAAAATTTATTAACATTTATTCAAATAAAATTACTTATGAATTTTTAAAGAGTGAAACAACTAGAATACAATTTACATTGGAAACTAAAAACGTAAACAAAAATATGAATTTATGACAAATAATTATTGCTTTTTAACTAGAAAACTGTTAAAGACATTTGTTTTTGCAGACGCTTCAAAATTTGACGGAACAGTGATGCAACCATTTCGTAGACATTCTTGACACTCCATTCGAAGCATCCATCTCCTTAATTCTACTTTAGAATAATGTAGATCATTGATGTTGGCCAATTGTAATTGCGCGCTAGATTCGCGACCTTGTTCTCGCTTTTCAATGCTTTTTCGTTTTATTTCAACAGTTATTTTTTGCCCTCTCTTATGATTGTCTTCTTGTGCTTTTTCTCGAACATAATTAATCAGTTTATTACACTTTGCACATAAAAAAGTTACGAATACTGTCTGAATATAAAATTTGTAAAAACGTTTGATCACACACGAAAACATTACGCTAACAGACCGAGTGCTTAACACAAAATAATATATCTGGGCGAAAATGCCGGCTCACTATTAAATTTCCAGGAAAAAAGGAGTTTCCCTTTCTGCGTCACTCGTTATGCGATTCTTCGCTCGTTAAGGGAGCAACTTTTTCCATGAAAACCGTTGCTCGTTATGCGAAAATCTCGTTATGAGAGGTGCTCGTTATGAGAGGTTTGTCTTATCTTAACATGAAATGCCTTCGCGACAAGTTTGCGAACCCCCCTTAAAAAAGGCTGGGTACGGCCTTGAATTGGTATGATGCTAATTCCTAAGTATTAGGCACTCACTGGTTTGTGTTAGTTTCCTTATATAAAAATGCCACTGTGATGAAATAAACATTTTTATTAATTCTAACTTTCTAAGTCTATTCATTGCTGAAACATATCTGTTTTATTACAAACACCTATAGAATACTGCTGACTACTGCTGAAGAATTGTAATTTTAGGAAGTGGTATCTTTTTACACGTGATTCCCAATATTTAAATGCCAATATATAAAGTGGAAACGGCAATCAATGTTTAAAGAATACATTTTATTTAAAAAATCGTTTCATACTTTAGTTTAAACTAGGGACCAACCGGGTAGACATTTTCTACCGGGTACCAAATCCGAATGGTTAGATGTACTATTTGCCGGTTCCGGGTACGAATCCGAGTACAAGGGTTGTTAAACGACAATCGGAAATCCGAATTAATTTCGGTTTTGAGTTTTGAACACGATTAGCGGTTGCTTTATTTCGCAAAACCATAACCGCCTTATATTTAGCGTCCCCGCGGTGGTCGAGTGGCAGCGCGCTCGACTGGCGTACTGATGGTCACGGGTTCGAATCCATGTCAAGACAGGGATTTGTTCCCGGGACCTAGGGCGTCCCTGAGTCACCCAGCTCCGAATGGGTACCTAACACTAGTTAGGCGGCTGGGTAATGCGTGGAACCCACAAAGCCGTGGCCTGTGAACATTGCATCACTTGCCAACAGATCATCTGTCATGGTCTGTGGACGCAATTATCTTCTGCTTAGAAGGAGCGTCTGTATAGATAAGTTCACGTTTTCTACCAATATAATTTAACTAGATTGTGCTGCGGCGCCGTGGCGCCTGCGGCGCCCCCTTTTTTAGGGCGCCTACGGCGCCAACCTTTTTCAAAAGCCCAACTAAGTTATCATTTTTTGATAAATACAAAATATTAAACTTTCTGAAATGTACGCAAAGTATTTAATAACAGGAGTTGTAGGGCGCCTACGGCGCCCACTTTGTTTTTTGTCAAAAGCCCAAGAAACTTATCCTTCTTTGATAAATACGAAATATTAAACTTCCTTTTTGTTTGATTAATACGAAATATTATACTTACTTAAATGTACACAAAGTATTTTATAATTATAAATCCTCAAATCCTATTTTTACATCGTTCCCTTTTTCCAAAATTAAGATATAAGCTAAAGCAATGACGTCATATAATATATTTTTTACAGCGCGTCTTTAATTTGTAATTAATTTGCACACCTTTTGATGCACACCTTGTATTTTAAAATATAAGATCAACCAATGACGTCATATTAAATATTTTTACAGCGCTAATCACCACACGATTTTTTAAAACTGCTATAGACTGTTGTACATCATCAGCGTTCCACATCCAATGAGTGACTTGGGCTTTTATATTATACTAGATTGTGCTGCGGCGCCGTGGCGCCTGCGGCGCCCCCTTTTTTAGGGCGCCTACGGCGCCAACCTTTTTCAAAAGCCCAACTAAGTTATCATTTTTTGATAAATACAAAATATTAAACTTTCTGAAATGTACGCAAAGTATTTAATAACAGGAGTTGTAGGGCGCCTACGGCGCCCACTTTGTTTTTTGTCAAAAGCCCAAGAAACTTATCCTTCTTTGATAAATACGAAATATTAAACTTCCTTTTTGTTTGATTAATACGAAATATTATACTTACTCAAATGTACACAAAGTATTTTATAATTATAAATCCTCAAATCCTATTTTTACATCGTTCCCTTTTTCCAAAATTAAGATATAAGCTAAAGCAATGACGTCATATAATATATTTTTTACAGCGCGTCTTTAATTTGTAATTAATTTGCACACCTTTTGATGCACACCTTGTATTTTAAAATATAAGATCAACCAATGACGTCATATTAAATATTTTTACAGCGCTAATCACCACACGATTTTTTAAAACTGCTATAGACTGTTGTACATCATCAGCGTTCCACATCCAATGAGTGACTTGGGCTTTTATATTATATACTAGATTGTTCCGGGGCGCCGTGGCGCCTTCGGCGCCCACTTCTTTTAGGGCGCCTACGGCGCCCACCTTATTCATAAGCAAAAATTAAACTTGCAGAAATATTTCAGGCATTCAATTTGGTTTATTAAATTTTGATAGACTGTATTTTTTATTGTTTACTTTACAACCGTCTACAGTCTCTTCATGCAATGATATTATGGTCAGAAGAATGGATTATTAAGATTCAAATCAATAAATTCATGATATATTTCGTGTAAATTTGGTTTCTCTTGTTAAAATGATGCGTACTTACTTTGTAGCTGTTAGTCGCTGCTAATTTTAGTTAATATATTTACTTTAATTTGAATTTATTTTATTATTTTATTCGATAGTTTAAATTCTTTTTAGTAAATATGGCGGCGTGTCGCTAGAATTAGGCTAAACACGAAATTGTCTTGTTATTAAATTTATATCTTTATAACTTCAAATTATTAATTTATATAATTTAGTTACATTTGTTATATTTTTAACAATTTGTAAGTATACTAATCTTGATAATTATCGAATTCCAAAATTGTATTTCTTAAGTTATTTTTAAATATTTGGTTTGTTTGAGTGGGCACTATTTGCCGAGGCGAATAGTTCCGAAAAACCCGATAATCGGCCGGGGCGAATGTCCGGAGCGGTTTCCGGTTGGTCCATAGTTCAAACAGAAGCAATAGAACTTTGTGTATACTAAATTTTATGACTCCGTGTACTTAGGCGATAATTGCAATTTCCAAATTGTATAACTTGGTTAGGAATTTGTGGTCAACTCCAAAGAAAGTTTAAAACATGTTACATTAATTTTTTTTAAATATAGGTAACAAGCAGCGGCGTATCGTGGGTATGTGCTGCCCGGGGCAGAACCCAGGTTTGACGCCCCCCCCCCTTCCCGAAAAAATATGTTTGATGCTATAATGATAGGATAATTTTGATGAAAAAATAAATAATGAGAACAGTATATTATATATTTATATGTTACAAATCATTTCATGTAGAAAATCTTTCATTTCTTGAGTATTTTGCTTTTCCTACTGGCTAAATCTTCCATGAATAAATGTTGTCAGTTCAATAACCAAAATAGCGATAGAAAGGTCAATCTCGCTGTATTTATTATTGCTCGATATTAATTTTTACTTAATTCTATATAAGATTCTCTCGCAGCTGTACGGAATATTCGAAATAATCTTATTATATTAGGGATCGCAACTACGAGCTGAGATATTTTAATAAACTTTAAAAAATCAATTGGGCTTGAATTCATTAATTCATTTATTTTACCCGTGAGGTTAAAAAAAGTCATTGCTTGACAATGTCATGTGAGATACTTTGAAATTTAAATAATAGAAACTTTAACTTGAAGACGAAATTTCAAAGTCCAGTAGATAAGCTGGTGTACAAAAATCATATCTGTTTTCAGAGGAGAACCTTTGTAAAATTTTGAAGAGTATATTTCACTAATAAAATCACCCAAATCTGGATCGAACTAATTTTATCTTAGCCACTGTTGACTTTATTTTAAGCTTAACTTGGGGTGAACTTTTACAATAAATTGTAAGTTCAATCCACTACAAATAACTATAGAAATATATGAAGAAAATAAATGATTTAATGGCAGACGAATCATCAAACATACATTTTAATACAAGTTTTTATACAACTACGTATATTATCGGACGGAAGAAAATTTTATTCAGGCTATTAACAGCATTAAATTGCTTAAAATTAAATTTATAAATAGAAAAATGCACATGGAACCGCATTTGATGAATGTAACAAGTGATTTGTGATAAAAACAATGGCGATTGTTTGTTAGGCGTAAGATTTATTTTCCTTAGGTGGTTACATAATACAAGTCATGGTTTTGGATCGATTGATATATAAACTGCCCTTAAGAAAATGTGCATTGAAAGTAAACGCTCAGAGATTTTAAACAAGAAAATGGAATGTGTATACACTGGCGTAATAGTTATTTTTATGAAGAGGGGCAACTTTGAGAACTATTCGAAGGGTGCTTTTCATTTATAGGGACATGAGTTAATAATATTGCCGAACCCTGGGTGGCAACAACACTATTTCTCAGCTAAACCAGCAAGCTAAATATTAAGCCAAAAACGTACGACTCAACGTGTGTCTTTTAAACAAATAAACCTTATTACCCCAAACCCCTACCCTAGGGATCAATATTCACATAATTATTACATAGCTCAATAAAAACCGATCCAATTTGTCCTGAACAAAGGTGATGCATAAATTGTAAATGAATTAATGTTGTCATTTAACGGGTTAACGAATGATAAAACTTATTATAAAATATATTTAAAAATATGTTGGATATTGCGAGAATAATGCGATGTCATGGTACGTTCTTCGGATTTGGGTCATAACTGTTGATTTGTCTATAGGTGCAAGTTTGTGTGTTGGGGGGGGGGTATATGGGCGCGTGTATGTTTTGGTTATTTCTATGTCTGCTAATGTTGAGCCTCTATAAGGACTACCAGTATTTATATTCTAAAAACATTCATATTTGTTTGAAATTACTGCTTGACACAGTTTTCTTTATTGTAATATATTATCGGTTTTAGCATCAGAAAAGTGTGTCTTCCGTAGAAAAAAATTATATTTCCAGCTGGTATGATTTTTAAAATAAATAATTAACTTTATGCAGGCAAATTATTACAACATTAAATTGCATACAATTAAATTTATAAATAGAAAACTCACACGGAATGGCATTTAATGCATTAAGCCAGTGATAAGTAAAGAAAACAATGCCAATGGTTGTAAGGTTTGAGATTTATTTACCTGATGTGCTTAAATAAAATACGTTATTTTTTTTTCTGTAACGATTGCTCCATGAACCACCCCAAAGGTAAAGATGGATTGAAAAAAAGTCTGGTACTGTAAAAGACGAAAATGGATTATATATAGGGGCAGAGCCGGTGTCACGAAATAAAGTCTCCCCCA
>CALYLW010000999.1:0-219473 GCA_944989445.1 Ampullaceana balthica | reverse complement strand
GCAACACTTGTTGGTGTACCTTAGTGGCAACACTTGTTGGTGTACCTTAGTGGCAACACTTGTTGGTGTACCGTAGTGGCAACACTTGTTGGTGTACCTTAGTGGCAACACTTGTTGGTGTACATTAGTGGCAACACTTGTTGGTGTACCGTAGTGGCAACACTTGTTGGTGTACCGTAGTGGCGACACTTGTTGGTGTACCTTAGTGGCGACACTTGTTGGTGTACCTTAGTGGCAACACTTGTTGGTGTACCTTAGTGGCAACACTTGTTGGTGTACCTTAGTGGCAACACTTGTTGGTGTACCTTAGTGGCAACACTTGTTGGTGTACCTTAGTGGCAACACTTGTTGGTGTACCGTAGTGGCAACACTTGTTGGTGTACCTTAGTGGCGACACTTGTTGGTGTACCGTAGTGGCAACACTTGTTGGTGTACCGTAGTGGCAACACTTGTTGGTGTACCTTAGTGGCAACACTTGTTGGTGTACCTTAGTGGTGTCACTTGTTGGTGTACTGTAGTGGCAACACTTGTTGGTGTACCGTAGTGGCAAGACTTGTTGGTGTACCTTAGTGGCAACACTTGTTGGTGTACCTTAGTGGTGTCACTTGTTGGTGTACCTTAGGAGTGTCACTTGTTGGTGTACCTTAGTGGTGTCACTTGTTGGTGTACCGTAGTGGTGACACTTGTTGGTGTACCGTAGTGGTGACACTTGTTGGTGTACCGTAGTGGCGACACTTGTTGGTGTACTGTAGTGGCGACACTTGTTGGTGTACCTTAGTGGCAACACTTGTTGGTGTACCGTAGTGGCGACACTTGTTGGTGTACCTTAGTGGCAACACTTGTTGGTGTACCTTAGTGTCAACACTTGTTGGTGTACCTTAGTGGCAACACTTGTTGGTGTACCGTAGTGGCAACACTTGTTGGTGTACCTTAGTGGCAACACTTGTTGGTGTACCTTAGTGGCAACACTTGTTGGTGTACCGTAGTGGCAACACTTGTTGGTGTACCGTAGTGGCGACACTTGTTGGTGTACCTTAGTGGCGACACTTGTTGGTGTACCTTAGTGGCAACACTTGTTGGTGTACCTTAGTGGCAACACTTGTTGGTGTACCTTAGTGGCAACACTTGTTGGTGTACCTTAGTGGCAACACTTGTTGGTGTACCTTAGTGGCAACACTTGTTGGTGTACCGTAGTGGCAACACTTGTTGGTGTACCTTAGTGGCGACACTTGTTGGTGTACCGTAGTGGCAACACTTGTTGGTGTACCGTAGTGGCAACACTTGTTGGTGTACCTTAGTGGCAACACTTGTTGGTGTACCTTAGTGGTGTCACTTGTTGGTGTACTGTAGTGGCAACACTTGTTGGTGTACCGTAGTGGCAACACTTGTTGGTGTACTGTAGTGGCAACACTTGTTGGTGTACCGTAGTGGCAACACTTGTTGGTGTACCTTAGTGGCAACACTTGTTGGTGTACCTTAATGGTGTCACTTGTTGGTGTACCATAGGAGTGTCACTTGTTGGTGTACCTTAGTGGTGTCACTTGTTGGTGTACCGTAGTGGTGACACTTGTTGGTGTACCGTAGTGGCGACACTTGTTGGTGTACTGTAGTGGCGACACTTGTTGGTGTACCTTAGTGGCAACACTTGTTGGTGTACCGTAGTGGCGACACTTGTTGGTGTACCTTAGTGGTGTCACTTGTTGGTGTACTGTAGTGGCGACACTTGTTGGTGTACTGTAGTGGCGACACTTGTTGGTGTACCTTAGTGGCGACACTTGTTGGTGTACCTTAGTGGCGACACTTGTTGGTGTACCTTAGTGGTGACACTTGTTGGTGTACCTTAGTGGCAACACTTGTTGGTGTAACTTAGTGGCAACACTTGTTGGTGTACCTTAGTGGCAACACTTGTTGGTGTACCGTAGTGGCAACACTTGTTGGTGTACCTTAGTGGCAACACTTGTTGGTGTACCGTAGTGGCAACACTTGTTGGTGTACCTTAGTGGTGACACTTGTTGGTGTTCCTTAGTGGTGACACTTGTTGGTGTACTGTAGTGGCAACACTTGTTGGTGTACCGTAGTGGCAACACTTGTTGGTGTACTGTAGTGGCGACACTTGTTGGTGTACCTTAGTGGTGACACTTGTTGGTGTACCTTAGTGGTGACACTTGTTGGTGTACTGTAGTGGCAACACTTGTTGGTGTACTGTAGTGGCGACACTTGTTGGTGTACCTTAGTGGTGACACTTGTTGGTGTACCTTAGTGGTGACACTTGTTGGTGTACTGTAGTGGCAACACTTGTTGGTGTACCGTAGTGGCAACACTTGTTGGTGTACTGTAGTGGTGACACTTGTTGGTGTACCGTAGTGGCGAAACTTGTTGGTGTACTGTAGTGGCGACACTTGTTGGTGTACCTTAGTGGTGACACTTGTTGGTGTACCTTAGTGGTGAAACTTGTTGGTGTACTGTAGTGGCAACACTTGTTGGTGTACCGTAGTGGCAACACTTGTTGGTGTACTGTAGTGGTGACACTTGTTGGTGTACCGTAGTGGCGACACTTGTTGGTGTACTGTAGTGGCAACACTTGTTGGTGTACCTTAGTGGTGACACTTGTTGGTGTACTGTAGTGGTGACACTTGTTGGTGTACCGTAGTGGCGACACTTGTTGGTGTACTGTAGTGGCGACACTTGTTGGTGTACCTTAGTGGTGACACTTGTTGGTGTACCTTAGTGGTGACACTTGTTGGTGTACTGTAGTGGCAACACTTGTTGGTGTACCGTAGTGGCAACACTTGTTGGTGTACTGTAGTGGCGACACTTGTTGGTGTACCTTAGTGGCAACACTTGTTGGTGTACCGTAGTGGCGACACTTGTTGGTGTACCTTAGTGGTGTCACTTGTTGGTGTACTGTAGTGGCGACACTTGTTGGTGTACTGTAGTGGCGACACTTGTTGGTGTACCTTAGTGGCGACACTTGTTGGTGTACCGTAGTGGCGACACTTGTTGGTGTACTGTAGTGGCGACACTTGTTGGTGTACCTTAGTGGTGACACTTGTTGGTGTACCTTAGTGGTGACACTTGTTGGTGTACTGTAGTGGCAACACTTGTTGGTGTACCGTAGTGGCAACACTTGTTGGTGTACTGTAGTGGTGACACTTGTTGGTGTACCGTAGTGGCGACACTTGTTGGTGTACTGTAGTGGCAACACTTGTTGGTGTACCTTAGTGGTGACACTTGTTGGTGTACCGTAGTGGCAACACTTGTTGGTGTACCGTAGTGGCAACACTTGTTGGTGTACCGTAGTGGTGACACTTGTTGGTGTACCGTAGTGGCGACACTTGTTGGTGTACTGTAGTGGCGACACTTGTTGGTGTACCTTAGTGGTGACACTTGTTGGTGTACCTTAGTGGTGACACTTGTTGGTGTACTGTAGTGGCAACACTTGTTGGTGTACCGTAGTGGCAACACTTGTTGGTGTACTGTAGTGGCGACACTTGTTGGTGTACCTTAGTGGCAACACTTGTTGGTGTACCGTAGTGGCGACACTTGTTGGTGTACCTTAGTGGTGTCACTTGTTGGTGTACTGTAGTGGCGACACTTGTTGGTGTACTGTAGTGGCGACACTTGTTGGTGTACCTTAGTGGCGACACTTGTTGGTGTACCTTAGTGGCGACACTTGTTGGTGTACCTTAGTGGTGACACTTGTTGGTGTACCTTAGTGGCAACACTTGTTGGTGTACCTTAGTGGCAACACTTGTTGGTGTACCTTAGTGGCAACACTTGTTGGTGTACCGTAGTGGCAACACTTGTTGGTGTACCTTAGTGGCAACACTTGTTGGTGTACCGTAGTGGCAACACTTGTTGGTGTACCTTAGTGGTGACACTTGTTGGTGTTCCTTAGTGGTGACACTTGTTGGTGTACTGTAGTGGCAACACTTGTTGGTGTACCGTAGTGGCAACACTTGTTGGTGTACTGTAGTGGCGACACTTGTTGGTGTACCTTAGTGGTGACACTTGTTGGTGTACCTTAGTGGTGACACTTGTTGGTGTACTGTAGTGGCAACACTTGTTGGTGTACCGTAGTGGCAACACTTGTTGGTGTACTGTAGTGGCGACACTTGTTGGTGTACCTTATTGGTGACACTTGTTGGTGTACCTTAGTGGTGACACTTGTTGGTGTACTGTAGTGGCAACACTTGTTGGTGTACCGTAGTGGCAACACTTGTTGGTGTACTGTAGTGGTGACACTTGTTGGTGTACCGTAGTGGCGACACTTGTTGGTGTACTGTAGTGGCGACACTTGTTGGTGTACCTTAGTGGTGACACTTGTTGGTGTACCTTAGTGGTGACACTTGTTGGTGTACTGTAGTGGCAACACTTGTTGGTGTACCGTAGTGGCAACACTTGTTGGTGTACTGTAGTGGTGACACTTGTTGGTGTACCGTAGTGGCGACACTTGTTGGTGTACTGTAGTGGCAACACTTGTTGGTGTACCTTAGTGGTGACACTTGTTGGTGTACTGTAGTGGCAACACTTGTTGGTGTACCTTAGTGGCAACACTTGTTGGTGTACCGTAGTGGCAACACTTGTTGGTGTACCTTAGTGGCAACACTTGTTGGTGTACCGTAGTGGCAACACTTGTTGGTGTACCTTAGTGGTGACACTTGTTGGTGTTCCTTAGTGGTGACACTTGTTGGTGTACTGTAGTGGCAACACTTGTTGGTGTACCGTAGTGGCAACACTTGTTGGTGTACTGTAGTGGCGACACTTGTTGGTGTACCTTAGTGGTGACACTTGTTGGTGTACCTTAGTGGTGACACTTGTTGGTGTACTGTAGTGGCAACACTTGTTGGTGTACCGTAGTGGCAACACTTGTTGGTGTACTGTAGTGGCGACACTTGTTGGTGTACCTTAGTGGTGACACTTGTTGGTGTACCTTAGTGGTGACACTTGTTGGTGTACTGTAGTGGCAACACTTGTTGGTGTACCGTAGTGGCAACACTTGTTGGTGTACTGTAGTGGCGACACTTGTTGGTGTACCTTAGTGGTGACACTTGTTGGTGTACCTTAGTGGTGACACTTGTTGGTGTACTGTAGTGGCAACACTTGTTGGTGTACCGTAGTGGCAACACTTGTTGGTGTACTGTAGTGGTGACACTTGTTGGTGTACCGTAGTGGCGACACTTGTTGGTGTACTGTAGTGGCGACACTTGTTGGTGTACCTTAGTGGTGACACTTGTTGGTGTACCTTAGTGGTGACACTTGTTGGTGTACTGTAGTGGCAACACTTGTTGGTGTACCGTAGTGGTAACACTTGTTGGTGTACTGTAGTGGTGACACTTGTTGGTGTACCGTAGTGGCGACACTTGTTGGTGTACTGTAGTGGCAACACTTGTTGGTGTACCTTAGTGGTGACACTTGTTGGTGTACTGTAGTGGCAACACTTGTTGGTGTACCTTAGTGGCAACACTTGTTGGTGTACCGTAGTGGCAACACTTGTTGGTGTACCTTAGTGGCAACACTTGTTGGTGTACCGTAGTGGCAACACTTGTTGGTGTACCTTAGTGGTGACACTTGTTGGTGTTCCTTAGTGGTGACACTTGTTGGTGTACTGTAGTGGCAACACTTGTTGGTGTACCGTAGTGGCAACACTTGTTGGTGTACTGTAGTGGCGACACTTGTTGGTGTACCTTAGTGGTGACACTTGTTGGTGTACCTTAGTGGTGACACTTGTTGGTGTACTGTAGTGGCAACACTTGTTGGTGTACCGTAGTGGCAACACTTGTTGGTGTACTGTAGTGGCGACACTTGTTGGTGTACCTTAGTGGTGACACTTGTTGGTGTACCTTAGTGGTGACACTTGTTGGTGTACTGTAGTGGCAACACTTGTTGGTGTACCGTAGTGGCAACACTTGTTGGTGTACTGTAGTGGTGACACTTGTTGGTGTACCGTAGTGGCGACACTTGTTGGTGTACTGTAGTGGCGACACTTGTTGGTGTACCTTAGTGGTGACACTTGTTGGTGTACCTTAGTGGTGACACTTGTTGGTGTACTGTAGTGGCAACACTTGTTGGTGTACCGTAGTGGCAACACTTGTTGGTGTACTGTAGTGGTGACACTTGTTGGTGTACCGTAGTGGCGACACTTGTTGGTGTACTGTAGTGTCAACACTTGTTGGTGTACCTTAGTGGTGACACTTGTTGGTGTACTGTAGTGGCAACACTTGTTGGTGTACCGTAGTGGCAACACTTGTTGGTGTACTGTAGTGGTGACACTTGTTGGTGTACCGTAGTGGCGACACTTGTTGGTGTACTGTAGTGGCGACACTTGTTGGTGTACCTTAGTGGTGACACTTGTTGGTGTACCTTAGTGGTGACACTTGTTGGTGTACTGTAGTGGCAACACTTGTTGGTGTACCGTAGTGGCAACACTTGTTGGTGTACTGTAGTGGTGACACTTGTTGGTGTACCGTAGTGGCGACACTTGTTGGTGTACTGTAGTGGTGACACTTGTTGGTGTACCGTAGTGGTGACACTTGTTGGTGTACTGTAGTGGTGACACTTGTTGGTGTACCTTAGTGGTGACACTTGTTGGTGTACTGTAGTGGCAACACTTGTTGGTGTACCGTAGTGGCAACACTTGTTGGTGTACTGTAGTGGTGACACTTGTTGGTGTACCGTAGTGGCGACACTTGTTGGTGTACTGTAGTGGCGACACTTGTTGGTGTACCTTAGTGGTGACACTTGTTGGTGTACCTTAGTGGTGACACTTGTTGGTGTACTGTAGTGGCAACACTTGTTGGTGTACCGTAGTGGCAACACTTGTTGGTGTACTGTAGTGGTGACACTTGTTGGTGTACCGTAGTGGCGACACTTGTTGGTGTACTGTAGTGGTGACACTTGTTGGTGTACTGTAGTGGTGACACTTGTTGGTGTACTGTAGTGGTGACACTTGTTGGTGTACCGTAGTGGCAACACTTGTTGGTGTACTGTAGTGGTGACACTTGTTGGTGTACCGTAGTGGTGACACTTGTTGGTGTACTGTAGTGGTGACACTTGTTGGTGTACCTTAGTGGTGACACTTGTTGGTGTACCGTAGTGGCTAACACTTGTTGGTGTACTGTAGTGGTGACACTTGTTGGTGTACCTTAGTGGTGACACTTGTTGGTGTACCGTAGTGGCGACAGTTGTTGGTGTACCGTAGTGGTGACACTTGTTGGTGTACCTTAGTGGTGACACTTGTTGGTGTACCGTAGTGGTGACACTTGTTGGTGTACCGTAGTGGTGACACTTGTTGGTGTACCGTAGTGGCGACACTTGTTGGTGTACCGTAGTGGCGACACTTGTTGGTGTACTGTAGTGGTGACACTTGTTGGTGTACTGTAGTGGTGACACTTGTTGGTGTACTGTAGTGGTGACACTTGTTGGTGTACCTTAGTGGTGACACTTGTTGGTGTACTGTAGTGGTGACACTTGTTGGTGTACCTTAGTGGTGACACTTGTTGGTGTACCTTAGTGGTGACACTTGTTGGTGTACCTTAGTGGTGACACTTGTTGGTGTACTGTAGTGGCAACACTTGTTGGTGTACCGTAGTGGCAACACTTGTTGGTGTACCTTAGTGGTGACACTTGTTGGTGTACTGTAGTGGTGACACTTGTTGGTGTACTGTAGTGGTGACACTTGTTGGTGTACTGTAGTGGCAACACTTGTTGGTGTACCTTAGTGGTGACACTTGTTGGTGTACTGTAGTGGTGACACATGTTGGTGTACTGTAGTGGTGACACTTGTTGGTGTACTGTAGTGGTGACACTTGTTGGTGTACTGTAGTGGTGACACTTGTTGGTGTACTGTAGTGGCAACACTTGTTGGTGTACTGTAGTGGTGACACTTGTTGGTGTATCGTAGTGGCAACACTTGTTGGTGTACTGTAGTGGTGACACTTGTTGGTGTACCGTAGTGGCGACACTTGTTGGTGTACTGTAGTGGCGACACTTGTTGGTGTACCTTAGTGGTGACACTTGTTGGTGTACCTTAGTGGTGACAATTGTTGGTGTACTGTAGTGGCAACACTTGTTGGTGTACCGTAGTGGCAACACTTGTTGGTGTACTGTAGTGGTGACACTTGTTGGTGTACCGTAGTGGCGACACTTGTTGGTGTACTGTAGTGGTGACACTTGTTGGTGTACCGTAATGGTGACACTTGTTGGTGTACTGTAGTGGTGACACTTGTTGGTGTACTGTAGTGGTGACACTTGTTGGTGTACCATAGTGGCGACACTTGTTGGTGTACTGTAGTGGTGACACTTGTTGGTGTACCGTAGTGGTTACACTTGTTGGTGTACTGTAGTGGTGACACTTGTTGGTGTACCTTAGTGGTGACACTTGTTGGTGTACCGTAGTGGCGACACTTGTTGGTGTACTGTAGTGGTGACACTTGTTGGTGTACCTTAGTGGTGACACTTGTTGGTGTACTGTAGTGGTGACACTTGTTGGTGTACCGTAGTGGTGACACTTGTTGGTGTACTGTAGTGGTGACACTTGTTGGTGTACCTTAGTGGTGACACTTGTTGGTGTACTGTAGTGGCGACACTTGTTGGTGTACCGTAGTGGTGACACTTGTTGGTGTACCTTAGTGGTGACACTTGTTGGTGTACCGTAGTGGTGACACTTGTTGGTGTACCGTAGTGGTGACACTTGTTGGTGTACCGTAGTGGCGACACTTGTTGGTGTACCGTAGTGGCGACACTTGTTGGTGTACTGTAGTGGTGACACTTGTTGGTGTACTGTAGTGGTGACACTTGTTGGTGTACTGTAGTGGTGACACTTGTTGGTGTACCTTAGTGGTGACACTTGTTGGTGTACTGTAGTGGTGACACTTGTTGGTGTACCTTAGTGGTGACACTTGTTGGTGTACCTTAGTGGTGACACTTGTTGGTGTACCTTAGTGGTGACACTTGTTGGTGTACTGTAGTGGCAACACTTGTTGGTGTACCGTAGTGGCGACACTTGTTGGTGTACTGTAGTGGTGACACTTGTTGGTGTACTGTAGTGGTGACACTTGTTGGTGTACTGTAGTGGTGACACTTGTTGGTGTACCTTAGTGGTGACACTTGTTGGTGTACATTAGTGGTGTCACTTGTTGGTGTACTGTAGTGGCGACACTTGTTGGTGTACTGTAGTGGCGACACTTGTTGGTGTACCTTAGTGGCGACACTTGTTGGTGTACCTTAGTGGCGACACTTGTTGGTGTACCTTAGTGGTGACACTTGTTGGTGTACCTTAGTGGCAACACTTGTTGGTGTACCTTAGTGGCAACACTTGTTGGTGTACCTTAGTGGCAACACTTGTTGGTGTACCGTAGTGGCAACACTTGTTGGTGTACCTTAGTGGCAACACTTGTTGGTGTACCGTAGTGGCAACACTTGTTGGTGTACATTAGTGGTGACACTTGTTGGTGTTCCTTAGTGGTGACACTTGTTGGTGTACTGTAGTGGCAACACTTGTTGGTGTACCGTAGTGGCAACACTTGTTGGTGTACTGTAGTGGCGACACTTGTTGGTGTACCTTAGTGGTGACACTTGTTGGTGTACCTTAGTGGTGACACTTGTTGGTGTACTGTAGTGGCAACACTTGTTGGTGTACCGTAGTGGCAACACTTGTTGGTGTACTGTAGTGGCGACACTTGTTGGTGTACCTTAGTGGTGACACTTGTTGGTGTACCTTAGTGGTGACACTTGTTGGTGTACTGTAGTGGCAACACTTGTTGGTGTACCGTAGTGGCGACACTTGTTGGTGTACTGTAGTGGTGACACTTGTTGGTGTACCGTAGTGGCGACACTTGTTGGTGTACTGTAGTGGGGACACTTGTTGGTGTACCTTAGTGGTGACACTTGTTGGTGTACCTTAGTGGTGACACTTGTTGGTGTACTGTAGTGGCAACACTTGTTGGTGTACCTTAGTGGCAACACTTGTTGGTGTACCGTAGTGGCAACACTTGTTGGTGTACCTTAGTGGCAACACTTGTTGGTGTACCGTAGTGGCAACACTTGTTGGTGTACCTTAGTGGTGACACTTGTTGGTGTTCCTTAGTGGTGACACTTGTTGGTGTACTGTAGTGGCAACACTTGTTGGTGTACCGTAGTGGCAACACTTGTTGGTGTACTGTAGTGGCGACACTTGTTGGTGTACCTTAGTGGTGACACTTGTTGGTGTACCTTAGTGGTGACACTTGTTGGTGTACTGTAGTGGCAACACTTGTTGGTGTACCGTAGTGACAACACTTGTTGGTGTACTGTAGTGGCGACACTTGTTGGTGTACCTTAGTGGTGACACTTGTTGGTGTACCTTAGTGGTGACACTTGTTGGTGTACTGTAGTGGCAACACTTGTTGGTGTACCGTAGTGGCAACACTTGTTGGTGTACTGTAGTGGCGACACTTGTTGGTGTACCTTAGTGGTGACACTTGTTGGTGTACTGTAGTGGCAACACTTGTTGGTGTACCGTAGTGGCAACACTTGTTGGTGTACTGTAGTGGCAACACTTGTTGGTGTACTGTAGTGGTGACACTTGTTGGTGTACCGTAGTGGCGACACTTGTTGGTGTACTGTAGTGGCGACACTTGTTGGTGTACCTTAGTGGTGACACTTGTTGGTGTACCTTAGTGGTGACACTTGTTGGTGTACTGTAGTGGCAACACTTGTTGGTGTACCGTAGTGGTAACACTTGTTGGTGTACTGTAGTGGTGACACTTGTTGGTGTACCGTAGTGGCGACACTTGTTGGTGTACTGTAGTGGCAACACTTGTTGGTGTACCTTAGTGGTGACACTTGTTGGTGTACTGTAGTGGCAACACTTGTTGGTGTACCTTAGTGGCAACACTTGTTGGTGTACCGTAGTGGCAACACTTGTTGGTGTACCTTAGTGGTGACACTTGTTGGTGTTCCTTAGTGGCGACACTTGTTGGTGTACTGTAGTGGCAACACTTGTTGGTGTACCGTAGTGGCAACACTTGTTGGTGTACTGTAGTGGCGACACTTGTTGGTGTACCTTAGTGGTGACACTTGTTGGTGTACCTTAGTGGTGACACTTGTTGGTGTACTGTAGTGGCAACACTTGTTGGTGTACCGTAGTGGCAACACTTGTTGGTGTACTGTAGTGGCGACACTTGTTGGTGTACCTTAGTGGTGACACTTGTTGGTGTACCTTAGTGGTGACACTTGTTGGTGTACTGTAGTGGCAACACTTGTTGGTGTACCGTAGTGGCAACACTTGTTGGTGTACTGTAGTGGTGACACTTGTTGGTGTACCGTAGTGGCGACACTTGTTGGTGTACTGTAGTGGCGACACTTGTTGGTGTACCTTAGTGGTGACACTTGTTGGTGTACCTTAGTGGTGACACTTGTTGGTGTACTGTAGTGGCAACACTTGTTGGTGTACCGTAGTGGCAACACTTGTTGGTGTACTGTAGTGGTGACACTTGTTGGTGTACCGTAGTGGCGACACTTGTTGGTGTACCGTAGTGGCGACACTTGTTGGTGTACTGTAGTGGTGACACTTGTTGGTGTACTGTAGTGGTGACACTTGTTGGTGTACTGTAGTGGTGACACTTGTTGGTGTACCTTAGTGGTGACACTTGTTGGTGTACTGTAGTGGTGACACTTGTTGGTGTACCTTAGTGGTGACACTTGTTGGTGTACCTTAGTGGTGACACTTGTTGGTGTACCTTAGTGGTGACACTTGTTGGTGTACTGTAGTGGCAACACTTGTTGGTGTACCGTAGTGGCGACACTTGTTGGTGTACTGTAGTGGTGACACTTGTTGGTGTACTGTAGTGGTGACACTTGTTGGTGTACTGTAGTGGTGACACTTGTTGGTGTACCTTAGTGGTGACACTTGTTGGTGTACCTTAGTGGTGTCACTTGTTGGTGTACTGTAGTGGCGACACTTGTTGGTGTACTGTAGTGGCGACACTTGTTGGTGTACCTTAGTGGCGACACTTGTTGGTGTACCTTAGTGGCGACACTTGTTGGTGTACCTTAGTGGTGACACTTGTTGGTGTACCTTAGTGGTGACACTTGTTGGTGTACTGTAGTGGCAACACTTGTTGGTGTACCGTAGTGGCAACACTTGTTGGTGTACTGTAGTGGTGACACTTGTTGGTGTACCGTAGTGGCGACACTTGTTGGTGTACCTTAGTGGTGACACTTGTTGGTGTACTGTAGTGGCAACACTTGTTGGTGTACCGTAGTGGCAACACTTGTTGGTGTACTGTAGTGGTGACACTTGTTGGTGTACCGTAGTGGCGACACTTGTTGGTGTACTGTAGTGGCGACACTTGTTTGTGTACCTTAGTGGTGACACTTGTTGGTGTACCTTAGTGGTGACACTTGTTGGTGTACTGTAGTGGCAACACTTGTTGGTGTACCGTAGTGGCAACACTTGTTGGTGTACTGTAGTGGTGACACTTGTTGGTGTACCGTAGTGGCGACACTTGTTGGTGTACTGTAGTGGTGACACTTGTTGGTGTACTGTAGTGGTGACACTTGTTGGTGTACTGTAGTGGTGACACTTGTTGGTGTACCGTAGTGGCAACACTTGTTGGTGTACGTACTGTAGTGGTGACACTTGTTGGTGTACTGTAGTGGTGACACTTGTTGGTGTACTGTAGTGGTGACACTTGTTGGTGTACTGTAGTTGCAACACTTGTTGGTGTACTGTAGTGGTGACACTTGTTGGTGTACCGTAGTGGCAACACTTGTTGGTGTACTGTAGTGGTGACACTTGTTGGTGTACTGTAGTGGTGACACTTGTTGGTGTACTGTAGTGGTGACACTTGTTGGTGTACTGTAGTGGTGACACTTGTTGGTGTACTGTAGTGGCGACACTTGTTGGTGTACTTTAGTGGTGACACTTGTTGGTGTACTGTAGTGGCGACACTTGTTGGTGTACCTTAGTGGCAACATTTGTTGGTGTACCGTAGTGGCGACACTTGTTGGTGTACCTTAGTGGAGACACTTGTTGGTTGACCTTAGTGGTGACACTTGTTGGTGTACCTTAGTGGTGACACTTGTTGGTGTACTGTAGTGGTGACACTTGTTGGTGTACCTTAGTGGTGACACTTGTTGGTGTACCTTAGTGGTGACACTTGTTGGTGTACTGTAGTGGTGACACTTGTTGGTGTACTGTAGTGGCGACACTTCACTCTAAGAAACACAATACCCAAGGGAGTATTTCTTTTATTGCCCTGTTTTTGTTTGGTTGTCGCTGTGTTTTACAGAGCTAAATATTAAGTAACAATATGTAAGATAAGACGATAGGAAACCATGGTACGAATACAATTGATCTTTTTAAACAAATATGAATGTTATTAACTTCCCCAATACTTAAATAATATAAAATATGAATTGTCTTTTCTCTTTAGTAATAAAAAAAAAGTTTATAGTTTAACATTCTTTAATACTTCTATCACTTTAAAGATATTGAAGAAAGCCAGTAATGAAAAACCCATTAACCCTTTAACGGGTAGTGGCAAAATAGACGCCACCACCAAAATCAATGTTTTTAAAGCTCAGTGGACAATATTTTGCCGCTCGTATTTATCGCAGTATCTTCCCTTGCATAAGAGAGGTCGCGACATGTTTACACAGGAACTGTCGCCTTTTGTTTTTGGAGTAACACATTGACGTGGTGTGTTAGGGTTGACCCACTTGTGATGGTGGCCTGAGTTTTGCAACAAATTAACATTTCTCAGTAAGTATTATGCAATTCTTTGGTTATTATTTTGAATAATAGTGGTTAAAGTTTCTCTTTTTTTGTTTTAGTTATAATCTACTGTTCTGAAGTGAACATGTCAAACAAAAGTGATATTGATGGCATAATACTTGCCACTAACTGTACCTGAATTTGGGGGTGGCATTATATTTGCCACTGACTGTATTTAGTTACTATATGTATAACACTTCGTTAGTGATCTATTCATCTTTTTCTTTGTTTATGTTGCAGATGGCTCAACGTCGATACTTTTCTCAACAAGAGGTCATCGAATATCTCGACATCCCTGATGATTCAGGGTCTGAAGATGATGAAGAAGACAATAGTGATAGTGAATGTGAAGAAGTAGATCCAGAAAGATCTGATTCTCGTCGTGTGTCCAGCAATGAAGAAACTCAACGTCGCCCTGAAAACAGAGCAGGCGATTCTTTTGACAGACTTTCCTTACATTCAGAAAGTGATGAAGAGTTTTCTGCTGACAGTGAAACTGATTCACCAGATGATGAAATAGCTTCAGATGATGAAGATCTTCATTGGAAAAAGAATTACCTCACTCAGTCGGAAACAATGGTGAATTTAGATTTTGATGACAAACCGTTAGAACCAAATCATCAGTTTTCCAAAACAGATTCAGCATCTGCATATTTTTACAGATATTTTGACAAAGAAGTTATTGATTCTATTGTTGAGCAAACTAATCTTTATGCTTCCCAGAAAAAATTGAAATACTGGACTGACGTTACTGACAAAGAACTCACTGCCTTCATTGGGATGCTAATTTTTATGGGATTGCACCATCAACCATCCTTACCATTATACTGGTCAACAGAACCACTGTACTATGTAAAGCCAGTGGCAGAAGTGATGCCCATAAAAAGATTCAAGAAGATACTGCAGAGTCTCCATTTGAATGACAATTCCATGGCTCCAGGAAGAACTGATCCCTTATTTGATAAACTGTACAAAGTACGTCCTCTCATTACAGCTCTGAACAGCAAGTTTCAATCTGAGGGTAGTCCATCAAAATCCCACTCAATTGATGAATGCATGATTCCTTTCAAGGGACGGTCGTCACTCAAGCAGTACATGCCTATGAAGCCAATAAAAAGGGGCTACAAAGTATGGGCAAGAGCAGATTCAAAATATGGATACTTGTACCAGTTTGAAATTTACACTGGGAAAACGGATACTGGGATAGAAGAGGGACTTGCAAGCAATATTGTGCAACGACTAAGTGCATCTTTACATGGAACATTTTCACATGTAACTTTTGATAACTTTTTTTCTTCTCCGGCTCTTATGGAAACACTCTACTCCAGGAACATTTACGCAACTGCTACTGTTCGTACTAATAGAAAAGGTCTTCCATTGCTAGCAAAAAATAAGAAGAAAATGAAGAAAGGTCTGTTCAAGTGGCGTGTGAAGGATCACGTGGGTTTTGTTCAGTGGCAAGACACCAAACTTGTGAATGTTTTGTCAACTGCATATTTTCCTAATGTTGACCTTGATGTGATGAGAACTCAGAAAGATGGTTCAAGGATGTCCATCAAGTGTCCCCAGCCAGTTGCACAGTACACTAGGAGGATGGGTGGTGTTGACAGATTTGACCAAAAGAGATCTTTTTATGAAGTTGGCAGAAAGTTAAAACGGTGGTGGCTACGAATCTTCTATTTCTTGTTGGATTCTGCTATTGTGAATGCGTTTATTCTTCGCAACAATGTTCACAAACAAGCTCCAGTCAAAATGATTGATTTTAGAAGAATGTTGGCACAAGAACTGTGTGGAACATTCTGCAGCCGTAAACGCCCCAGTTCACACTTCTCAAATTTCTCCAAAAAATCCAAGGCAAATGCTCCCACAAAAGAACTAGGGGTTCCTTTGGCAATTCGTCTCGGTGATGTCGGCGTTCATCTACCAGCTGATCTTGAGTCCTTCAGAAGATGTCGGTACTGCAGTACCAAGACCAACAACAAAAGGTCAAAAATTCAATGCTCAAGATGTCAAGTGCCATTGTGTGTCACTCCCTGCTTTTCTTTATTTCATCAGTAGAAAGTGACTAAGACCATATTTTTCTGATGTTCAAAGTTACAGTTGTTATGTGTGGTCAGTGGCATCTATATTGCCACCTTCACTGAACTACATGGGCAGTGGCAATCTTAGTGCCACCCCCCAAGTACAAGAAACTCTACAAATGTAATGTTAGTAGCTTGATTTTATGTCATTTGAATCGCATTTCAAATAAAATGATCACAAAAAAAACTTCCAGCTATTTGTACTTTTCTCTGCCCTTTAAAGGGTTAAACCTTGTTTATTTAGTGGCTTAATTTAGGCACTATTTGATAATGGGATTCTCATAATGCTAACGGCATGACCCACAATGTTTATTTGTTCAAATTTGTTTCTAGAATTAGTCTTCTGTTTATTTTCTTTTAACTTAATTAGTTTGTAAAAAACAACAAGAAAAAAAACAAACAACAACGACAATAATCATCAACATACATAAAATTCCCGTAATGGATGTAATGCTTCTTGGATGTAATGCTGATTTCTTCAATAGTGCGCACCAAAAATTACTGCACCAAATATAACTCTTTTCGAACGTTCCACATAAAATTTTTCAATATGATAACAAATGAATCTAATAAAAAATAAATGAAAGTTCTGTATTACGTTATTTTTTAATCTGAAGTTTATTTATTTTGAAAACTTCCGTCATTTTTGACGGGTGATACGCTAGTAATAAAAAAAAATAAAAATAATAATAATAATAATAATATGCCTTTAAAGTTGATACGCGTCGCAAAGAGAATTAATTGTGATAATGAAGCTGCCTCGTATCCCGCACCACCCTTACCACCTCCCTTGTTTTCTGTTGTTATCAGGAAAACAATGTATACAGTGAAATATATATACAGTATAACAATCCTCCAGGGAAAGCATTGATAAACTAGAACAAATTCAAAAAAGAGCTGCCAGATTCATTACTGGAGAATATTCAAAAATGACAAGAATAACACCATAGTTAAATCATTAAACCTTGAAACACTAGAGGATAGAAGAACCAAGAGCAAAGTAGTAATCATACATAAAGCAATTAATTCTAATTTAGAAATACAACACAAAGATAACTTATACAACCCTCAGATAGACATAAGGATAAAAACACCTTTCTTATTCCGTATGCAAGAGCAAACACATACAAATGTTCGTATCTTTACCCGTCGGAATTCGGGCGTGGAATGGGTTGCCTGAAGAATCCAGAAAACCAACACTTTATCAACAGTTTAAATCTCTAATAGAAATGCAGGACTAAACACAATGTACTACAATAGAAATATAGGTATATACAGCAAAACAATGTATACAGTGAAATATATATACAACAAAACAATGTATACAATGAAATATATATACAGCAAAACAATGTATACAATGAAATATATATACAGCAAAACAATGTATACAATGAAATATATATACAGCAAAACAATGTATACAATGAAATATATATTCAGCAAAGCAATGTATACAATTAAATATATATATTAACTATTAACATATAATATTGTAGCATTCGAATGCGTTTATCCCAGATCTGCACCTTAGAAGACGGAAGGAGATTTGATCTGAAAAGCAGAACAGTCTGTGTGGGCGCTGAAGAGGGCCACGAGTTGCAGAAGAGTTCAAACAGCGTAGGATGTCGAATGAAGCGATCATCATGCTAATCAAGTCCTGGTGTCCATTCATGTTGGCTCCCTGATAGCACTTGTCCTTGTCCGATATCTTGGATGGAGTGGTGGATATCAAGGTGATTTGGGTAGGGGGGAGTGGGATGGGGGATCGGGACAGGAAAGATGAAATCTTTGGGATGACCTGATCTGTGAAGGGCTGTTTCAAATTCAGCACTTGTTGGGCACGTGCTACGCGTATCCTTGCGCGAGCCAGTGGCGGTGGTTCTCAAGCTTTACAAAACTGGGCAGCAAAAGGAGTCAATTATAAATCTCGAATGTTTTTGTGTTTTTTTCCTTCCTCGGGCGCCAAGATCAAACTAATTTCTTTCGTTCCTCAAACCGAGTCCATGCTCCATAATATCACCGAGATGTGACTATTAATGTGGTGTTGTTTTAAAAGGTTCAAGAATAAATGATGATGTTAGGGGATTTCAGGGAACGTTGTTTAAGGACCAGAGGCGTAACAAAGACTTGGGCATCGGGGCAGTTGCCAAGGGCGCCGAGGGCTAATCCTTCAATGATCAATTTATTCTGTATTATTTAGTAAATTTTACTTATTTCTCAAGGGCGCAAAAAATGAAATAGCCAAGGGCGCGGAAAATTCAGTTACGCTTCTGTTAAGGACCCAAAGGCAAATTCAAAACTGGGGTGGACAGAGGAGTGTGTGAGTTATGTAATCTGGATGTCAGTTAATTATCCAAATCCAAAGTTTCTAGTTTAACTGTCTCATTACTGAAGCAAACTTTTTCCAAAATGAATAATGCAATGGTAAATCTTTTTAAATCACTGCAATGGTTTGTCAATAGACGCATACTAAAGCATTCCTTAGCAGGCATTTAAATATTAAAACAAATAATTCCTATAATTGACAACAGTATAATTATGTCTTTATGCCACATATCATGTAACATAACCCGCCTTCTTCTCAGTTCATTCGCCTAACGGAGCCCACGAGCTAGAAGATTATCAAAGAGATGGTGTCTAGTCACGACTGAATGAATAACCCCCTTTCCAGTCCATGACGGACTATGGGGCAAGTGATGTAGCGTTCACAAGTTTTTAGCCACCACTAGCGAGCAGGGGAATGTGTGGCCAGTACAATGCCCCAGGGGCCTTGCCAGTACTCGGGCTCGAACCCGCGACTCGGGATCTGCCTCCGATCGATAGTCCAGTGCGCTACCACTTAGACCATCGCGCCCCACAACACACATTCCCTTGCTCGTTAGTGGTGGCTAAAACTTGTGAACGCTACATCATTTGCCCCATAGTCCGTCATGGACTGGAAAGGGGGTCATCATTCACGACTGACAGCAACAATTATGTGAATCAAGATTGATAAATGGATAAATATATACCTGGATGCCATTCACCTGGACACTGATTTGAAAGTTTTATAGAACAGAATTGGACCATACAAACTTTTTATAAAATACTTCGTGCGATAATGTTATTTTTTACATTATGAAATGATCAAGTCTAGTTAGAACGCTGAATATGACAATGTCTAGATTTCAGATTTTTGATGAGACGTTTGAGGAAAGCTTGCGTTTGACAATCCTGCGTCATCATTCTACTAACACTTGCTCGAATGGCCA
The DNA here is from genome assembly GCA_944989445.1 of Ampullaceana balthica. Classification (NCBI taxonomy): domain Eukaryota; kingdom Metazoa; phylum Mollusca; class Gastropoda; family Lymnaeidae; genus Ampullaceana; species Ampullaceana balthica. The sequence goes on along the minus strand of CALYLW010000999.1, from coordinate 200,379 downwards.
CGTAAAACAATCTGCTGCAGTTACACTCTGGGAACCAGGTGTCAAGGCCATAGTTTAAGAACTGATGTGTTAAAGTCACCGTTTTAGAACCTGCTGTTACTGTCGTAATTTGAAAGTCTGCTGTTAATGTCATAATTTGAAAGTCTGCTGTTAATGTCGTAATTGTAAAGTCTGCTGTTAATGTCATAATTTGAAAGTCTGCTGTTAGTGTCGTAGTTTGGAAGTCTGCTGTTTATGTCGTTATTTGAAAGTCTGCTGTTTATGCCGCAATTTGAAAGTCTGCTGTTAATGTCGTAATTTGAAAGTCTGCTATTAGTGTCGTAGTTTGAAAGTCTGCTATTTATGTCGTAATTTGAAAGTCTGCTGTTTATGTCGTAATTTGAAAGTCTGGTGTTTATACCGTAATTTGAAAGTCTGCTGTTTATGCATTAATTTGAAAGTCTGCTGTTAATGTAACACTTTAACATAGGGCCATCGGTTGTGTTCACAATGTAAACACCGCCTATTATGTCATACTTTGAGAACCGCTAGTTTATGAACGAGACAGACCAATAGTTGTCGGCTTGAACCAAGGGAATGGTAGACATTCAGACCTAGGGTGAGACTTTCAAGCACGGCCCCATAAGAGAGACGAGTAGATTCTTGGCGAGATCAGACGGTGCAGATGTCAACACTACAAGCCGTGTGTGCGCGTGTCTTTCAAGTTGTCAGATCGGAGGCGTGTCTTGGAATCGGGGCTGTGTAAGCAAAGGCTGCTCCCCGGTGAATATCTTAAATTGGGGACCCCCATCTCCAAAAATAAGTTACATATCTTTATTAATACAAGAAGATCTATGTTTTTACCTTAAAAATCAAAATTCATACAAACTCTGAAGAAAGAATCCTGGGAAGTTGTACTTTCCCTTAGCCCCATTCCCGGATGTGCCTATAGTTAGTTATTGAGCCGCCTTGATGCTTCGTTTTTGGTGTTAGAATATTTCGGCAAAAACACAAACGTTTGATATACGCTGACACTTTAGAAGCTCGTACAACTGGCCGTATTACTGGGTGACCCAGAGTGAAGCGTGTCGATGCGCAGACTTCAAGCATTAAAGTAGATGACTAACACAGAATACCTCTCAGATCGGTGGGACAGACGACCTCATCACATATGGAGGTAACGACAAGCCGCGTTACTGAGTTTGACTTTCTGCTACGCTGTGCGTTGGACTTTTCACACTCTCCTATTGATAGGGTGAGATAAAGCATGTTGATTGATAAGCTTATTCCCAGACCTCACCTCCGAAAAAAGAAAAGCTTCCTGCCTTTGTACATTAAACAAGTGCACAGCATTACCTTAGAAAATACTATTGAGAATGATTCATTTATGAGCTTGGGGACTTGCAGTGCGATTACAAATTGAGCTATCTTTACAAGTTCTGATGATGGCTATTCAGTATGCTGTTGGGTGGCGTGGCTAAGGTAAAAACAAAATCAATATTCAGGTTGCATTATATTTAACGTTCCTCTATTTATGGCATGACATGTTTTCTTGTTTATTTTTTTTTAACGTTCACTTTTCAAAATTAAGAACAAATATAAGCATTTCCCATCGAAAGGTTTATCTTATACAAATATTGTCGACTTTTCTATGGAGATTAAAAAAAAAGTATCACTTTATCTCCCTGTTTCTATGCCCTTCAGTCTCTCTGCCCTTCAGTCTCTCTGTCCTTCAGTCTCTCTGTTCTTCAGTCTCTCTGTCCTTCGGCATCTCTGTCCTTCGGTCTCTCTGTCCTTCTGTCTCTCTGTCCATAAGACTCTCTGTCCTTCAGTCTCTCTGTCCATCATTCTCTCTGTCCTTCGGTCTCTCTGTCCTTCGGTCTCTCTGTCCTTCGGTATCTCTGTCATGCAGTATATCTGTCATTCATTCGCTCTTTCCTTCAGTCTCTCTGTCCTTCAGTCTCTCTGTCCTTCGGTATCTCTGCCTTTCAGTCTCTCTGTCCTTCGGTATCTCTGTCCATCAGTATGTATGTTCCTTTTGTCTCTCTATCACTTAGTCTTTCTGTCTCTCATACTCTCTGGCCCCCTCTCTCTAGTTATCCGGTTCCCTTGTCTCAGTATGTCATTGCATCTGTTTCACTATCTTTCTGTTTGTTTTATCGCCTCATTACATCTTTGTAGGCGAAGACATGCAATAATTGTATTTTAAAACAACCGAATAATCAGAAACTTTATTTCAAAAAGACCTTAGTTAATTTTTGTGTTTTTAAATACTCTGGCTTTGCTGATGTTAAGTTCGTTGTTTTAATAGAAGAGAAGTGCGCTATGGTATCTGGGTTATCTTCTTACATCCCCGGAGGCCCATACTCTTAGAGGTCTTGATCTTGTCACGCCTCCACCCTCGCAGCAACCACCCCGCTCCCTCCCCTTCCCCCCACGCTACTGCGTTATTTACTCTCCCGGACAAAGTGTTGTTTTATTGGATATGAATATCCGGTACGTGCGAGCAACCACAGTTCGTGGGTTAGTAGGTCGCTCCGGGGAATAGACCTGATGCCTTATTTATGGCAGGGCGATGCCTTAAGAGTGCGTTATTTGTATTCATACACGTCCGACCGTGAGACAGCTCCCCCCCCCTTGCTTGGCCCCCACTTCCACTCCAAAGAAATAATTAAAAAAAACATCACCAGTACCGGACCGCTAATGCAAGAGATGGACCAAACTGTCACTGGAGATTATGGTCATGTTTTCGGGCGGAAAGTGACGTTTGTCAGACGCAAAATGGAAGTCCTGGGATTTTAAAAAAAAAGATTTTTCTTGGACTTTCCAAAACAACCTCCTCCTAACACGATTTATTTTTATTGATATTTTATAAAATTCTTAGCAGGCTAAAGTACGCCCCAACTGTGCGCTTCCGACTGTAAGACTGATTATGTAGACACGTATATATAAATATATGTGAAAAGAAGTTCTCGCCCAAACATCAAGTTGTGCATCGTTTCGTTTGTAACATTTGAGTTTGTTTGCGGTAGTAGTTTTTTTTTATTGTTGTTGATATCAAATTTGAACGGGAAATCACGTATAACAGCTCCAGCTAGGGCTGATCCCAATTAATAAATTATAACAGCTTCAGCTTGGGATGATCCCATTACCACAGCTCCAGCTAGGACTGATCCCATTACAACAGCTCCAGCTAGGGCTGATCCCAATTAATAAATTATAACAGCTCCAGCTAGGACTGATCTCATTACAACAGCTCCAGCTAGGGCTGATCCCAATTAATAAATTATAACAGCTTTAGCTAGGGCTGATCCCATTACAACAGCTCCAGCTAGGGCTGATCCCAACTGATCAATTACAACAGCTCCAGCTAGGGCTGATCCTATTATAACAGCTTCAGCTAGGGGTGATCCCATTACAACAGCTCCAGCTAGGGCTGATCCCATTACAACAGCTCCAGCTAGGGCTGATCCCAACTGATCAATTACAACAGCTCCAGCTAGGGCTGATCCTATTATAACAGCTTCAGCTAGGGGTGATCCCATTACAACAGCTCCAGCTAGGGCTGATCCCAATTAATAAATTATAACAGCTTTAGCTAGGGCTGATCCCATTACAACAGCTCCAGCTAGGGCTGATCCCAACTGATCAATTACAACAGCTCCAGCTAGGGCTGATCCTATTATAACAGCTTCAGCTAGGGGTGATCCCATTACAACAGCTCCAGCTAGGACTGATCCCATTACAACAGCTCCAGCTAGGGCTGATCCCAATTAATAAATTATAACAGCTCCAGCTAGGACTGATCTCATTACAACAGCTCCAGCTAGGGCTGATCCCAATTAATAAATTATAACAGCTCCAGCTAGGACTGATCTCATTACAACAGCTCCAGCTAGGGCTGATCCCAATTAATAAATTATAACAGCTTTAGCTAGGGCTGATCCCATTACAACAGCTCCAGCTAGGGCTGATCCCATTACAACAGCTCCAGCTAGGGCTGATCCCAACTGATCAATCACAACAGCTCCAGCTAGGGCTGATCCTATTATAACAGCTTCAGCTAGGGGTGATCCCATTACAACAGCTCCAGCTAGGGCTGATCCCAACTGATCCTATTATAACAGCTCCAGCTAGGGCTGATCCCATTATAACAGCTCCAGCTAGGGCTGATCCCATTATAACAGCTCAAGCTAGGGTTGATCCCAATCAATCAATTATAACAGCTCCAGCTAGGCCTGATCCCAACTAATGTCTTGATATTCCGCAGAGCTGATTCCAGTAAATTCTACAGAGCTTTAGAGGGTATGAATAAATACTTTTGTCTTTGCTGGCGTTTGCTACTTCTAAATCGTTATATTGTGGATTTTGTCGAATTATACAGTTATTAAATGTTGACGGGTAACCAAAATATTGTAGTTTCAATTTCGCCATGGCCAAAGATTTAAACGATGAACTCAAAATTAACAAGCTGAAATGTTAGCATATTAAGTAAGCGTTATTCTATTTAATAATTTTTATCATTTCTAAATGTATTAATAATTATTGATGCTGGCTGTTAGGGGAATTTTTTTTTAAAAATCTCTCTGAGAAATATTTACAACAAATAATGATTTAACGAAAGAATTTTGGTTATATATGCGATTTAAATAACATACTTAGTGTACATATGTAGGTTAACACAAAGATATGTTTTTTATGACAAGAAACGTTGAAAAGCGTATTTGATCGAACGATTAAATAATTAAATATTCTATCATTGACCTTGAAACTCCGACCTAGCAGAGATTGTCGATGAGATGTGGCTGTGTTCTAGCAGAGATTGTCGTTGAGATGTGGCTGTGTTCTAGCAGAGATTGTCGTTGAGATGTGGCTGTGTTCTAGCAGAGTTTGTCGTTGAGATGTGGCTGTGTTCTCTTGCCAGACATTATCACTAAGTATAAAGTTTATTAAAGTCAGAAAGAAGACAGATTAGTGTCCAAGTTGATTTAAATAAATTTAAAAAAAATCAATGTTTTTATATATTTCTTAAGAATATACAGAACCTTTTTTTTCTGTCTAAAAGTATGTGTGTGTTGTTTGCTGGGGGGGGGGATGTTGGGGGCGGGCTCGATGTCTGCCAGGTCAAGACTGACTGACCTTTTCAATATCCGGTTTGTGTTAAATTACAAACTTTCTAAACTGTTTTACGCTGAATAGCTGACCATATTTGATTAGACTCGCATTTTTTGTTAACTGCGATTTACCACTGAACATTTTCTTCCGTCACCTAAAAAATATAACACAAATAAATACAAAAAAAGTATAAACCTACACAATACAATTTAACTAAAGATCAAGTTACTCTCTATGATGCATTCAATCTCCTCTCAACCTCTTCTCGCACCTAGACTCCGATATTTTGACAACCACTTCTAATTTATGGATAGGTTATAGGCATGGTTGGTGACAAAGAAGTGTATCTAGCTCAACAAATGTAAGTTGGAGTTTCGCAAGATAAAACAAGACCAGAAGGAAATTACTGACACTTTTTTTTTAGCTGGTGACGTGTTTTATGCTTCGAAATAAGTCAGTACTAAGATCTTCTTCTTGGCATTTCTTTTAAATTCTAAATTTTTTTCGTTCCGATTTATTTTTTATGTTTTCAAGATGTTCTTAGAACTTTACTCTTAAACCCTCCCCTAACCCCAATATATATACGAGCAACAAAGCCCCTCCAAGCACGTTCCGCCACCGTTCGGTGGCATGTTGTAACTCCTCTCCAACAGCCGTCTCGACCGGCATACATGTGCATCACGTCAAAAATACTATTCATTATAGTTAAAATAAATAACTCGTAAAAACAGAGCTTTTGACTATAAATCCCAACGCGCATAACTCAAAATAAAGTCTTGGAAGAAATACAGCACCAAAAATAAGAAAAACCCGTAAAAAACCAAGTTTTTGACTATAAATCCTTTATGTACGAGAAGTAATTAAAAGAATGTTCATTATAATACGCAGCGCCAGACCATCCAGAAATACAAAATTGCAGTTGTGTCGTAAAACATGTTTAATATAATGCGCACCGATCAGGAATATGTTTATAAAAAGAGCTGTCAATAAAATACGCACCTTATTGCACGACAGAAAGGTTGTTCAATATAATAACAACCGCGACGCTCTATCTAAAAAAATAGCATGATACATAGGAATAAATAAAATAATCTAAAAAATCAATAATTTAATTACGGTATGCGATCGATCTGAAATTTTGATACATTGTTTTTATCATCGCCACGAAACTGCCTGCTAAATTTCAGCTCGCTAGCTTACGAGAAAGTGGGTTAAAAATCGATCAAAAGTTTTGGCGACAAGGGCGGGTGCAGACACCACGAGTTAATATAAAGGATTTAATAACTCGTTTTGAACGTCCGCGTAAACATGTTCAATATGATTGGCTGTAGGAGTCAAATGTGTTTGAGAGACCAATCGCTATCGATGACCGCACGAAACATAGCCTTTTATTATATAGGATATATAAACTAAGTAGGTAAACTAAACGATTTTAATGAGCACTTGATGTAACCAACTTCGCCTGGGCAGGTCTTAACAATCGAACATGCCGTAACTTGATTGAAAACTTTGACCTACACACCCTGCCCGGCCCCATTCCCCAATGGAGCAATGTGATTGCCGCACGGTCAATTTCAGATGAAAGGTACGCTTTGAAGATGCATTTTCAACACATGTATTTGGTTTGACAAAACATCTTTTGAACGTTTAATTTAGCAAACGAGAAATGTAAATGTACATTCAGGTGATCATTGTATTTTTCGCTTCGTTTTTGTTTTATTCGGAGAACACCAGCCTGACATCCCTATATAAAATCCCCTCCGTATCTTTATTTGGTGCGGTTTAGACAATAAGATTGAACCTTCCTGCAGCCTTTTGCACTTGCTCCCGAACCTCTTGGCACCACTTTTCGGCACATTGCTGCACTCACTGTCCCCGCACATCTTGAAACCCCGCTTCGCACCTTGCTGCACTCATTGTCTCCGCTACTATTGTTACCACGTTTCGCACTTTGCCGCAAACCACCCACTTATCACCACCTCCAAAACCCGATCCCTGTGAATCATCAATAACTCTCCACGTTTTGATTATATCTCAAACAAAATGCTGACCACACGGGGGTGACATTTTGTCTTGACTTCCAGTTTTACACAAACAGTCTTTGGATGCCCGGGTGTAACTTTAAAAAAATGGATATCTGTCAAACTGAAAAATATCACAACCATCAATATCATTATTTTCTGATATTTGTCACTGAGGACAGATATTTAAGCCTTTTGCTAAAAATAGATAACAACACGAGCAGGTCCTTGCGTTAGATAAACGGAAATGATTGGATAACATTCTCTGGTGAAAACACAACTGCCAGTTTTCGCTTTTTAAAAAAAAACACAAAAAATACTCTCCTTGCGTCCCAGCGACATGCTCATCTCTCAAGGGAAGAAACTCGGAGCAGTAAAATCATCACCGTCAGGGCTACGAATCGAAGGGCAACGGAGTGCTCTAATCCTGAATACAATATTTTAAAAATCTTTTTTTTAAAAGCACACGCTTTTATTTACAAATAAAATGCACTAAAAAGAAGAAAATAAAACTTTTCTATGATAACAGGTGAAAAGACTGAATCTATCCACTGCACATAAAAGCGTGGGGCGCCCATCACAAATCATTTCTCTTTGCAACTATTCTTTTGCATATAGATATATATTTGTAATTAATATGATAGTAGCATGTATATGAATTATGATCAAAGTTTTGAAACTTTTAATTTTTATTAATATTCATACAAATTTGTATTTATTTTTCGCAGCCTTGTACATGATTGATAGTTGTGATGAGCCGCCCCACTCTTTTATGTGCAGTGGAATGATTCAGTCATTTCACCTGTTATCATAGAAAAATTTTATTTTCTTCTTTTTAGTGCACTTTCTATATGTAAATAAAAGCGTGTGCTTTTTAAAAAAAGATTTGTTTAATATTCTATTTTCTACTTTTTAGTATCAAATTTTTTTAAATCAATTTTTCGAAATAATCAATTCAATTTAATTAGTCAAGCTTCGTTGTCTATAACTTAAATGTAATAGTGGTAAAAAGATAGATTATTAATTACAAATTAATGTATTAAAAAAACAATTTCCCCAACTGAAAATTGAACCCAGCACCTGCAGGTCGAAAATTCATTACGTTAACACTTCGACCAACTAGACTACACAATTTCCAGTTGTTCCTCTTATATTATCATGTCAATTTAGTAGGGCTGTTATCGATTAATTTAATTTTAATCGTTAACTTTTGAAAAATTATCGATTAATTAATCGATAATTTCGATTAAAACCAAAAACAGAAATTTATGACGTCATTAAACTGAACATTTCTCACGGACATTAAAAATTAAGAATATTTTGAACTAAATTTCATGACAATGTGATGATACTTAATTTGTGCTGAAGGTGGTACGTCAGCGATGTATTTGAGACTTTAAAAGAGAATTGTTTATGGCAGTTAAACGTAAACACAGTAACACAGTAAACCTTTTCACCATCTTCGACTTTGCCAACCGCAGTTTGCTTACTAAACAACCCCGTAAAAACAAAGTTTTTGACTATAAATCCCTTATATATGAGACATAACTAAAAGTATTGATTATGTTCAAAAGTGACAAACATTTACAGACTGAAACCAAATTATCTCCCTTGGCTTTAAAACTAGGTCAAAACTCTAGCAGACGACGACTAAACGTTCAAAATAGTGATTTATATAGTACAGATAAACTAAAAATGCATTAATTTAATTACGGGACGTTCGATCGATCTGAAATTTTGATATCATGCATTGATAGGTTAGACGGGTCCGTGTGCCAAATTTCAGCTCGATGGCTTCACTGGAAGTGGGTCATTTTCGACTTTTGTTTTTTCCGCGGACGAGACGAACGAGACGAACGAGGTCGCGGTCGAGGGACGAATGAGACGGCGGTGAAGTTAATATAAGGGATTTAAAAACAACATATTTGCTCAACTTTCTGGATATATGTTTAAATTTAACTGCGCTGATGCTGTCAGCAGGGCCATCTTAACGCATAGGCCCGTTGGGCATTTGCCCAGGGGCCCACGAGCATATTGGCCCCATGGGAATATGTTTATTTATATATATTATATATATTCATTTTTTATTCCTGCGGGTGAATGGCCCAACACTATTTCTTTGCCCGGGGCCCAAAATGGTGTAAAGACGGCTCTGGCTGTCAGCCATTTTTTAGTTGACGTCTGCCGGTCAACATAAATTAATAAAATAAATTGTAATATTACGCGGGAGATGTTTGTACGTAAAAAAAAATATATAAATTATTATTAATTATTAATCATTTATTATTTATGACAAAAAAAAATAAAAAAATATTATAAATATTTTCTTAAATTTCAATCGAATTTTTATCGATTAAAATTATTTTAATCGATATTTAATCGATAAAAATTTTAACGATTAATCGAGAAATTAATCGATAATTTCCGCAGCCCTACAATTTAGATTTGATTTCGTTTCGTATTACTGGGCTGTTTAACACCTTGAATGTGGTCACCGATGGCTGGTGGTGAACTCCGGTGACATTCACGTGAAAGTCAAGAATAGCATGGATACAGATTATATATAAAGATAAACTAAAAAATGCATTTATTTAATTACGATACATTCGATGGATCTGAAATTTCGATACAATGTATTGTCATCCAACATCTATCTGCGGTAAAATTTTGAGATCTCTAGGACCATCAGAAGTGGTTTAATTTTACTTTGCAAGATTTGACGGATACAACATACAACATACAAACAGTGTGAGTTAAATAAAAGCGTGTAATAAAATTGATTCGTTCGGCGTACCTCGGCTTGGGGGTTGAGGGGGGGACGTGGGATCGGGGAGGGGGGGCAGGCCCCCCCAGGAGATTCTCAAGTCATTAAAACGTTTATTTTTAGATTGATCAAGTCTGATCCCGGCGACATGTCACCCAGCCTCAGCTGTAAGCTGTCACTTAAAGAGTCTGAGGCCACTAAATCATGGATGACAGTGTAATGTCATCCTGGCTCTTGTTGTGATGAGTGGAAAATACCGCTCTCTGGCAGGAGAGAAATTTGGAGACGTATTTCTTTTAGTCTGTTCGACCTGGCGGAATACTTTCTGTATATCTTCATGTGAGATCATCCCCCATGTCAGTTTGTGGGGGTGGGGGGGAGGGATGAAAATAAGCTACGTCTAAGTAAGTTCAAGACCTCCCTTCCCTGCAAGTGTTGTTAACCTCGTTAAATAAATGTCAAGTCAAAACTGTAAAAGGAAAAAAATATTAAGAGATGGAAAAAAGCGAATACATTTTGCAATTTTTTCAAAAAATCTAAACGATTTATATGCTAGATGCAGCTAATGAATTTTAAATTTAATTTAAGGATATCTTTGCTCTGTCACACTAGAGCATGTATACAACAGTGTGCAGCAAAACTTTTAAGTACTAGTAGTAGTTCTAAGCCATGCGGAAGCTACTTTAAGTTTGTAACTAAGTTTGATTGCTTGTAATCAAAGTAATATATATAAGCGAAAGATTGTTTGTCTATTATAGAGCCCGAAAATACAGAGCACGCAAGGGCAGCCCTACCCCACCCCAAGGGTATCTCCCGAAAGTGTACCAAAAGAAAAATTAATGAAGTCCGACGGGCAACAAACTCTGGCAAGCTGTAGTAACGTGGTGACCAAAGGATTAACGAACAAGTAATATTTAAATAAATAAAAGAATACAGTTCAGGGACAATGAAACGTATAAAATATAGACTATTTTCCCAGAAATAAGCTATCGGCTTAGGTGTTTTGACAGTCCTGGAAACAAACCCAAAACAAAAAGGTTTGCACATGTGTTTTTGTTGCGCTCAGAAGTGGTTTACGGGAAAATCAGTAGCATACAACATCTGAGATGGGAATGTGTAAGGAGTATGGGGTGGGGACATGAGAGTTATGGTTGGGTGTGTGGAATGTTTAGTTGATTGGGGTGGAGGGCCGAGTGCGGGGAATGTTTAGTTGATTGGGGTGGAGGGCCGGGTGCGGGGAATGTTTAGTTGATTGTGGTGGAGGGCCGGGTGCGGGGAATGTTTAGTTGATTGTGGGTGGAGGGTCAAACGGGTGCGAGGTAGAATGTTTAGTCAGGCCAGCACATTTCCATCGATATTTCTATTGATTGGGTAAGTGACTCAACATCTCTATCAGTTTGACACTTTCACGGTCGCTGATGGTTTATCTGCTCCCCTCTGCCCCATCTCTTCGTCTCCGCCTTCTATTTCCCCTCCCCTTAACCCCCCCCCCTTTTTAACGATATCATCAATTCTCACCGATTAAACTAAGTCACGATTCGATTCTCAAGTGATTAGAAAGGATGGTCAGAAAGCGATTGGTTATCCCCCAGTTCGTACGGGTTAGAGGGAGGGGATGGTAGGGGGGACGCTATTTATCAATTAGGCCGTTGCGTAGCGACTCGTCAAAGTTAGCAAACACTTGTTGGTCGGTTCTTGCTGGTACTTACTTATTCAACGGCCTCTTGCTTTGCGTATAGAGAAACCAACTTACGCAATGTTGAATGAAATACATTAGTTTGATTCCACCCTTTCCTTCTCTGATTAAAAGACCCATCTCCTGTGTCTTTGAGAGTCAAGACTTTTAGAATTCATTGTTAGAAGGAGAGCTGTGGAGAAGTTGACCCATGATTTAGATTATACGGAGTTGGCGTCATTTGATAGATTATAATTCGAAACCTGACGCCGTAGTCCCTTATGATTAGAAACTTCCATCCCATTGAAAAAAAAACAAAAGACAATCTGCTTCTGGACTGTGTGGTGTCTTTATACTTGGGGCTAAAATTTTATTTCAAAACCTAAGACTTCATCCAGGATATATAAAAAAAAATTATTTAAAAAACAGCATTAGCTAAAATATATTTTAAAAAAACAACTGATGACCTTATCTTCTTATCCCCACTAAACTAAACACATATTCTGTAGGCCTGAGACTAATCTCTTAAGGCCTTGGCTAGTACCTGGGCAATCTGCTCCATCTGCTGAGCAGTAACATTGTCTTTACATGGGACTCCTCCGCCTCCCTCACCTCCCCGGCTATATCTAGCGTGGGGCAAGACGTCAGCAGGTGTACGACCGTCTCAGAGGCTTGGCTGCAATGACGGCAGTTCGAGTCCCTGTTGTGGTCTAGCCTGTGAAAGTACGAGTTGGTTGGACAGTGCTCTGTTCTCATCTGAGTCACTAAACTCTGGTGTTTGAGAATCAGGTTCCACCACGGGTCTGAACGGCTTGGCCTGGGCATGTTAGCGAAAACCCCCCTGGCTGTCGTGTTGTCAGCCCACTCCTGGTACCACTTGTTCCTGAAGTGGTCCTTTAGCCAGGTTTTAGCCCCAAGATAAGTAACTGGGGCCTCTGGTTGGGGCAGGGCCGCTCTTGCTTTTGCCAGGGAGTCTGCCTTTTCATTGCCGTCAACATTCACGTGACTCGGGATCCACTGCACTGTTACCTTACCTCCAAGTCTTTCGAGCTTACCCACGTCCTCCAAGATGACGTCAACCAAGTGGGTGCTACGCTTTCTCATCCCCACTAGAAGAGACGGTACTTCTATAAAGAAGATTATCGCGTCTTACGCTTATCCTTGGTTTGTGTCCAGTCTTGCATTTTTATCAGAGTTTCAAATCTTGATAGTGTATTGGTTCTCCTGGTTTCTTCAGGAAACGCATTACGCGCCTGAAATCCAGACAGTAAGAAGAAGCATTTGTAAGTCTTTGTTCTAGCATACGGAGGAAGAAAAGTGTTTTTATCCCCATCGCTATATGAGTGTTGCATTAGATTATCTTTCTGTTGTATATCAAAGTTAGTATTTATTGCCTTATATATTATTACGTCTTTGCCCTTTGTTCTTCTATTCCTCTAGTGTTTCTGACTTGAATGATTTTAACTAATGGTGTTTCTTTAGTCTATTTACAATTTGAACTTTTACCGATACTTTAGTGTAAAATCTAAATCGATTCAAGGTTTTCTTTTTGAAAATTTCGGGGACATTTTGAAAATGGTTTCCCTCGAGTCCAAAGCTGCACGGTAAATTAGTCTGCTTGAATCACAGTGGGAATGAAGACCAAAAAAATCCAGAATTCTTATAGGACTCAGCCACAGGAAACATTGTCCTTATTCATTTTTCTGGGCTGTAATTTGACAATTTTCACCAAAGCATCACTCAGCCAATCGCATTCGAGGCACGTTTTGTCACGCACGTCCCAGCGGCTCTCGCGAGATTTTATTCAATTCTTGATCTTTGGTTGACATTTTCGCGCGGGAGAGTAAGGGGTGAGGATTTCAACTAGTGCCAGTATGTGTTTGTATGTGTGTGTATGTGTGTGCACTTACTACATGTAATATGTGGGTATGGGAAAAAAGAGTGGAGTCAGATGGTGAGTGAGAAACCCCTGAAGTAGCGCTCTCTTATAGTTCTCAAATGATTACACGGCCATTTACAGACGAGGGCGCCATTTCCGACAGGCGCCCCGCCGGGCGATCCCCGTAATTCGTAAATGGGATTTTCCCCAACCGGAGGAATCGCCGCAACGTGATAATTCTCAGCATGCATGCCGGGTAATCATGTAATACACCCCTTCATACCCTCCGCCTCGAGCTGCCGAAATTAACTGAATTTGACCTTACAGCGAGGGACAGTGAATATTGCTTTTGAAATAACAAAAGGATTGTCCTTGTTTTGGTACAGAGCCAAACAATGAACGATGCTTTAGTACGGATGTCTGACAGACGGCTACATAGATATTAGGTCATATGACGGATGACACGTAAGATAGATGAGCACAACGGTTGCCCGAGGCCCCCGACTGATTTAGTGCATACGTACCAGGGTATTTTTCACAACCGAGGTCTACTGGCTGAAATAGCAACAAGGGCGTTAAGGTTCCCGTCGAATGGTTTCAACTACTTTCCGGAACCATGCGATTCTTAAGCCTCTCCTCCACTGGCATTGTATATATAAGTATCATTACTTAAATGTTATGTTACATTGCTTTTCATTAAGTATGTCATTTCATGTAATCCTAGAGCTTTCTGAATTTTCACTCCACCCATGTCCCTATTGGTAGAGAATCATTTTCCCTGGACCACCGTTGGTATTTCTGGATAAATAAGAGTAAAGAATGCCGCCAAATATATTAAATTAAACTTAAGAAAGCCTCATTGAATTGTTCCTTTTTTGCTGGATTAAAAAAATAATAATAATAATAGAGAATCGAGCGGCTGATGTTTAATCGTTAGTTTAAAGTATTTTGCTTTTTTTCGGCACTGAACGAATCTCTGAAGGAAAAAAAAACAACAGTTTATTATATTTTTATTGCTTTCTTTTAATAAAAAACAGTACGATTACGTGTAGGCCATGTAAGTATTGATACAATATTTGGTTCATGTTGTTGTGTCTTAGGGGCCTCACGTCACATTCACCTTGTGTTTTGATTAATTGTGAGAGTCTTTGATTGAAATGATGGATCTTAACTTCATTTTGCATTGTTACCGACATTATCCCCACCTCGCTTCGGCCGCCCAGTTCCAACGGGCTGAGAACCACAATTGATGACTTGATACCGTAACGAAATGAAAACAATATTACAAATATCTCACCTGCTGACAGCAAATTTGATTTCACGCCTGCCGTCCCACTTTCATTGGCTCATAGGAATACCTTTCCCGTCGGCGTAACAACTGGCCCGGAGCAACGCGCTATGACAACACTGCTGAGAAAACTTGGCTGCAAAAACACAAACGCCTGCTAGTATTATATGAGGGCAGATTGGGGGAGAAACGTCGATGCAAAATAAATAAAGGTTGGGGCGGGGGAGATGGGGGGTGAGGGGGAGAGAACCATCAACACAACAATGCAATAGATATTAAGGGTTCCCCCATTTTAGGTGTCCCTTTGGGACCCACATTTATGAAAAAGAAATGTAATCATAAAGAACTGTGAAGAACTAAAACGTCAAAGGATATAACCACAATGCCACAGAACATCACGATTCTAAAAATGTGATGTCTTACATTAAAAAAAATATTCAATAAAATTTTTATAAAGAATGCGCCTTACACTTACAATAATAAATTATACTAGTTACTTAAGACCAATGGCGTCACCAATTTCATTGACCGAAACGGAAGCACACCCCCGACCTTGAACTGTGGTGGCTATCCTCGGACTTATTCCCATGACACGTATCATCTGAGACAAAAGCGAATTCTGTGATTGAGATTTCTCCCGGCCTGATCCAAATCGGAGTCGTAGAAAATTGAATTCTTAAACTCCTCTCGGTGGTCTGTCTTATTTTTAAAAAATTAATTAGAGACCATCACCCCTAGATACTGATATTGTTTTCAGAATTATAGATGTTATAATGTCGTGGTTAAATTAAGAAAGTGTAGCATTCCACTGGGATTGAACTGAAAGGACAAAGTTTCTCAGGAATAGACGTAACGTCAAAGAAATTTTCAGTTTCCCAATCGCCCTCATTTTCTCCTGAGTTTTCACTGTTTAATGACGTCAGAATTACGTCAAGATTTATGTCACCGATACCAGTCATTTAGTTCTTTCGCGTCACCAATTATGTTACTTATTATCTCCGTGAAATCCTAAATGAAACGTGTCTGGGTATTCAATAGTAGGTATAAGGGTATGATACTAAGTTTCCAGAAATTTGATGGTAGTTGTAATGTAAAGGTTCTCGATATTAAGTGTTAAGGTATTTGATGGTAGGTGTAAGGTTTCTCGACTGTACACGTAAAGGTATTTGATGGTAGGTGTAAGGTTTCTCGACTGTACACGTAAAGGTATTTGATGGTAGGTGTAAGGTTTCTCGACTGTACACGTAAAGGTATTTGATGGTAGGTGTAAGGTTTCTCGACCGTACACGTAAAGGTATTAGATGGTAGGTGTAAGGTTTCTCGATATTAAGTATGAAGGTATTTGATGGTATGTGATAGAGTTCTTGAAATTAAGTGTGAATACTAAGTTTGAATGTAATTGATGGTTGGTGCAGCGTCGTAGCCTGTCACAACCGCTCCCCCTTTTATAAGATATTTATATTTAGAAAAGACTACCAAGAACAATAATTAATTGAATAGTTTGAAAAGTCCACGAAGTTAGTAGTACAAATATATCCCTATTTGAGTGCCTTCATGAAGATTTCGTAGTGATGCTGTTTGGTCAGTCGCATACTACTAATATAATTTAGGCTTTGGTAGAGTTTATGTAAGACGTCGCCGAGTCCTTGAACACCCGGAAGCGGCGACTCTTCACCTTTTCGGTGTCAATAAGTTCTTTCTCTCTACCGGAAGTCAGCTTGGTGAGCAGGTACTAAGAACCTGCGGTATGGTGTGTGTGTGTGTGTGAGTGTGTGCGAGTTAAAAATGAATATGAACATACCTGATGTGTTTTGAACGTATAATTAGAGAGAATTTACACCTGCCGTAATATTAACAGGTTTGCGTATGTTGAATTGAGTGAGCATATCTGTGGCTGATGAGCGCGGGTATCAAATCTATAGGATTTTAGCGAGGTGGTCGTACTGTGACAGTGTGCCATAACGTATGTGTAATCCATGTGTGTCTGTCTATAAGTGGTTTTTGCGATTAAATGCGTATGAGTAGGTCTTGTGGGTTTGTGTGTGTGTGTGTGTGTTTTGGTGTCTGCGTGTGGGTGGTGGGTGGTTGTGCGACTGTACGGCTGTGAGTATGTGTGTGCGTGTGCGTGCGTTCATTTTTGCTTGCCCACCGTTGTGTCTGATTTGTTATGAATTTAACACCGGGGCCCGTCTTGAGAATACATTAACAACTCATCAACAGACGGGGAAATCATCATTCTCCTTAACGTGGTTTCTTCCCCCTTACTGCATTCAACCTGTCCCCCCCCCCTTTTTCCCCCACCCTCCCCCAACATTCACCGCCAAGCCCTTCTATCTCCATTTCCCCGACTTAAAGAATGTGTTTTTAAGATGCCTGAAAACGCACATTTAAAGTGCATTAACCTCGCGGCCTCCACCATTTTAAATACAATTACATTGCATCAAGGGAGGGAAGCCATACGAAGATTCTAGAGAAAGGACGATTGAAAATTACCTCAAATTTTCCATTCGGAACGCAGAGATAAGATAAACCCGTTTACGCCAATAAAGACCTCTTGGAACTCATTGGGATAGATTTGTGTTAAGTAACTGCCTGAATTACTGCCCTTGATTTCTTTATCAAACATTTGGAAGTAACCATATGGTTTTTACAAAAAATTGAGAAGGAAATATTAAGCCCCGAAGTGCGGTCATTAGTTATATCTAACGGTTCTTCTTTACGCCCACACTTACATTAAACGCCCGACGCTCAGTGGGCATATGATCAGTTGTGCCAAGCTAATGCCATCTGCTACACCCCCGTCCTTTTCACTGGAGAGATTCGACAGTTTTTAGACGAAGTCGCCCCGCTTCCATTTGCAAAAAAAAAGTACCACCCCCTACGCCCTTATTCTTATTTGGGTATAACATTGGGACAATGCTGAAGACATTCTTTTTGTCCAGGAGATCTGTTTCGGCGGACAGGCGATGAGGTGCGCTGATCTCGCTCCATCTGTGTACCAGTCTATGACGAATATTTGTCCATGTATTGACTTTAGTATGTATTGTTGTGTATGCTTAAGAATATTAAGAGAGCTGAAAATGTTTGTAAAACGCAATGAGCCCAGTCGTAGTACTGCGCTGTATAAGTGTACACAATAAATTAGAGTATAGAGTATTATAATAGTTAGAGTATTAAGAAAAAACACGGTACATGCACGTATACAATAAAATGTTGCTTATTATTTATTATGCAAAGTCGTGACGATTTTCAGAGGTCATCCCCCCACCCATAATCACAGACGCTTTCCCCCTGTTCTCTTGATTAAAGCTTCACGGGTTAAAAGATCATCGATGTAACTTAGTTTTATATTAGAGACCAAAGTCATGCGAAAAGAATTTATTAAGTGATGGTTCTCATCTCCGTTCTGACCACCCTCCCACCCCCACCCCATTCCCCCACTTTCTTCCTGAAATAGAGAAAAATAAATTTATACTTTAGAAAAACAAAATTACTGGGACGACAATTCTTTGCTGACTAGTGGTATAAGGAGTTTTTGTGTGTGTGTGTGTGTGTTTTTTTTTGGTGTCTTCGATAGGGTTAATAATTTGTAGCCGTTTCAGTATTTGTTATAACTGTTAAAATTGAAATTATTTTCATGTTTCTAAAATAAATGTGTAGTTGGGGAGATCATACCAGACATGTCGGAGATTTTAGAATTAACACAAGCGGACTTAAAACATGATAAATCTAGAAAATTAAAATAAAATCACCCGTCCTGAAGGGCATATGATAAAGGGCGAATATATGAGATTAGTGCCGCCCTTCTTAAACGAAAAGGAAACTCGACAGCTTTCTAAATATTCCACCCTTCCTTAAAAATTAAAGAGCTGATGGGGACGGGGAGGGTGGGTCACAATCACATCCACCCCCTCCCCCATTCTCTCGCCACTGCGTACGAATTGCTTTTAACTTGAACTCAGCTCCCAATTTCAATATACAAGTGAGCCTGCCCTCGCCAACACCTTCGTGTAATAATCGCATCACCAGTAGTTATCATACTGTATATTATTACTCTGCTTTTGTTGACGTTAACATTTTCCTCGTCTCGGCTTCCTTGGGAGATCTACCTGATCTGTAAGCCAATTATCGTATTTGGCAACTGGGATAAAATCTCCTATCTGCCTCTAGACTTTTTTCACGCCTCGACTTTGCCTGGCAGCTTTGCTGTCGAAACCAACAAATAAAAAAATGAAAACAAAAAATGACTGAAACTGAAAGCAACAACGATTTTTTAAGGACAAAGGTTGTTCATCTGTTCCTTTTTCTATTTTTTCAACAACTATTCGAAATTGTTTTGTGTATGTTTTTTAAATTGTCATTCCATTCTTTAAGAATGTTTGGGGAGTTTTTGCCAACTTTTCTAATCTCCTTAAAATAGTTTGTCAAAACTTAAGATGGCATTGAAGTAGCGTGATTTCTGCTACAAATATATTGTATGATTCAAATAACATCAATATTATTGATTTAATTATTTTTTGGTACAACTGAATAGAATTTTTATAGTGGATACAGAAGCGAGACTGAGTTTTTCCACGCCCTTGGCTAATTTATTTTTGGCACCCTTGACAAATCGATATTAAAAAATCCAAAAAGTAGAAAAATACTAAATTTTGAATAAATTGAAGGATTAGCCCTCGGCGCCCGCCCCGATGCCAAGTCGTTGTTACGCCTCTGAGTGGATATACACTACGGCATCTATATTCCGATTCGTCATTAACAAAGTGATTACCAGTTTTCTCGTGCTTTTACTTCTTTTAAATGTCTTTAGTCACCTTAGAAATTTATAAAGAGAAAAATGAATTAATTAACTAACTGACTTCTTTTAAATGTCTTTAGCCACCTTAGAAATGTATAAAGAGAAAAATTAATTAATTAACTAACTGACTTCTTATAAATGTCCTTACTTGCCTTACAAATTTAAAAGCAGAAAAATGACTTGATTAACTAACTGACGTCTTATAAATGTCTTTAGTCACCTTAGAAATTTATAAAGAGAAAAATGAATTAATTAACTAACTGACTTCTTATAAATGTCTTTAGCCACCTTAGAAATTTATAAATAGAAAAAATGAATTAATTAACTAACTGACTTCTTAAAAATGCACTTCAACGCCTTTAAAATTTATAAGCCTGAAAATGAATTGATTAACTAACTGACTTCCTGACAGTCGCCTCCCCTAATCAACCCGGTTTTCCTCAATATTCAAGAAAAAGTGTGAATCTAGTATGTAAAAAACAAACCCGTTAAAAACAAAGTTTTTGACTATAAATCCCTTATATATGAGACATAACTAACAGTATTGATTATTTTCAAACATTTACAGACTGAATCTGTCTTAACTCAACTTTGCATCATAACCCTAGTGTGGGGTGGGGGGGAGAGGGGAAAAGTCTGGTCACCGATTCGCTTGACCGAGCTCAGAGTGACACGTAAAATGTAAACAAAAGCGCCCGTCGCTTCGTTGGGTCGCCTCAAGCGTCAGCTCAAAATTTCACGTGGCAAAAAAACAATAACAAACCGTGAATTAAAATTACATACCTCATATAAGGATAAACTAAAAATGCATTAATTTAATTACGGTACGTTCGATCGATCTGAAATTTTGATACGATGCATTGTTAGGTCAGACGGGTCCGTGTGCCAAATTTCAGTTCGATCGGATCATGGGAAGTGGGTCATTTTTGACTTCTGTTTTTCCGCCCGCCGCCGAGCCCAAGACAGAGAGAGAGAGACAGAGACGGCGGTGAAGTTAATATAAGGGATTTAAAAAATAAACCCGTAAAAACAAAGTTTTTGACTATAAATCCCTTATATATGAGACATAACTAACAGTATTGATTATTTTCAAACATTTACAGACTGAATCTGTCTTAACACAAGTTTGCTTCATAACCCTAGGGGGGGAGGGGTGGGGGGAGGGGTGTGTGGGAGGGGGAGAGGGGAAAAGTCTGGTCACCGATTCGCTTGACCGAGCTCAGAGTGACACGTAAAATGTAAACAAAAGCGCACCGTCGTTTCGTTGGGTCGCCTCAATGCTCAAACTTTCACGTGGCAAAAAAACAATAACAAATCGTGAATTTAAATTACATACCTCATATAAGGATAAACTAAAAATGCATTAATTTAATTACGGTACGTTCGATCGATCTGAAATTTTGATACGATGCATTGTTAGGTAAGACGGGTCCGTGTGCCAAATTTCAGTTCGATCGGATCATTGGAAGTGGGTCATTTTTGACTTCTGTTTTTCCGCCCGCCGAGCCCATGAGATGATGAGAGAGAGACAGACAGAGAGAGACGGCCGCGAAGTTAATATAAGGGATTTAAAAAACAAACCCGTAAAAACAAAGTTTTTGACTATAAATCCCTTATATATGAGACATAACTAACAGTATTGATTATTTTCAAACATTTACAGACTGAATCTGTCTTAACACAAGTTTGCTTCATAACCCTAGGGGGGGAGGGGTGGGTGGGAGGGGGGAGAGGGGAAAAGTCTGGTCACCGATTCGCTTGACCGAGCTCAGAGTGACACGTAAAATGTAAACAAAAGCGCACCGTCGTTTCGTTGGGTCGCCTCAATGCTCAAACTTTCACGTGGCAAAAAAAACAATAACAAATCGTGATTTTAAATTACATACCTCATATAAGGATAAACTAAAAATGCATTAATTTAATTACGGTACGTTCGATCGATCTGAAATTTTGATACGATGCATTGTTAGGTAAGACGGGTCCGTGTGCCAAATTTCAGTTCGATCGGATCATTGGAAGTGGGTCATTTTCGACTTTTGTTTTTCCGCCCGCCGAGCCCATGAGATGATGACAGACAGAGAGACAGAGAGAGAGAGAGAGACGCCGGTGAAGTTAATATAAGGGATTTAAAAATTAGTGCGATATCGCGTAGCAACAATTGATTTTCATGTCGTTATATTTTAAGCGAACTTTCTACCCCAATTACTTCAAAGATTTTGTCACACATGAAATGTTTACCCATCTTAGAACAAAACAGGGACTCGAACTCCCGACATTAAAGCCTAGCCTTTGAAACAGTGGTGCGCCTACTGACTTCGTGCCTCACGCTTGACCTATGTCCGGCGACGCTAGGTCGGTGACAGTCTTATGATCAATAAATGTTGTATGGCACTGCTCAGCAGTTGGAGCAGGTTTCCCAGGTGTTAGCCATAGCTTTAAGTTAGTAATATAAAGCTTACATGATAACATATTAGATACATTAAAAGATTGGGAGATATCACCAGTGGTTTTTTCATTAATCGTTCCTTGGGCTTAAAAAACACAATAACTTTGAATCTACTAGTTCTGTTATCTCCGACAATGTGAATTTCTGTCCTGCTTCAAGTAAACTTTGAATATTGCAGTCATTGTTACATAAGTAATTCAACCATAATACAAGGGTCATCTGTCGCTCGTGGCGACCCACTAATAGAATCGATATCTGAGGCCCTCCTTCCTAACCCGTCCCGGCCCCTGAGGGTCTACCCAACATGAGAAGGTTCCACCCGACCCCTATGATACTTTTACAACGTATTCTTGTTGGCTCACGAGAGGTTAAAAATCATATATATAATCTCTAATCAACGAGCGTCGGCCGAGTTTCCTGCAGATAAACCCGTGTGCTGAGGTCAAGCTGGACCGCTGTTGCTTTCCTTCGATTCACCCCTCCGTTCCCAAGTCTCAGCGAACCATTCCAATCACTCCGATCCTTCCAATCCCTCCAATCAAGCTAGACTTCTGAAGTCGGATTTGCCTGTAGAAGATCTTCTCACCTAAACATCACACATGCAGCTAACGAGATACTTTGCGAGGCTGCACGCTTATTTTTTCCTAATGCGGTAAATGTAATAAGTAAATGAAAGCTTGTACTGGAATATTGATGGCAGGCTATAGGGGGAAAAGTTAAGACATTTGATTATGGGGAAACGCAAATACAAGGAGGATTTCTGTGGTGTTTAAAAGATTTGAAAGAAAATTTTAACATCGTTTACCTGTTAAAAAAGAATGCTTAAAAATCCAGAGTTTTCATTTTTGTTTTTTGTTTTTTTTAAGCGACCATATAACACTGTTAAACTTTAGTGTGTTATATAATGGTTTTAAAAAAAGCAACAAGAAATTACTGAAAAAAACAACAAAGATTAACGAAACAATAGATCTGAATGGAAGATGTAGTATGTAAATCTTATTTGGTCCCAAATTGGGATTCTGTTGTGTGTGCGCCCAAAGTGAAGCGGCTAAAACTCAACGCTAGGACATTAGTTCACACTTGGTTACTTTTTATGTATTAATATCACAGGTTTAGGTAAATAGTTTTACTCTTAACATAACATATCAAAGTATCACTTTTATAAATAAAATTCCCTTTATCTGCGATCCATAAGATTTTAAAAATCCGCTCAAGACAAGTTGGGCTGATAACAACATGTGCTTCTAATGGACGGGCATGTACTTATTATGATTATTGAAGGTAATTAATTAAAGTGTCATTTGCTATCGTGGGTAAAGAACTCCTAGATTGTTATTGTTATCATGGGGTAGATAGCTCCCATATGTTACTGTTATCATAGGTAGATAGATAGCATTGGTGGCTTACTGGTAGCATAAACGTTATTGGAATCATGTTTGGCTAACTCGTAGCATATATGTTATTGTTATTATCGATAGATATCTCCCATATATGTTACTGTTATCATGGGTAGATATCTCCCATATATGTTACTGTTATCATGGGTAGATATCTCCCATATATGTTACTGTTATCATGGGTAGATATCTCCCATATATGTTACTGTTATCATGGGTAGATATCTCCCATATATGTTACTGTTATCATGGGTAGATATCTCCCCATATATGTTACTGTTATCATGGGTAGATATCTCCCATATATGTTACTGTTATCATGGGTAGATATCTCCCATATATGTTACTGTTATCATGGGTAGATATCTCCCATATATGTTACTGTTATCATGGGTAGATATCTCCCATATATGTTACTGTTATCATGGGTAGATATCTCCCATATATGTTACTGTTATCATGGGTAGATATCTCCCATATATGTTACTGTTATCATGGGTAGATATCTCCCATATATGTTACTGTTATCATGGGTAGATATCTCCCATATATGTTATTATTATCACGGGTAGATATCTCCCATATATGTTATTATTATCACGGGTCAATATCTCCCATATATGTTATTATTATCACGGGTCAATATCTCCAATATATGTTATTATTATCACGGGTAGATATCTCCCATATATGTTATATTATCACGGGTCAATATCTCACATATATGTTATTATTATCACGGGTAGATATCTCCCTTATATGTTAGTATTATCAAGGGTCAATATCTCCCATATATGTTATTATTATCACGGGTCAATATCTCCCATATATGTTACTGTTATCATGGGTAGATATCTCCCATATATGTTACTGTTATCATGGGTAGATATCTCCCATATATGTTACTGTTATCATGGGTAGATATCTCCCATATATGTTACTGTTATCATGGGTAGATATCTCCCATATATGTTACTGTTATCATGGGTAGATATCTCCCATATATGTTACTGTTATCATGGGTAGATATCTCCCATATATGTTACTGTTATCATGGGTAGATATCTCCCATATATGTTACTGTTATCATGGGTAGATATCTCCCATATATGTTACTGTTATCATGGGTAGATATCTCCCATATATGTTACTGTTATCATGGGTAGATATCTCCCATATATGTTACTGTTATCATGGGTAGATATCTCCCATATATGTTACTGTTATCATGGGTAGATATCTCCCATATGTTACTGTTATCAGGGTAGATATCTCCCATAATGTTACTGTTATCATGGGTAGATATCTCCCATATATGTTACTGTTATCATGGGATTCTATAGTATATCAGGGTAGATATCTCCCATATATGTTACTGTTATCATGGGTAGATATCTCCCATATATGTTACTGTTATCATGGGTAGATATCTCCCATATATGTTACTGTTATCATGGGTAGATATCTCCCATATATGTTACTGTTATCATGGGTAGATATCTCCCATATATGTTACTGTTATCATGGGTAGATATCTCCCATATATGTTACTGTTATCATGGGTAGATATCTCCCATATATGTTATTTTATCACGGTAGATATCTCCCATATATGTTATTATTATCACGGGTCAATATCTCCCATATATGTTATTATTATCACGGGTCAATATCTCCCATATATGTTATTATTATCACGGGTAGATATCTCCCATATATGTTATTATTATCACGGGTCAATATCTCCCATATATGTTATTATTATCACGGGTACATATCTCCCTTATATGTTAGTATTATCAAGGGTCAATATCTCCCATATATGTTATTATTATCACGGGTCAATATCTCCCATATATGTTATTATTATCACGGGTAGATATCTCCCATATATGTTATTATTATCACGGGTAGATATCTCCCATATATGTTATTATTATCACGGGTAGATATCTCCCATATATGTTATTATTATCACGGGTAGATATCTCCCATATATGTTATTATTATCACGGATAGATATCTCCCATATATGTTATTATTATCACGGGTAGATATCTCCCATATATGTTATTATTATCACGGGTAGATATCTCCCATATATGTTATTATTATCATGGGTCAAAAGTCGTCGCAAGCCAGTTAGTCGGAGCCATTTGTCATTGGTATTATTGTGTTTTAACGGGTGACGTGTCGGGAGGTGCAAGCGGTGCGGCAACAGATCAGAACGTGTGGTTTTTTGAGTTCAAAAATAGAGGTGCTCCAAAACAGATCAATAGCCGACACATGATTGATCTAAGCAGATAACGAACGTGTTTACGGATTTCTGTCAGTCATTCAACTCTCTACTCACCTGAAAGGCACAAATTAAACAGAGAATTTGTTTACGACACTTTTACACACTTGATAAAGTCATATGACGTCTCATCGTCCATGGGAAATTCCCCGGATGTTTAAAGCGTCTACCCCTCGCCACCAAAGGTAATTATCAAACCTTTTCTTCCACTGTCCATTAGATCATCACAGCCCTTGGTCTTTTAACTGACGACAGTGACACATTCAATGCGCACCATTGCGACGCCACCCACGCAGTTGGGTTTGTTTTATAATTCCCCGTTAATTTAGTGTCCAGTGACCGTGAGATTGTATTGCCGCAGCCCCTCATTTCAAAACCCACGAGTCGCGACATTAAGTGGTTGCAGTAGCTTAACATTTCCGTGGGTGTCGAAAGCTGCTTAAAAAATGTGTTCATTAAAAACAATAGGAGTAAATATACACTTGAAACAATTTCCTAATGATCCTTATTGGAAACACTGGCGTACCTAAAATTCTTCTGTCGTGTTAATTTATTTTTATGTAGTGGCGTGGGAAGGAAGGGTTCATGGGCAGCAGCGTTCCCTTTAAACTGCGTGGCCACGCAGATATCTGACCGACGCCGCGCAGCAGTTTAGAATTACCGGGCAGAAAATTTTTGACAAGGATGATATAATACATGGGTCGGGAAACCATGGCTCGCGAGCCTGATGTGGCTCTATTAATGGCTGCATCTGGCTCTCAGAAAAATGTTTGATTTTTTTTTAATTTAAATTCAGACTCCTTTGATCTACATATTATTTACATATAAAAACAGCATAACAATGTTATTCAAAAGCATTCAAAGACATAATTATTGTTCCTTAGTGTTGAAATTACACAAAATGCACAAATTCACTTGAATTTTTAGTTTTAAACACGATGTATGACACTCTCACAGAATTACTTTTCAAAATATGTGGTGTTTATGGCTCTTTCAGACAAAAAGTTTCCCGAATCCTGATATAAAGCATTTGTTAGTGGGGGTGTAAAATTGTTCACGGAAATGGATGCAGTGCAACTTCGCTAACGTGTTTGTTATTTTTCACACGGACAAAAAAAACTTAGAGGGAACATTGGTCATGGGTCACTTTGTTATAAATCAACTGGGGTCACGACTCTACCAAAGGTTATGACCTTTGATCTTTGAGTTTGTTGCTGTAGGTCTCTCTGTAGCAATTAGGTAGAGTATAACGTCAATATGTTTATTTCCCATTTAGATATGGCTACTAAACACATAACCATTAAAATATATATAATATATATAAACGTAGTTAAACTTGTTTTGATTTTTCTTTAAATTAAGCGATTAATTCATAGTCATGGAGTAATCGGTAATCCCCCGCTAAAATAAACCCAATTAATAATAAAGAATTTCATCTAGTTTTTATGACAATTCTCTGGCGTTTTTATCATGGACTTGAGCGACTTCATCTTGATTTGATCTTCACAGTGTGTGACGTTAGTGGTCTAAAGACTTGCAACTTGTTTATGATAACGGCTCCCGTCCCTCCGCGCGGTGTGTTGCAGTTGAAAAGCAGAAGCGCAGAAGTTGTTTATTTACTTTCAAAAAAGAAAAAAAAGAAGTAGAAAAACATCTTTATGACTTTTGGATGGAAAGAAACTTCCTGTGTTTATTTTAAAATGTAGTTATCCTGCACAAAGCACAGATACAAAATACATCTTTAATGCAGGCGAGTGGCTGTCCTGTAACGACTCCCCCATTCGACATTTTCGAAGAAAATCTGTCCTATCATGACGACCCCCCCTTACCAGTCTTAATAACAGCTTTCCTATAGCAGAGACCACCCTTACTAGTCGAGAACTGCTGTCATATTACGACAACCCACCGACCCCTGTCAGGAAAAGCTTTCATTCCATGGCCACACTCCTCACCAGAAAGAACTTTAATAATCCCAGGATGAAAACTTTATTTACCTTAGCCTTAGCCGTTGAAACGCGTAAAGATTATAGAGTAAAAAAAAAGTAATCGATAAATGAATTAAACCCATGAATGGAGTGGTCTAGGTGCCTCATTACGCGGTGTATAATTGTCTACTTACAGGCTTGAAGCCTCGTGTTGGTTTAGTGGAGAGCTCTATATTATAGGGCGTCACAACTCTAACCGACGTTTCCATCTGACATCGATGGGTTGGTAGTGTCATTGTTTGAAATTTACATTGGATCCTGTCGTTCTACTTCGAAGGCGGTCACGTTAAAGCTATGTTCTGAGCTGGTGCTGATGGTAAGTTAGTGGTCACTTGAAGGATATGATCGGTACTGGTGTTTGCTGTCAAGTGCGAAGTTAAGAGACGTTGCAGTTAAATAAAACAAATATTCGTTGAAAAAAAATCTTTGAAATTCATTAAACGGAAAGAAAAAACTTTCAAGATTAACACCACATGTAACCACGGGCTATGAATTGAGAGAAAACCAATTTATGTCTTATAGTTTAAATTACTTTTATAAAAATGTTTCTAAATTGACTTAGTGTGGGTTATAATCCATTTTAAGAAATGCATTATTTTCTCCATTTAATTAAGCACGCCTTAGCTCATTTATAATGGAAAGCATATTTTGAGTTGGTGTAAAATACCGGCCATAAGAGCCCAGGTCTGGCGTCGCCCTTAGCAACCCTAGTAGTCGGTGTAAAATGTCAAGTTGAATCCACTGCAGATATGCTGAAGCCACCATTTTCTTCTCATATGAAAATAAAACTTCGCAAAGATTCATTGAATAATTAACGCATCTTATTTTGGTATCAACTACATACTCACCTGCATCCCCACACTACATAATTACATCAAACTCACCTGCATCCCAACTCTACATAATTACATCATACTCACCTGCATCCCCACACTACATAATTACATCAAACTCACCTGCATCCCAACTCTACATAATTACATCATACTCACCTGCATCCCCACACTACATAATTACATCAAACTCACCTGCATCCCAACTCTACATAATTACATCATACTCACCTGCATCCCCACACTACATAATTACATCAAACTCACCTGCATCCCAACTCGACATAATTACATCAAACTCACCTGCATCCCAACTCGACATAATTACATCAACTTCACCTGCATCCCAACTCGACATATTTACATCATACTCACCTGCATCCCAACTCTACATAATTACATCATACTCACCTGCATCCCAACTCTACATAATTACATCATACTCACCTGCATCCCAACTCGACATAATTACATCATACTCACCTGCATCCCAACTCTACATAATTACATCATACTCACCTGCATCCCAACTCCACATAATTACATCATACTCACCTGCATCCCAACTCTACATAATTACATTATACTCACCTGCATCCCCACTCTACATAATTACATCATACTCACCTGCATCCCCACTCTACATAATTACATCATACTCACCTGCATCCCAACTCTACATAATTACATCATACTCACCTGCATCCCCACTCTACATAATTACATCATACTCACCTGCATCCCCACTCTACATAATTACATCATACTCACCTGCATCCCAACTCTACATAATTACATCATACTCACCTGCATCCCAACTCTACATAATTACATCATACTCACCTGCATCCCAACTCCACATAATTACATCATACTCACCTGCATCCCAACTCTACATAATTACATCATACTCACCTGCATCCCCACTCTACATAATTACATCATACTCACCTGCATCCCCGCTCTACATAATTACATCATACTCACCTGCATCCCCACTCTACATAATTACATCATACTCACCTGCATCCCCACTCTACATAATTACAGCATACTCACATGCATCCCAACTCTACATATTTACATCATACTCACCTGCATCCCCACTCTACATAATTACATCATACTCACCTGTATGATCACTCGCAAACACCACTGTAAACTCACATGTGAGCGCATCTCAGTAATGTTCAGTATACTCACTTGTGTACCAGGACTTTTTCTCATTATTAAGCCTCATCGCTCGGCTAAATTTTAAACAATGGATTATTTTGCTTATTTATTTGTGTTGATTACGCAAAAAACAACAACAATAAAAAACAAAACAACAACAACCAAAGAAAGCCAACATAATATCCTTTCTTTATCACAAGCAATGTTAAGCTTGACCTTACCACACTGTTTCCAGATTTTCATAAGCTCAACCTATTCCAATGTATTAACATCTCCGAAAAACCTATTCCAGTGTATTCATATCTCCGAACAACCTATTCCAGTGTATATGTATATCTCCGAACAACCTATTCCAGTGTATTCATATCCCCGAACAACCTATTCCAGTGTATTCATATCCCCGAACAACCTATTCCAGTGTATTCATATCCCCGAACAACCTATTCCAGTGTATTCATATCTCCCAACAACCTATTCCAGTGTATTCATATCTCCCAACAACCTATTCCAGTGTATTCATATCTCCCAACAACCTATTCCAGTGTATTCATATATCCGAACACGTCCATTGTTAAAATACAAGCTTCGGATTGTGATGGTTAAAAACAAATGAATTTTTTTCTACACTTTTTTATTTCAATTTCAAGGTTTTGGTCATTAAATTTACAACTAAATCAAAGACTTCTCTTTCATTTAAAATATCAAATCTGAGCGTTGGCCGAGGTCAAAAGCGTATAATGCCCTTGAGCGTGGTTTTAATATGTGTTTGCTATAAAGTAATCTTTTCCCTTTGGAGTCAGTTTATTTAAACATCAAGTGCTGTGACTGGGGGCGTTCGGTACAGGCCCGGCTTACAGAAATCAATGTTGCCGCCTTTAAATTTGAAAAAAGCTTTGACATTCTAATGAACGAGACGATGAAATCATCATGCATCATGGTAAGTTAGAATGGAAATGGTAAGTACAAAAGAAATATTGATATGTATAAAAGACATCTAAGTAGGAAAAAGAAATATTAGTAGGTACAAAAGACATCTTAGAAGGTACAAAATGCATCTAAAAGGTACAAAACACATGTTAAAGG
This sequence comes from Ampullaceana balthica, assembly GCA_944989445.1. NCBI lineage: Eukaryota > Metazoa > Mollusca > Gastropoda > Lymnaeidae > Ampullaceana > Ampullaceana balthica. The sequence continues at coordinate 169,647 of CALYLW010000999.1, read as the reverse complement.
TACAAAAAAAAATAAAATAAATAAAAGTAACCTAGACAGCACAAAAAACATATTGGTTGTTAAAAAAGGCATGTATATGGGAACAAAAGATAATCATCGAATGCAATTGTTTAAACCACCTGTTACAGTTTTATTTTTTAAACAATGCCGTTGTTATTAAGTGTTATTGTTTTCACTCATTATCATCGCTTCAACTAGCCTCTTGCCACACCCTCTTCACCTTATTACAGGGCATGTGCAACGATAAAGAAGTATTTCTGTTTGAGGTCTAACTGCAATATAAAAAATATTGAAACAAAATCAAAGTTTAGTAATACAAAAAATTGGTGCAATCCCCCGTAAAGACTTTTCTTTTTCTTTTGGAACTTCAATTAGATATTGGACACTGAAAATACTATCTATTCCTTTGTGCAATCTGTACTTTTGTTAAATTTAAAAAAAAAGAAATTAAAGAAAAAATTGACTTTGGCCCCAGGGCAAGGGAAATGATCCAGAGGCCGCAAAGACATGCCATCTGATGAAACTCCCTTCTTCTTTTACCACTGGACTCCCGGGTAAACTGATGCGTGTGAATGAGTGGGTGCGGCAGAGGATCGGGTCTCAATGAACTGTGTCAGACAGCGTCCAAACAGAGACTCGCCAAAAACACGGTGACGTATGACATTGACGTTCATCGTGGCCTTCAATACTTGCGAAGGAACCCAAGACGAAGATGTGTGGGTGGAAGCAGTTTTAGAAAGATAGACATGGCCAAACTGGTGTGGTCCACTGCCGTTGTTGAAATATGGCATTAACGCAATGAAATGATAAATATGACATAATAACATAGGGATGAATGTGCACGTTGATTATGTAATATAAATATGAATAGGATAACAGGGGGACAATGTACGTTAAAGATGTAATATAAATATGAATAGGATAACAGGGGGACAATGTACGTTAAAGATGTAATATAAATATGAATAGGATAACAGGGGGACAATGTACGTTAAAGATGTAACATAAATATGAATAGTATAAACATGCACGTCAATTATGTTCAATAAATACCTGCGTCGGAGCTATGGGGTAAATATTTAACGTCTAAAAATGTGAGCCATTCAAAAATATTGGCACATCTCTTCTACGATGACTTTTCTTTTCACTAAATCCAGGTGAGCCACTATTTAACCAATTACAGACATCGACCTTAAATCCCACAATCCTTTCGATTCAATTTTTTGTTTTTACATGTCTGTGAATTAGCGATTAGGGGCATGCTAGAGCCTATCGACGAACCATCATTTTAAGGACATGTGCTTGAGAGCATCGCGCGCGCCTTATCTGGAACGGATACGTGGTGCATAGCACCAACTTGAAACATGATGAGGTACAACTAGTCTATCTCCAATCTATCACACCCATGACGGAGCCGATCTGTGGATCGGAGAGTTCCCCCTCTCCCCTATGGGAAGACCACTCTGGTGCAGACCCTGGAAGCGTGACGGCGGTAATGGGAGGCGTGCTTCCCGTTGCAGCCGTGTTGGGGGTCAAAGGGCAGCCTCGTCAAAATCCTTAAGAGTTCTTTAAAGACATCGAAAAGAGCAAACTTTTAAAGTGCGCCGAAGATGCGTAATATCCAAATCCTAGTTGTTATAAAAAAGAAATGTTACTTCCAAACAATAACAAAAGTACAGGTAATGATGAAACCAGATCTTGTTTACCTAGATAACCCTGCCGTTAGAGATCTTTGTACACCGACATTGATACACCAATGAAGTTATCCTCTATTATTTGGGTTTTCTTTAGGTTTATCGGTAAAATGTTAATCTGTTAACTAGGAATAATGACCTACACGTAAACAATGCGCCGTGAATGGGACGTTGACTTAAGATGGATGGGTCGGTGCAACGATTGAGTTGGTCGGGTTGGGGAGATGGGTGCTGGGTGGGACGGGCTGTTTGGAGGGGGGGGAACAGGTGGGTGTGAAGCGTGTGGGATGAAAGCGGGATTTAAGGGTGGAGAATAAAGTTTTGAGGGCTGTGGTTTATCTTCTTATCTTATCTATACAGACGCTCCTTCTATGCAGAAGATAATTGCGTCCACAGACCATGACAGATGATCTGTTGGCAAGTGATGAAGCGTTCACAGGCCATGGCTTTGTGGGTTCCACGCATTACCCAGCCGCCTAACTAGTGTTAGGTACCCATTCGGAGCTGGGTGACTCAGGGACGCCCTAGGCCCCGGGAACAAATGGATTCGAACCCGTGACCACCGGTACGCCAGTCGAGCGCGCTGCCACTCGACCACCGCGGGTTTAAGGGTTAGGGGTGTTAAAATGTGTGGTGGAATGCTTGTTTGAGGGGTTGAAAAAGCTATGTGAAGACATTTAGGTGGGTCGGGGGAGTGGGTTATTTGATGGGACTGTAAGGGCAGGTAGACGGCGTAGGGTGTTTAAGGCCTGGAGTTGGCTGCGAGGTGGTATCGGGGAGGGAAAACAGCCACAATATATAAATAACATCGACGGGTGATCGAGTGTGCCCATAATTATCCCAACTGCGTTTAAATCAAAACACCTGGTTATTGTAAGTAATAACTGGGATATCATCCGACACATTCCTCGCCCTCCCCCCCCCCTCATAACTGAAATGGTTTCCTAAGCCGCCCCCACGAAAGATTAGCCATATTTGTTAGCCATCAAATCCCACTGGAGATAAACAAGTTTATTTTTCCATCTCTGCACTTTTCAAAGGCCGATAAACGAAGAAAAAGAATCATCTCTAGTAATACCCCCATTCTTAATTAGCACTCAATAATAGCGACTTTTTAAATTATTTTTTTTTATTTTTTTTTATACCGACTATCACATCATATACTCACGTCAAGACTTAAATTATTTTTTTTTAAAAATATATATATAAAAAAGCGTACTCCAGTATTAAAATGAATAAAAGAGAAAAAATTTCGCCCCCCCCCAACGTTTCACACACTCTTTTCCTCCTTACTGCAAGTGTTGAAGAGCAGGTGGCGCTATGCCATTGTTAACAACAGCTGCGAGTTTGTTTTATTTTCAACCCTCTTTTTATTTTCGTTGTCGTTTTTGTTTTGTGTGTTGTTTTATTTTATCTTTCTCTTCGTCTGCTGGAAATTGTAATGCATGACGTCAGACTTTATTTTTAACCATGTTGTCTGATATGAAGTGCTAAGTGAAAAAAAAATTGAAAAAGTTTTCTAATAAGTTACGCTACCAAAAAGGGATATGACAGAAATGCCAAAAGAAATTTTCCAACATACGTGTGCATCTCATTTTCCCGATTCATTTGCTGTATTTAAACGCTAATACATAGGTTAAGAGTTTTATTGAGACACTTGAGACACTTTCATTCCATTCTGGTCTTTTGGCCGGAAGGTGTTTTTTGAAAAAATCATTTATAATAATTGTTTTAAAAAAAGTTATGTAATCACTTATCATTCATTTTCAGCATTGAATATTTACAAGAACAAAACCAAAATTAAATGAATGAAAAAATAAAAGACCGGGTAGGCGGGTGGTGGGCAATGTTCCCTTTAAGCTGCGCGGTTGCGCGGCGGCGCAGACATCTGACTGACACCGCGCAGCAGTTTAAAATTACCGCGCTGCAATTTTTGTAAAATTTACACACAAAAATGGATGCTGCGCAACTTTGCACACAAATGTTTTCTCTTTGCACACGGACCAACGATCCTTAGAGGGAACATTGGTGGTGGGTTGTGTGTTCTCTAAGACTGGAAGTTCAGTGTCTTTAGTTTAGTTACCTGACGTCACACAAATACACCATGGGCTGAGCCGAACTTTTGTTTTCTAGACTTCCGCATGGGATTTAATTTTTGTTTTGGTCGTGAAAAGATCAGGTAATTTTCAAGGACACTTGTTTTTTCGATATACGTCGTAGAATGCTTAACAGCTTCGTGTCATGTTTATGTTAAAAAGGAAACAGTAACTACCCCCCCCCTCCACCACACACACCAAATTTATCAACTTTCGGAAGGCCGCACGTCGCTCCAAGGCTCGTTGCAGCTCGTCTGTGGCTCACGCCTTGGATCAACCTGTTCACCTGCATGTCAGCGTCCACATCTCCGAGTCTCTTGATTTTTGGCTCAGGTGAAATGGACTGTCTCAGAGACTACGACGCCAGATATTAATACAAGATACGTTAAATATCGAATTGGTGTTTGTTTATTGGCCTTGTCTCGGTACTTACGCTCATTAGTAACACACTAAGACGTCTTGGCCAGAACGGTTAGATTACGCGTGCATTCTGAAATCTAACGCACTAGGTCAGGACCTACTCTCGACTGTTTGTTAAATCGGTGCACTAGGTCATAACATCTTTGACAGTTTGTTAAATCTGGTCACTTTGTCAGGACCTACTCCCAGCTGTTTGTTAAATCGTTGCACTAAGACCGTGATTCTCAAAGTGGGCGCTGTCGCCCTCTTGTGGGCGCTGAAGCGATCAAGGGGGGCGGTGAAGGCCAAGGGCCAATTTTGGGGGGGAGGCCGGTGAATAACAGTAAGGGGGCGGTGAAAGCATAAAAAAGGAAGAGAATTTTTATAAAAATATGATTTATGTAATCTGCTCATAAGGTTCTATTTTTCTTTAAAAAAACGTTTTGGAAATCGGTTTGGTTACCGCATTTGCATCTAGTTTTTTTTTATATGTGCAATTGTGCACTTCCAGACTGCAAGAATATTTGAAATTAAATTAACGGGGTTAAAAAAGATAACGATTTATACAATTTTCAAACACTAAAATACAAATTTATCAAACAATTGACTTTGACAAAACTCTTTTTAACAGCAACCACACAAGATGGCTATGGCTTGCTAGCTTCTTACAATATTTCCTTATTGATTGCCAAATCTGGTAAATATCATACTATTGGTTAAGAACAAATTATACCGGCTATAAGTGAATTAATACGGACTGTGGTACATAAGCAAGCATCTGATATTATCAAGAAAAATTCGTTTAGCAATAATACAGTTCAAATCAGAACTGATGAAAAGGCTCAAGGTGTTGAAGAAGCATAGTGTAGCTATTTAAAACATCTCTGTTTTCTATTCAACTTAAGTAGTCAACTTTGCCAGGAAATAAAGCTTTACTTTTGCCTTACGTGCGGTTCACAAAGTAAGAACACATTTGCTAAGAACCATCATTTTATAAATATTTGCAAACTTATTCCAAAAAGTAGCTACAAATAATGAATTTAGTTTTAAATTAAAAAGTTGCTCTTAACAATTCTGGCTGGAAAAGGAGATCCTGAAGATTGGGCTGTATTTTAAAATTTCGTAATTACATTTCCTTCAACATATTTAGTGGAAAGTAGATTCAGTGCGGTAACTAATTTTTTTAAAAAAATGCAAATAGTCAATCGCGGTTACTTAAGGTTACTGCTGACGAAAATAAAGCCGATGATTTCTAAATTGGTAGCAGCAAACCAGGTTCATCGTCTCATTTACATGATTTTGAATTTGTGTGTGTGCGTGCGCGTGCGTGTGAGTTGAACTATTCTTGAATTTTGGAACCATGTTACTGGTTGTTATTCGCATGAATGCATTCAAATTGCAGTCAGTCAAAATTGATCTGTTCTTAGACTTATTTATTTTCATACAAGAAAAAACTTGCTCACGGATGTATGTGGACCCAAATAGTGGCAAAAGTTTGACAGCAAAGTTTTTTAAAGTGTGGAAACGCCGCACCTAGTAAAAGAAAAACTCAAGCAGAAAAACTAACTTGAACTTCTCCTTCAGGTCATAATCTGCTTTTAGGTTAAGCAGTTCTAACAGTATATCCTCTGGGGCTTAATCAGAGTCTGCACTAAATTGCGAACTGAGGATATTGAAGAGTGATTTCAGGTTCTTGTCGTCTTGGAACCTCCTTTAAAATTCCATAGCAAATGCATCCTACTGAGCCTTGCACTTGTCAGCCATTTTACAAGAAACGGTTTTCTGTTTTAGCAAAGGGAAATCACAGAACATGTTTTCACCTGCTTGCCTAGAGAACAGGGAGAGTTTTGTCTGAAATGATTTAACATACATTAATTGTATGTGCAAACAACCCATTGCCCTGAAGTTTGACATTCATTTCATTCAGCTCGTAGTTTGCCTATCCCTGTGTTAGAATAATAAAAAAATAATTCGGGGGGCGCTGAGTAATATTTTTACATGGAAAGTGGGCGGTATGCCAAAAAAGTTTGAGAACCACTTCACTAAGACATGACCTACTCTTGAATGTTTGTTAAATCAGATAAACAAAATATTTCTTATTCCGTATGCAATAAACACACATTAATTCTCGTTCTTCCTCCGAAATTCGGACGTGGAATGGTTTGCCGGTTGAAACCAGGAAAACCAACACTCTATCAACATTTAAAAATATAATTATAACGCAAGACTAGACATAAATAATGGATACGCATAAGACGAAATAATCTTCTGTATAGATGGAGCGTCTGTAGAGATAAGATAAGAAGATAAGATAAATCAGTGCACTTAGAAAGGGCCTACTCTCGAGTCCCTTGACTGTTAAATCTGGTGCACTAGGTCAGGACCTGCTCTTGATTGTTTATTATATCTGGTGCACTAGGTCAGGGCGTACTCTTGACTTTTGTTTAAATCTGGTGCACTAGGTCAGGGCGTACTCTTGATTGTTTGTTAAATCTGGTTCACTAGTTAAGGGCGTACTCTTGATTGTTAAATCTGGTGCACTAGGTCAGCGCCTTCTCTCTACTCATGGATATATTTGGTGCATCAGGTCGTGGCCTACTTCTATCTGTTTTGGAACTCAGTCACTGGGCACCAGGCCACAGATAATAATATGTCTTAGGATGATTGAGATGTTACAGGGCATCAACTTCTGATTACAGTACCCGTGGAGAGAGAGAGAGAGAGAGAGAGAGAAAGAGAGAGAGAGAGAGAGAGCAATCTTAGCAGAGTAGCTAATAGACCCAGATGGTAGCCAACTGGCAGTCTGCCTTTCGCCTCTAGTCAATAGAAGACAAGGAGGAATATGCTAGGCGAATTTAAAGAAAATTCTTGGGCCAATGGATAGCATAGCTCATTAATGGATAACACTGCAAATCATTAGATAGCTTTGCACATCAATGGATAGCTTTGATCACCCATGGATAGCTTTGATCACCAAATCGCTAGCTTTGATCACCCATATATAGCTTTGATCACCCATGGATAGCTTTGATCACCAAATCGATAGCTTTGATAACCCATGGATATCTTTGATCACCCATGGATAGCTTTGATCACCCATGGATAGCTTTGATCACCCATGGATAGCTTTGGTCACCAAATCGATAGCTTTGATTACCCTTGGATAGCTTTGATCACCCACGGATAGCTTTGATCACACATGGATAGCTTTGGTCACCAAATCGATAGCTTTGATCACCCATGGATAGCTTTGATCACCCATGGATAGCTTTGATCACCCATGGATAGCTTTGGTCACCAAATCGATAGCTTTGATCACCCATGGATAGCTTTGATCACCCATGGATAGCTTTGATCACCCATGGATAGCTTTGATCACCCATGGATAACTTTGATCACCCATGTATAGCTTTGATCACCCATGGGCAGCTTTGATCACCCATGGATAACTTTGATCACCCATGGATAGCTTTGATCACCCATGGAAAGCTTTGATCACCAATGGATAGCTTTAATCACCCATTGATAGCTTTGATCACCAATGGATAGCTTTGATCACCCATGGATAGTCGTATCCCGAAATGAAAACTTACTGGAGAGGATGAGTGGATTAGGCGCCAACATAACAGAGTTAAAAATAGAAATTCTTTAACAAAAGTGATTCGATGCGTACTAAAAACATTTCTGCTTGTCTATAGAGCTTTCGATTTTCAGCTTTGCCTCGATGTGGAAAGCCATGAATATCCGATGTCTTCTTTTTTTTTCGTTAAATACTCAACTCTGTATGTTTTGACATAAAAACCAAACATTTAAATATCTCCGGCGTCGACCTGTCAAAATTAAATGAAACTTTAATTTTACCAAATTTTCTTGAGATCCATGCATCCAACTGTAACCTTGATGATCTCGATACAATATTCTGCAATAAATATTATCATCCTTGAACTTAAAAGATCTAAAACCTAAACAGTAAAGAACCTTCACGTAAACCCAAAAACATATAAGTTGTACACATATCTATTGGGGACTGTTCTCTGTTTGGTCAGATATGACTTGAAGTCTATTGATCTCGGGTTGTCTTCTTATATGAAGAACTAAATACAACTCTTGACAACACGACCACACTACGAGTGATGGATACACGAATAAGTCAATCTCTCAATTGGTTTACCGTTGCATGCAGAACATTTCAAGAAAAACATTTCAAAATTTTTTTAAAGTATGTGTTTCTTGCTATTTAATTTTAATTATTTAAGATTAGAAAGTAGACACAAAGCTATTTTCACGTACATAAATTTTGAGGAAAATATAAAAGAAACCGTTTTGATTAATTTTACATTTTGAAATAATGTGATCCTGGTTTAGGAGATTAGTAATTCTAAACCACAGTGGGTTCGTGAAAAGGCTCTACAATTTAAAAAAAACTTAACATTTTCTACACTTGTAAGAAATGAGAATCTTCAAATTATCGCAAGCGTATAATTGTTTTTAAAATCACATGATCGATTGTGAAAATTACATTTTATAGGTAAGTCAATTTTCAAATTGTATTTTTTTTCTCTCACAAAACTAAAAATGATGAAAACAAAAAGACCTATAATTGACGTATGAACACTTTCAAATGTTTCCCTTTTAAAGGTGCAGCCGTGAAATGCTAAAAAAAAATATTTACCGCATTCCTTGAACATCAGTTAAAAAAAATAAATTTTTCATTCATTAAAATGCATTAAACTTACGACTGACATTAAATTAAAAGAAACAAAAGAAGGAAAAAAAAGTTTTAAATGATAGAAGCATAGAACTTGAACACTTGACAGTAAATGTGCAAGCTGCCCCGGGGGCGAAGAAATGACACTTCCAGTCGACAACAAAACCACTTCTGAGAGCAGCCCCCCCCCAGCACCGGCTCGTCCATAAGTGCGCCAAGCAGCTTCCTGCCCCATAAAATCAGAGCTAAAACAAAGCTGAGAGATTATCGACCCCCCTTCCCCTCACCCCCCACCCACACACACCGATGGCCAGATCTCCAAGTGCTCCGTCCCCGTGGAGTTCACGCTCCGTGGCTGTACATCAGGATGTGTCAACGGTCGTACATCGTGATGTATGCGCCGCGCGCCGAGGACATCCCTCGGATCTTATCATTGTGTGTGTGTACCCATTAAATTATTGAAATAGATGGTAGGAAGTTTGAAGTTGTTGTTGGATAGTGCGGGGGTGGGAGTGGGTGGGTGAGGATTATTTAAATATTTAATTCCCTGTGTAAAAGAATTTTGTTATTATAAGAATTGTATAGCTTGTATGTTAGTATAAGAGGTTTATATAATGCGTAATGCAAGAATGAGATTTGTATTTTTTTTTCTTTCAATATTCGTACTACAGTTGCATAGCCGGTATAATGTTGGTTTATTAGCATTGGTAATGTTGGTACAATAGTTGTATAGCTTTTACACTCTTAAATAAGAGTTGTATAACTCGTATATTGTTAGCTAATTTTTGTGTAGCGTGTATTATTGTTATCGTAAATTTTACAAAACCTTCAAGAACGATGCAACATAAAACAAAATTTGCACTAAATAAACATGCAGATAAACATTGATGATTATTCATCAATCATAATACTCCATATAGATAAGATAAGAAGATAAATAGGCCAACATCAATCATTTTCATACGCGCACTCGATATCAAACTACTTTAACACTTTCTTTTTTGAAACATGTTATTATGACAAGTCTTTTTAAAAATATTTTTTTTATTTCCAAATGTCCAGTAACATACATGTACTTGAAAAGAGATCCATGCAAGAATCATTCCGATATTTTAAAAAAAAAGGCAAATTTCATAGGGGCTAATAAATAATATCAATATACAAAATTCCCGTTGTCTGTATGAATGTAATGCTGTTAGGTGGCGCTGCGATCGATTTTGTTTTATAGTGCTACTAATTTTAGAAAGCAGCGCACCAAATTACTGCACCAAAAATAACACCTTTCGAACGTTCCGCATAAAATTGTTCAATATGATAATAAATGAAGCGAAAAATTTTTTATAAAATAAATGAACGTTCTGTATTACGTTACTTTTTAATCTGATATGTATTTATTTTGAAAACTTCTGTCATTTTTGACGGGTGATACACTAGTAAATAATATTGTCAACATAAGAATGGCACCATCAAATATATATGCCTCGGTGTAACAAAGCAAACGTACAGGCCATGTAGTGAATGATTGAGTGGCGACAAACTTGTTAACCCGTGAACGATGACTGTAATTTGTTTACACAAGCAGATCGCTGAGCTGAGGGTGGCCGTTGTTGAACGTCAATGCCCCGTTGCGAAATCGTATCCCTCAAGGTGGGACCGGAGGGTGGTGGTATGGTGGTTCCCCCGCCGTTATGTCAGTCCAATGCATAGCTTTGATAACTGCACGTGCAGCGGCGGCTTATTAAAGTTTCAAACACCTGATGTCTCGTGACTCGTGACCAGTGAAAAAAAAGGTCGGGGTATGCATGTTGTCATTAAATGGAAAGTCATCATTTTGCCACGTTGTCTATTAAAAATAAAAATAGATTCCGTAATAAATAGAAGTAAAAAAAAAGATTTAAAAAAAAACGTTAAAAAAAAATTAAAATAAGTACTATGACAGGGGTGCGCAACCTGCGGCCGTACGGCCGCATGCGGCCGTGGGCACGAAAATGTGCGGCCGTGGAAATCTGTTTAATTTATAATAACCTGCGGCCGTGGAAGTCTGTTTAATGTATAATAACATGCGGCCGTCAAATATTTGCCAATCGGCAATTTATTATATTATTATTTAAAGTTGTAAACGAAATATCGAATATTCATTTACACTCTTAAGCACTTGTCATTGCGAAACAAATTACGACTCCGGCAGCTGTAGCGTTAGCTGCAGTGTTTAGCGCTCATAGACATTGAAATAGCGCAGCTATTCATATTCATTCGCTCCCTATCCCCAACATTTGAATTGTGCGAGGATCTGCTCTCCATGGAGACACTCGTTACTTGAACTCGAGGAGAAGACATATGTTGGCAGTTAAAAAAGCTTGCATCGACTCGCACGTTGATCTGAAGAACCTGCGAGGCATCTGTACAGACCTCACGCCTGCAATAGTTGGTAAGCAAAATGGCTTCGTGGCTAGATTTTCCGATTATGTGTTGAAGAATCACGGTATGACCAGCTCAAAAATCTGCACTGCATTAATCACTGGGAGGCGCTATGTTCTAAATCTGTTGATTTGGACAAATTTCTGTAGGATGTGAATCGCATTATCCTTTTCATTCGCGCGAATTCTCTTCGCTACCGCCTATTCATACAAATTCTTCACACAAATGATTCGTCGGCTGAAGATATTCTGTACCACACCAGCGTTCGTTGGTTGTCTCAGGAAGAAACATATCGCTGTGTTCTGCTGCTACGAAAAGAAATACTGGCATTTAATGCCACGAAAAACAAAGACTGCCCACTACAGAACCAGGCCTTCTTAAACATCTATATAGCCTTGTAGATTTGTTAATTTATATCAACTGCCTCAACGAGTCTCTGCAAGGCAAAGGAACAACAGCTTGCCTCATGCACAGAAGAGTATAGGATTTTTGTGACAAATGTCTGCTACAAAGTCATATTCAACAGCTCAATCTCTATCATCTCTTACAACTCACCGCTCTAATCGAGAGCGATTAAATTAGAAAAAATGAACGTTTTTAGGACTTCGACAAGATTTCAGAAAATATGAGACTCGTTGCTTTTCCACATGTGGTTGAGACAGAGAGAGAGCGCCGTTGGATGTCCCAATGGAACTGATCGAACTAAAAAATAACGTGCAGCTTGTGAAGAAATTCTAGGACAAAAACGATCTACTGGAGACATGGAAAGTAGCTGTGGGGTATTCCAAGCTAAACGAAATAGCAATAAACACTCTAGTGCTGTTTGGAAGCACTTACATGTGCGAAGCGTCATTTTCACGGATGAAATATCTCAAGAACAAATATCGAACCCGACTGGTGGACACCGATCTGGCGTTAAGAATACGACTCCTGATCTCCAGCGAGGGCCCGGACTTTGCGCGACTCTCTGCAAACATCCAAGAGCAAGGCAGCCCCTAATTTCAAGAACTCTGGACTGCTAAGTTACATGGACAGTGTGAAGCAGCTTTTCACTTATTCAATTATTGTGTTCTCAGTGTACTAATGCCACTTAATTAAAAAAAACGTAAAAAAACCAAGTTTTTCACTATAAATCCTTTATGTACGAGAAGTAACTAAAAGAATGTTCATTATAATACGCAGCGCCAGACCATCCAGAAATACAAAATTGCAGTTGTGTCGTAAAACATGTTTAATATAATGCGCACCGATCAGGAATATGTTTATAAAAAGAGTTGTCAATAAAATACGCACCTTATTGCGCGACAGAAAGGTTGTTCAATATAATACGCACCGCGACGCTCTATCTCAAAAAATAGCATGATACATAGGAATAAATAAAATAATCTAAAAAATCAATAATTTAATTACGGTACATGCGATCGATCTGAAATTTTGATGCATTGTTTTTATCATCGGTACGAAACTGCCTGCAAAATTTCAGCTCGCTATCTTGCGAGCAAGTGGGTTAAAAATCGATCAAAAGTTTTGGCGACAAGGTCGGTCGGTCGGCCGCAGACACCACGAGTTAATATAAAGGATTTAAAAATATACTCATGCTGTACTTGGTGTGACATGATGTTAGGTTTACATGATAACATGTTCAATAAAGTAAAAATATAAGAGAATATCAATGAAAATGTTTTTGTTTGTAATTAAGCACTGTGTTTGCCTACAATACATTATGATTATGTCATTATTATCTCGCGTTGACTATTACCAGAGGTAAATTTTTTATAGTGACCGTTTCGTTTTTCAGTGAGAATTTTTTGGCGGCCGTCGCAAAAGTAATTTTTTAAAAATGCGGCCGGGAATAGCCCAAAGGTTGCGCACCCCTGTACTATGATGTAATATGACTGAAAACGTGGGCGGGCGCTTTTTAGGCGTTTGGCTAAAATGATTAGGGTTTTACAAATGACCAGTAAGCCAGTAAGTAAATGAGAGAATTGAATTAGTTAAGTCTGAGAAGCGCCTGCCCCACATATTTAGTCATATTACATCGTTGTACTCATTATACTCATTATAATTTAAAAAAAAATTTTCTTCTTTTTAGTCCGCTTATAAAAACGTGGTTTTTAAAAATCATTTTTTTACTTCTATTTATTATATTTTCTACATAATTAAAACATATAATTTAGCAGCCAGCTAGCATTTTCAAAAGAAAATAATATAACTATTTTTTTAAAAAAAACAGAATTCTCGAAGCAGATAACATTTGAAGGGAGATAATGGAATATATATATATATATATATATATATATTATATAATTATATATATATATATATATATATATATTGACCTTAATTGTTCAATAATTTGTTGTAATTTGTTTTAAGTTATTGCTATAAAATTTTTAATATGGATAATCGGCTGTATGTACAAGATCAACATAAATTTAAATGTGATATAAACATTTATTTAATTAGAAACCATGCCAAAGTGTCTTATCGAAGCGTAAATATATCCCTGATTATTTCATAATTCATAAACGCAACAGGCCACGATGCATAGCATTAGCATCCGATCATCACAGTCTGACGAGTGGAGCTGCGTGTTACCCAGAAAAATGTTGAAGGTTACTAAAAATATAAAAATTATTTTTTAAAAGAAATTTGTCATCTGTCAAAAGCTTTCAATCTAAAAAAAACGTGTTATGAACGAGCGGAATAGTTAACACAGATAAGACGGTTTCGCTGTCAGACGAAGACATTTTTCATTAAGATAACAAGAGTATTTAAAGAAAGAATTAGCGGATTATTCCATGTCCCAAGTTTAAAAAAAAAGTAACATGTTTTAAAACTCTTGCCTTGCCAAAGAACGTGAAGGTCCAATTAGCCTGTGTTTATTTTGAGGGATATCTAAAACCGCGAATATTGGTGTAGAATTATGTCAGCAGCTGTCTTACAAGCGTGCATGTTTCTTTGTGTCGGACTTAACAGCCAAGAAATGGATAATCGTTATCGTCATTAGAGGTATCGCGAGTTTTAACTTGATGAGTGGTTGTCGAATTAGTCCAAGCACAAATTTAAGGGAGCTGTCCACGTTATTTTCTAGAATATGTGAATCAATATTTAAAATTTAAAAAGAATAACCAGGACCCTCTGATATCTTGTGTGGGTAAAATTGGGTTAAAGTTTCGGAGAGATCGATTTAGTTAGTTCCAGCATTAGCTCTTCCAACTACCAGTTAGAATCGATATACTATCAGAAAACGATTTTTTCAAATAAAAAGGAACATTTTAGTATCGATAATATCACGACAGTATTCGATTTAGCGTTATCATACGTTTTTTAATTGCATTAATTTAATTTTTATTGCTATGAGCAACAGGATAATTTATTCATGGGAGGATCGAGTTACTCAATGCCCACAAGGAAAGGAGGTTCAGAATGGCAAGGGCGGAAAGTTGAATTCTCGGAGGACTGGTTTATAAGAGATCATGAGACAAATTAAATCAAATTTAGTCTTTGGAACGTTTATTGTTTTGTGAGGCTGTTATTCTGAGTGGGTAAGGGTGAAGGGCCCTGAAAGTGCATGCAGTATCTTCTTAAGACGTGGTTTGTGCAGGAATTGCGTCGGGTCGCAAAGAAAGGACAAAGCGTTATCAGCAGCGGAGGATGATATTATCAAGACGCTATGATGAGTTTGTGTGTGTGTATGTGTTGCTGAAAAAGGTCTTCCAGACATTGAGGTGCCGCGACTCAAGCCTGCTTTGGGTATTGTGTAAGTCTGAGAACTATCGGCGTCTTGTATGACTTGATTGAAGAGGTATGTGATTTGGTATCGGGACCAATGTTCTCTCTAAGCTAAGCGTCCCGCAGCTATCTCTCCGACGCAGCTCAGCAGTTTTAGAGTTACGCGCAGAGAATTTTTAAAAGGTTTAATAATACATCTGTTTTTTATGGATATACAATTTTGCAACCAAAAAAAAATGAATGCTGCACTAATTTGCACATGGGTTTATTTTATTTACATTTTCACACCAAGAGACAACATTGCTCGGGACAGTAGGACTTGGTAACGGGCATACGGGACTCGCGACATGGTAATGGCACGATGCGTTTGGAAACGAGAGTATGGCACGTGGTAATGGAACGATGCGTTTGGAAACGGGAGTATGGCACGTGGTAATGGCACGATGCGTTTGGAAACGGGAGTATGGCACGTGGTAATGGCACGATGCGTTTGGAAACGGGAGTATGGTACGTGGTAATGGCACGATGCGTTTGGAAACGGGAGTATGGCACGTGGTAATGGGAGTATGAGACGTTACGACTGGATTATTGAACTTATTTAAGGGGATATGGGACGTTTTATGGGACTTGGTAAGGAGATGAAGAGACTTTGTAACGGGACTATGGGACGAGGGAAAGAGGTTAAGAGACTTTGTAACGGGACTATGGGACGTGGGAAAGAGATTAAGAGACTGTAAACTGGACTATGGGAAGTGGGAAAGAGATTAAGATACTTTGTAACGGGACTATGTGACGTGGAAAAGAGATTAAGAGACTTTGTAACGGGACTATGGGACGTGGGAAAGATATTAAAGGACTTTGTAACGGGACTTTGGGACGTGGGAAAGAGATTAAGAGACTTGTAACGGGACTTTGGGACGTGGGAAAGATATTAAAGGACTTTGTAACGGGACTTTGAGACGTGGGAAAGAGATTAAGAGACTTGTAACGGGACTTTGGGACGTGGGAAAGATATTAAAGGACTTTGTAACGGGACTTTGGGACGTGGGAAAGAGATTAAGAGACTTGTAACGGGACTTTGGGACGTGGGAAAGGTATTAAGCGACTTGCTAACGGGACTATGAGACGTGGTATGGGACTCGTTAACTAAACTATGAAAATTGGTAATGGGATCATGGTAGTTGGTAACGTGTGTGGGTCATGACAAAGACATATCACCAAAAAAAAATAATAATAAACACGAAATTTACAGACGATGTTTGAAAGATTTCATGTTCTGTAATAAGAGGACAACACATCGCGTCTGATTTTAAGGACACTAGAAAGGAAGGGGAAAATCAATGAATCAATGTCCTTCTGATTAGTTTGTTAGCGAGGGATGTTAGTGCACCATCAGGTTACAGGATCAGTTCAATATCAATAAAGTGCAGGATAGGGGAGCAGGGAGGGAGGGGGTGGGTCAATGGGTAAATCACGTGATGTCCAATGAAATCACTAGGTTCTCTTACACTGGAGGTTATTATTCACTATAATTCGGTCAGCCGACACGTGACTCTTCTAGTATAGAAGAATCTTTGCTTCCTGGTGTTGTTTTAAAATAATAAAGTATATTGAAGATTGACCCTTTGTTAGACGATTCGGTATATCCTTCCTTTTTATATTTCAATTGGTATTTTCAAAATTTAAAAAAAAGAAAAGAAAAAATAAATACACAATTTATTTTAAAAAACTTTCAAAGATAAATACAAAATTGCCTAGTGATAGATAGATTCATTGCGTTCTATTCAATACACACATTTTTAAACAGTTAGTAATCCTTTTTTTAAAGTCAATAATTAAAATTCCAAAAAATGGTTTCACCTTTCAATAAATTAACCTATTTGTATCAACTCCGTTTTGCAATGTGCATTAAAAAAAATCTTTACTTTTCTTATTTGTATTTCATTTCATGGCAGTGGTATTTCCTTTTATTATTATTATTATTATTATTATTTGTAATATGTATCTTTCCTTGGGGGTTGGGGGGAGGGGGTTAGTGAGAGATAAGATGTAACTGGAACCTGTATGACGGACATTCCTTGAACGTCATTTCTTTCCATAATGGATAATTTGAGAAAAACAGATTACTGAGAATGATCACAACCTGTCAATCACTCTACGGATTTTGAGTTGTATTTTTGTTCTTGAAGAACCTGTCAGATCATTCAAGATCTCCTGCAGTTTGTTGAGCTGCAAAGTTATAATATAAAACACCTTGATTATTCCCCCTGGCACTGGTAATCTACCATGTTTTGTTTACATTTTAAAGACCGCGTCGAAAGGGGAGATAACCGTACACCAAGGAAAACAAACGGACAACGAGTTACCTCCATCTCTAAAAAAAATTCTTTTTAAATGTTAAAAAAAACATGATTAAAAAAGTTTTTTTCCTATTCAATTTTTTCGTGCTCTGGCATTGACCGAATCGCAAGTCGCATAGACACGGGAAGGTGGGGAACTAACAACAACCTATCGCACTTTCCTGCGCGATACGGCCATAATCCACGCCTTGCAGGTGTGGTGCCCATGTTCATAAACGCATGTCATCGGGTTTTTAAAGGACAGGTTTGAGAGAGGGAGAATCGAGGATCTGAGAGTTTGTCTTTCCTGGTTCATCTAAGCCATGCTAGTTGACATGAGCGGAGATGCAGCAGAGGAAAACATCAGGCGAAGTGGGTCTTCTTGGGTGTACGAGGAGAAACTAAAGAAGGGTTAGAATTTTGAGGCACTGGTCAGAAAAGTTGGTCACGGGCTTTCGTCATCAGGTGCAGAGATTACACAAATCACCGAAAGAAACACCTGGCATTAAAAAAATAAATCACAACTCCATCATTATAACCAACAAGATACGACCCGCGGCGTACCGTACGCCGAAAAGACTTACTCATCATAGATAGCGCAAAGAGTGGGGCGGGGGTGAGAGAACGGACATAAACATCAGGATGAAGTAATGAAATAAAAGCGAGTAAACGTGGAGATATGTGCACAGCAGTTGTTTTACCTGCCCCCCACCCTTTACTACCATCCCTTGCCAACCATTAAATGTGATCTGCCGACCCTAGGGAGGGTAGTCCTGTTCACAAAAAACATTGGGAAAAGAACGGGGAGAAAAAAAAACCCATACATTTTTCTTTTAAAATTGTTCCCGCTGGGGCTTGTCCCAGAACTTTTCGCTTGCAAATCAGACGTTATAAACACTAAACTACGAATCGTATGTTATTCTCTGAAGGAGCAACGGAAGTGAACTCAAGAAGCATTGTTGCTCCTTTTATTAAATCCCTTATATTAACTTCGCGGCCGTCTCTGTCTTGGGCTCGGCGGGCGGGCGGGCGGAAAAACAGAAGTCAAAAATGACCCACTTCCCATGATCCGATCGAACTGAAATTTGGCACACGGACCCGTCTGACCTAACAATGCATCGTATCAAAATTTCAGATCGATCGAACGTACCGTAATTAAATTAATGCATTTTTAGTTTATCCTTATATGAGGTATGTAATTTCAAATTCACGGTTTGTTATTGTTTTTTTGCCACGTGAAATTTTGAGCTGACGCATTGAGGCGACCCAACGAAGCGACGGGCGCTTTTGTTTACATTTTACGTGTCACTCTGAGCTCGGTCAAGCGAATCGGTGACCAGACTTTTCCCCTCTCCCCCACCCACCCCTCCCCACCCACCCCTCCCCCCACTAGGGTTATGATGCAAAGTTGAGTTAAGACAGATTCAGTCTGTAAATGTTTGAAAATAATCAATACTGTTAGTTATGTCTCATATATAAGGGATTTATAGTCAAAAACTTTGTTTTTACGGGTTTGTTTTTTTAAATCCCTTATATTAACTTCACCGCCGTCTCTCTCTGTCTTGGGCTCGGCGGGCGGGCGGGCGGAAAAACAGAAGTCAAAAATGACCCACTTCCCATGATCCGATCGAACTGAAATTTGGCACACAGACCCGTCTGACCTAACAATGAATCGTATCAAAATTTCAGATCGATCGAACGTACCGTAATTAAATTAATGCATTTTTAGTTTATCCTTATATGAGGTATGTAATTCAAAATTCACTGTTTGTTATTGTTTTTCTTCTGCCAGTTTCACGTGAGTTTGAGTTGACGCCGACCGTCGTGTTGACGCCGACCGTCGTGCCGACACCCCCTCACATCCCACCCCCATTTATTAAAGACAAGGGACATCACTCGGTGTCAGTCTGTAAATGTTTGAAAATAATCAATACTGTTAGTTATGTCTCATATATAAGGGATTTATAGTCAAAAACTTTGTTTTTACGGGTTTGTTTTATTAAATCCCTTATATTAACTTCACCGCCGTCTCTCTCTGTCTCTCTCTGTCTGTCGTTCGTCGTCGGGCAGGCGGGAGGGAGGAAAAATAAAAGTAAAAAATGACCCACTTTCCGTGATGCCATCGAGCTGAAATTTGGCACATAGACTCGTATCACCTAACAATGCATCGTGTCAAAATTTCAGATCGATCGAACGTACCATAATTAAATTAATGCATGTTTAGTTTATCTCAATATAACAAATGTAATTCAAATTCTCGGTTTGTTATTGTTTTTTCTTTCACGTGCCATTTGATTTCACGCGTTGACGACACCCGTCGATGCCCACACCCCTCCCGTCCCTTCCCTCGGTTTTGAAGCCAGGGGATATCATTCGGTGTCGGTCTGTTAATGATTGTCACGTTTGAACATAATCAATACTGTTAGTTATGTCTCATATATAAGTGATCTATAGTCAAAAACTTTGTTTTTACGGGGTTGTTTAATTTTTAATTTCATCCTACCACGCTTGCCAACTGTGATCTGCCGACCCCAGCGATGGTCAGAGGGTCATTCGTCATGCTCGTTTGGACATGGTCGTTTAAGCGAAATATATATTAAATATATATATATAGAGATAGATAGATGCTAAGGTGATATTTAATTTTGTTCTCCATGCTAACGTATTATGACCACAAGCAAAACATTTTGTGGCTGAATGTGAGTTCATATCAACCATTTGTAGGGCTATAATATCGTATGTGAGTTCATATAAACCATTTGTAGGGCTATAATATCGTATGTGAGTTCATGTCAACCATTTGTAGGGCTATAATATCGTATGTGAGTTCATATCAACCATTTGTAGGGCTATAATATCGTATGTGAGTTCATGTCAACCATTTGTAGGGCTATAATATCGTATGTGAGTTCATATCAACCATTTGTAGGGCTATAATATCGTATGTGAGTTCATATAAACCATTTGTAGGGCTATAATATCGTATGTGAGTTCATGTCAACCATTTGTAGGGCTATAATATCGTATGTGAGTTCATGTCAACCATTTGTAGGGCTATAATATCGTATGTGAGTTCATATCAACCATTTGTAGGGCTATAATATCGTATGTGAGTTCATATCAACCATTTGTAGGGCTATAATATCTTGCAAGTTTTAAAAATACGTCTTTTAAGAATTATTTATATCGTTCGTTCGTTCTTCCGTCGATACGACGAGGACCACTCTAGTCATCCGAGGGTTGTCTGTGCATGCGCAGATGGCTGATTAGGCCGATCCTTGCATGGAAGGTTCGAGAACAGAAGGGACAAGGGACGAGTGCGACATCTCCTGGAGGGTTGACAGCATGGGCCTTTCGTGCTTGCCTCTTCTTTTCTGCGGCGGTGATCCGGTTTGCCTCGCATGACCTGGCACCTTCGTGGATGGAAGAGCGCCAGGTGGATCGGTCCATTGCAGCTCGTTCCCACGTGTCTGGATTGATGACAAATGCTTTCATTGAGGCTTTCAGTGTGTCTTTGAAGCGTTTCTTTTGCCCACCGTGGGACCGCTGGCCATACTGGAGCTCACCATAGAAGATACTCTTTGGCAGTCTCTCGTCTGGCATTCGGACAACGTGCCCTGCCCAGCGAAGCTGGGTCTGCATCAGGAGGTTGAAGATGCTGGGGAGACCTGCCTTGGTCAGTACCACTGTGTCTGGAATTTTGTTCTGCCACTTGATATATTCTAGTTATGACTATGCATCATGTAAAAACGGCGATTTAGGCTGGAGAAATGTTAAGGGACTCCGAAATCGGTAGAAAATAATTAATTCTAAAAGTACACCGTCGCAGAAAATTAATTTTGCGAATTTTCAGAGGTCATCATGATCACATCTCGGTTATCACAGAGATGCCGTATCTGTTAGTTGTATAAAAGAGACGGACTACAATGGGGTTGTCATGTCGCCTGTAAACTAGCAGCCAATTTTCTTTTCAAGCTGCGCGGCTGCGTGACCGGCCCAGTGCGACAGTTTAGAATTACCGCACAGCAAATTTTGACAATGATCATATCATAGTTGTGTTTTAGGGGTGTAAATTTTGTTATTTTTTTTAAAAATGGCGCGGTGTAAATATTCACATGGGTTTGTTATTTTGTACACGGAGCAGCGAACCTTAGCGGGAACATTGCTAACAGCTTGTAAGACACTGGAGACATTTTATAGTCAGAAATGTAAAGGTGGAAAGCTAACTTTCCCAGCAACAACCAGAAGAATTCGTGAGGTAGAGAAGGACTTAAATCTCCCGGGGGGCCCGTGCATGGAGGCGACAGGCCACTGCTCGGTCTGACTCAATGAAAAAGGACCGGGAAGCCCAGGGCCCTGCATGCGATGCAGCGCCGATGATGACGGTAATGGTAAATAAATCTATGTATACCAGGAGCCGCTACACCTTGGGGGCCGTCCATAAAGTACATCACGCTCCAGAGGGGGGGGTGTAAGAAAGTGTTACACTTTAAGACAGGGGGAGTGGGTGTCTAGCCATGTGTTACGTCACGCTGTTTTATATTAAATTTTGATTATTTTGTTAATAAGAAACAAACTTTTTTTTCGAAAGTGTGACGTTCTTTAGGGGGGAGAGGGGTCCGAGATGTGTGACAGTTTGTGATAGGGGGAGGGGGGGGGTAAAAATGGTCAAAAATAGCGTGGCGTACTTTATGGACGGCCCCTTGAGTGATGTTTCGTTGTTTGGGTCTAATGTTGTTGCTGTTACTTTGCTGCCCTCTTTATTGTTTTTTTTATATCTCACCTGGAGTTTCATATCCACTTTACCACACTGCTAGCAAATGGAGATTTATTCCCAGCCACCTCCCCTTTTATTTTAAAACGGGTAGAGGGAATATTTGAGAGGAAAATGAGGGGGGGGGTATTTCAGGAGTTCAGGGTTCCACTGTTGCGGCTTATTGGGCCCGTCGTAGCGTTGAACGCGGTGTACGGCTTCTATTTCTATTAATTTGAGAGTCGTGGCTGACGGCGAATTAATGTGGTTAACACGGCATGGCGACGTATTAATGTGGGTCACCGGTGCTTTCCGCTCGTGTTGAAATTTTCCCGGGCACGAGCGATCTCTGATGCTATTGGTGGCACTTTATCCGTCCCGAGTACATGGCGAGTGCTGGTGTGAGGACAACTAGATTTGTCAGACGTCACATTCCTTCCCACGGGGCTTGAGCTTTGCGTCTCCGACAGGAAGGGTTCTCAGTCTGTGAATTTCGTCGAGATGGCGTAAATCGCCGCGCTATTGTTGAAAACGATTTATATGAAAGTGGTATACGAAGAAATGATACGGTGCAACAGAAAACTGTTTATAATTTTACCCAACTCGCGTACCATAATCATTCACTTTTGGAATCCTCACTCACGCAATCTTGGAACCCTCGTTAAGAAAGAAGAATGTTCCCCGACCAGTGAGTCGATACGCAATTAAGTGGGGGAAAATATTTGGTCTCTTAAGAATCAATTTGGACCGTCTAGGGTCTAAATCCTACGGTGTTGGGAAACAGGCTTTATTACCTTTAGGTGCGATTTCTGTGAACTTGAGAAATGATTTTTTTCGGCCTCTAGGAAGCGTTGCTGTGACCTTGCTGAGTGTTGTTCTGACCTTGTTTGATGTTGTCATGACCTTGCTTGATGTTGTCATGACCTCCTAAGCTGTTGGTCTGACCTTGTGGAGTTTTCTTCTAGCCGTGTCAGTTTCTGCGATGGCCTAAATACGGGTGCCCAGCTCAGTAGATCTATGTCAATGACGGGTGCCCAGCTCAGTAGATCTATGTCAATGACGGGTGCCCAGCTCAGTAGATATAATTATGTCAATGTTCCCACTAAAGTTCGTTGATCATTGTGCAAAATGTTTAAAAAATCCGTGCTCTAAGTTGCACAGCTTCCATTTGTTGTGCTAATGTTACACTCCACAAAGAAATATATTATTATACTATCCTTTTAACATTTACTGCATGGTTAGTATAAACAACTGCGCGGCGTCTTTCAGATATCTGAGCAGACGCGCAGCTCAAAGGGAAAATTGGCTATAGTTACACTTGGTCAAGTTTGTGAAGCATTGTATCTGTAACGCCTACATACTTCGGACATGAAAACAATTCATTTCCAAAAGTTTATTCATCACAGCTGTACCACGGACTTTTCATTCTACTGTGCTCGATCCTCACAACACGATCCTCACAACACGATCCTCACAACACGATCCTCACAACACGATCCTCACAACACGATCCTCACAACACGATCCTCACAACACGATCCTCACAACACGATCCCCACAACACGATCCCCACAACACGATCCTCACAACACGATCCTCACAACACGATCCTCACAACACGATCCTCACAACACGATCCTCACAACACGATCCTCACAACACGATCCTCACAACACGATCCTCACAACACGATCCTCACAACACGATCCTCACAACACGATCCTCACAACACGATACCCTATTGACTTCTTTGTGCAATCGTTTAATTCATTCAGATTCAAAGCGATGAATTTAAAATATCATATATCATATATCATATATCATGGGGGGGGGGAAAGCTCTGCTGGGGAAGGGAAAACATCAAAGCAGGGACTGTACAGTTGTTAGGAACGCAGGGAATCATGCAAAGAGACGCGGAAGGGGTGAGAGGGAGCTTGGTTGTGGAGGACACGCGCACCCGTGTAAACGTGCACAACATATAGACACTGGTTCGCCTTCCAATCTAGCTCCATCGATGTTGCGCTCTTGAATGATTCGTCTATTCATCAATTCCAAAAGCGGTTGTTTTTCTCAGCCACTCTCACGCTTTCTTTGGAAACGTTTTGCTGTGTCGCTCGGGTTTAACAAACTACAAAGTAAACGTTTCACTCACTTTAAAACAATCTGTGTTGTAATGAGAAAACTCTGCCTGTTAATATCCATGACTCCCTAACAAACAACACCACAGGACGCATTGTCTTCCATGTCCCCTCCAGCTTTCACCACGCATCACATCTTTACCGATTTTTAAAGGTTTCGCTTGTCCGGTGTGCGCAGAGTAACAGGCCTTTTCTACGAAGTGATGTCTGCAGTCAATACGGCGTTCGGTCTACGTGGTCACCACTTCACAAAGATTCTCAACGCGCCCCCCGGTTAGTTGTAGTTACTCGTCATCTAACTTAAAAAACTTCTCGACTTCCTCGCCGTGTTTCCAACGTTAAGGTATCTAACCTTATTGTACTTCGTCACCGCATTCGGGATTTTGATGATAAACTTATGCGAACAAGAAACGGTTTTAAAAAAGAAAAATAAAAAAAAAGATTTGACAATAAACAAGCAAGCGTAGCTTAAACAATGCAACCCAAGTTATTTTGTAAAAGATAACGTATAGCGTTAAAGTTAAATTTGAAAGTAGTTTAATAAAACAAACCCGTAAAAACAAAGTTTTTAACTATAAATCCCCTTATATATGAGTCATAACTAACAGTATTCATTATTTTCAAACGCGACAAGCATTTACAGACTGAATCTGTCTTAACTCAACTTTGCTTCATAACCCTAGCTAGTTCAGCATGACACATAAATGTAAACAAAAGCACGCCGCTACTTCGATGGGTCGACGGCAAAGCGTCAACTCAAACTCTCACGTGGAAAAAAAAACAATAACAAACCGTGAATTTGAATTACATACGTTATATAAGGATAAACTAAAAATGCATTAATTTATTTACGTACGTTCGATCGATCTGAAATTTTGATACGATGCATTGTTTGATGAGACGGGTCCGTGTGCCAAATTTCAGCTCGATCGGATCAGGGGAAGTGGGTCATTTTCGACTTTTGTTTTTCCACCCGCCCGCCCAAGACAGAGATGGCGACAGAGAGACAGAGACGCCGGTGAAGTTAATTTAAGGGATTTTAAAAAGATCTAATTAATAATAACAAGAAGAAATTAATAGTTTATATAGCGCTGTACCCCAGTAAGAAACTGGCCTCACAGCACTTTACATACAAATAATAATATACATGTAAGTATCAATGCATTTAATAAACTTTCATATCCTAGCAACCAGATAAGTGACAGTACTGTAAACATAAGCTACGTTTATCGTTAGAAGAAATTTTGAGTAAATAAATTTGAAAGTAAAGTTTGAAGAGATGTGTCTTTAGTGCAGACTTGAAGGACTTTGTTAAGACACAGAGGATCTTTGTTCTTAATCCGCATGTATTCCCTTGTTATACAAGTATTTCCTTCTCAAGATATTTTTTCCCGTTTAACCACAACATAAGACACACAAAAACTTTCTAGTAACAGACATCCGAGTTGTGTTTACAAATTATACACGTGTGTCATTATTCTAAGCTGTTTTTAAATAAACATAAAGGAATACGAGTATTTAAGATATCGAATCAGATGAGAAATGGGCAGTAATCAGAGGATCAAGTTGATGTATTTATGTCGTTATAAATAATATTAGGGAACACAGAAGCAAAACGAGTATCTTATGATATCTTATAGGTTATAGATGTGGCCGAGCAGGTTAGATTGAGTCAATCCCAAGGTTATAGAATGAAACTCAATCCCAGCCCATGCAATAAACAGCACCGTGCGTGTAGGGGGGGGAACGGTGGCGCTTTTCAACCCTGGATAGCAAAAATCTTAGTAGAAGGAAACCCTTGACTTCAAACCCTGGATAGCTACAATCTAAGTAGAAGGAAAACCTTGAATTCAAACCCCGGATAGCTACAATCTAAGTAGAAGGAAAACCTTGAATTCAAACCCCGGATAGCTACAATCGAAGTATAAGGAAAACCTTGAATTCAAACCCTGGATAGCTACAATCTAAGTAGAAGAAAAACATTGAATTCAAACCCTGGATAGCTACAATCTAAGTAGAAGGAAAACCTTGAATTCAAACCCTGGATAGCTACAACCTAAGTAGAAGGAAAACCTTGAATTCAAATCCTGGATAGCTACAATTTAAGTAGAAGGAAAACCTTGAATTCAACCCTGGATATCTACAATCTAAGCAGATGGAAAACCTTGAATTAAACCCTGGATAGCAAAACTCTTAGTAGAAGGAAAACCTTGAATTCAAACCCTGGATAGCTACAATCTAAGTAGAAGGAAAACCTTGAATTCAAACATGGATAGCTACAATCTAAGTAGAAGGAAAACCTTGAATTCAACCCTGGATAGCAAAAATCTAAGTAGAAGGAAAACCTTGAATTCAAACCTGGATAGCTACAATTTAAGTAGAAGGAAAACCTTGAATTCAAACCCTGGATAGCTACAATTTAAGTAGGCGAAAAACCTTGAATTCAAACCCTGGATAGCTACAATTTAAGTAGATGGGAAACCTTGAATTCAAACCCTGGATAGCTACAATCTAAGTAGAAGGAAAACCTTGAATTCAAACCCTGGATAGCTACAATCTAAGTAGAAAGAAAAACCTTGAATTCAAACCCTGGATAGCTACAATCTAAGTAGAAGGAAAACCTTGAATTCAACCATTGATCGCTACAATCTAAGTAGATGGAAAACCTTGAATTCAACCCTGGATAGCAAAACTCCTATTAGAAGGAAAACCTTGAATTCAAACCCTGGATAGCTACAATCTAAGTAGAAGGAAAACCTTGAATTCAACCCTGGATAGCAAAAATCTAAGTAGATGGAAAACATTGAATTCAAACCTGGATAGTTACAATCTAAGTAGATGGGAAACCTTGAATTCAAATCCTGGATAGCTACAATCTAAGTAGAAGAAAAACCTTGAATTCAAACCCTGGATAGCTACAATCTAAGTAGAAGGAAAACCTTGAATTCAAACCCTGGATAGCTACAACCTAAGTAGAAGGAAAACCTTGAATTCAAATCCTGGATAGCTACAATTTAAGTAGAAGGAAAACCTTGAATTCAACCCTGGATATCTACAATCTAAGCAGATGGAAAACCTTGAATTCAACCCTGGATAGCAAAACTCTTAGTAGAAGGAAAACCTTGAATTCAAACCCTGGATAGCTACAATCTAAGTAGAAGGAAAACCTTGAATTCAAACATGGATAGCTACAATCTAAGTAGAAGGAAAACCTTGAATTCAACCCTGGAAAGCAAAAATCTAAGTAGAAGGAAAACCTTGAATTCAAACCTGGATAGCTACAATTTAAGTAGAAGGAAAACCTTGAATTCAAACCCTGGATAGCTACAATTTAAGTAGGCGAAAAACCTTGAATTCAAACCCTGGATAGCTACAATTTAAGTAGATGGGAAACCTTGAATTCAAACCCTGGATAGCTACAATCTAAGTAGAAAGAAAAACCTTGAATTCAAACCCTGGATAGCTACAATCTAAGTAGAAGGAAAACCTTGAATTCAACCCTGGATCGCTACAATCTAAGTAGATGGAAAACCTTGAATTCAACCCTGGATAGCAAAACTCTTATTAGAAGGAAAACCTTGAATTCAAACCCTGGATAGCTACAATCTAAGTAGAAGGAAAACCTTGAATTCAACCCTGGATAGCAAAAATCTAAGTAGATGGAAAACATTGAATTCAAACCTGGATAGCTACAATTTAAGTAGAAGGAAAACCTTGAATTCAAACCCTGGATAGCTACAATTTAAGTAGGCGAAAAACCTTGAATTCAAACCCTGGATAGCTACAATTTAAGTAGATGGGAAACCTTGAATTCAAACCCTGGATAGCTACAATCTAAGTAGAAGGAAAACCTTGAATTCAAACCCTGGATAGCTACAATCTAAGTAGAAAGAAAAACATTGAATTCAAACCCTGGATAGCTACAATCTAAGTAGAAGGAAAACCTTGAATTCAACCCTGGATCGCTACAATCTAAGTAGATGGAAAACCTTGAATTCAACCCTGGATAGCAAAACTCCTATTAGAAGGAAAACCTTGAATTCAAACCCTGGATAGCTACAATCTAAGTAGAAGGAAAACCTTGAATTCAACCCTGGATAACAAAAATCTAAGTAGATGGAAAACATTGAATTCAAACCTGGATAGTTACAATCTAAGTAGATGGGAAACCTTGAATTCAAATCCTGGATAGCTACAATCTAAGTAGATGGGAAACCTTGAATTCAAACCCTGGATAGCTACAATTGAAGTAGAAGGAAAAACTTGAATTCAAACCCTGGATAGCTACAATTTAAGTAGATGGGAAACCTTGAATTCAAACCCTGGATAGCTAGAATTTAAGTAGATGGGAAACCTTGAATTCAAACCCTGGATAGCTACAATTTAAGTATAAGGAAAACCTTGAATTCAAACCCTAGATAGCTACAATCTAAGTAGAAGGAAAACCTTGAATTCAAACCTGGATGGCAAAAATCTAAGTAGAAGGAAAACATTGAATTCAAACCTGGATGGTTACAATCTAAGTAGATGGGAAACCTTGAATTCAAACCCTGGATAGCTACAATCTAAGTAGATGGGAAACCTTGAATTCAAATCCTGGATAGCTACAATTTAAGTAGAAGGAAAACCTTGAATTCAAACACCAAGGTTGAGAGTCCCTTGTGCGATAAGATTCAAATACATTTAAATAGTCCGGAAAACTTTGCTAATCTACTAATGCTAGTCTACACCTAATACTTCTTTGACATATCCAAATCCATCGAGTGTCATCCATTTGACATTGACATTCTCCAGTCCACAGACAAAATTTTCTCAAGTCCGCTTTAGTACACGTGTCACATTGCCATGCACATCTCTGGGTACCTGTCTTACACATATATGTGCCCCTGTCACAGGTCAACACGTCACCGTGTCAATGCCATGCATAGTTTATTTTATTTATATCTATGTAATAAAAATATATGTGTAAAGGAGTGTACCAGTTATATCTTTCTACAATGTTCACTGACTTTCAGCTAAAACGCAACAATTGTGCAACAACAAACACCCCGAATGCTAACAAAATTATCATTAACCCCTACAAACAGTGGCGTAGCTAGGGGGGTGCAGGGGGGGGGACATATGTCCCCGGGCGCCACGTTAAGGGGCGCCAAAATGAGTATTAAAAATAATTATTTAATTTTATTTTGATGTAAACTAATGTATCACAAATACAATTGCAAGTTTGAATTTTGGAGCTCCACAAATATCTTAATTTCAAACCAGTTGACAAGCATGATTTTGGTGCCGCAATTGAGCATTAAGGGGCGCCATTCTACTCATAAACACATTACATATCCACAATGTTATATTTCTGATGGCAATTTTTTTTTAAACTGTGAGTTGCAGGGAGTTGAAAATTGAAAGAACAACTTTGGCGCGATATTTTGAAAAGAATACTTATCTGTATTAAGTTTCTAGTTTCACCAAATTTTCGCACTGCTGGGCTGTGAGAAAAATCTTCATAAGTACGAGGAAAAAAATGTTGGAAAATTTCTCTCTGTAATCAAACTCGTTGCTCAGTATGATCAACTGTTAGAAAAACACCTTCAACACGCCAGAGAAAATCCAGGTTCAGTATCTTATTTATCACCGGAAATCCAAAATGAATGTGTCCCCCTACTTACATTGACTATAAGGAATCATCTGTTGAGTGAAATCAGAAAAAAGTACTATGGTATCTACTTGACTCAACACCCGATCTAGGTCAACGGGAACAGCTTTCTCAAGTAATCAGAATTGTGGATGTGGATTTTAAAACTAAAAAAGTAACCATCAAAGAATCATTTTTTAGGTTTTGTTTAGCGAATATGTGCCAGAAATCACAGAGCATTGTTCGTCAACTGTGACATCCACAGCTTAAACTTAGCAGGAGTACACTCAGCTAAACGGGATCCAGTTGTTATCTCGTTTTTTTGGAATAGTTGAAAGTATATATTTGTTTTTTCTCATTAAACAACTCGTTGGGAAGAATTAAAAAGAGTTGTGCCAATCACAGTGAAATGTGAGTCTGAAAGACGCTGGAGTGCACGATCAAAAGCTGTTAAGGCTACTTATGAGGATTACATGAAGTAGTAGATGCAACAATGACACCTGATACCAGAAATGATGCAGAAAATTTGCTGGCAGGTATATTAAACTTTAATTTCCTAGTTTTGTTAAATATCTGGAACATCATACTTTGTAAAATTGATCATGTCAAAAAACGGTTGCAGGATCCTACTGTGAATTTCAAGGAAGCCGCATCTGATCTTGAATCGCTGGAGCAAAAACTAGTTAACATTCGTGATAAATTGAGCCAGGGAGCGGTTGACAATAGAAGAACAAGATGCACATCTTGGGTGATTGAGGTTGACAGAAGGATTAGTCGTCATCGAAGGATGCCTGGAGAATTAGCAAGAGATGCAGGACTTTCTGCAGAAGAAGAAATTGAACGTGCTATCAAAAGCGTAATTGATAGACTCTAACAGGAGATATCAATACGATTTTAACGTCTAAAAAACATAAACACAAACTTTGGATTTTTTCTAGGCGTCACAACTCTTCTCGCTGAGACAAATGTTGATACACCTCTTCAAAATTGCTTAGATTTTGGAAATTCCTACGACACTGACGTTAATTGTCACGAATTGTACACAGAAATCGGAGACTGCAAAATGCAGCTCAGTACACGGACTGAAATTCTACCGGAAACTACTTTGGATCTTAATGTTTTTATTGTTTCATATGGAGATGACGTTTTCCGAATCTGTCTACTGTATATATTCGTTTTATAGCCCATTCGTTCATAAGCCGACCCCCCCCCAACTCTT
The DNA here is from genome assembly GCA_944989445.1 of Ampullaceana balthica. Classification (NCBI taxonomy): domain Eukaryota; kingdom Metazoa; phylum Mollusca; class Gastropoda; family Lymnaeidae; genus Ampullaceana; species Ampullaceana balthica. The sequence goes on along the minus strand of CALYLW010000999.1, from coordinate 138,516 downwards.
TTGGAAGAGAATGGTATAAAAAGTGTGTCACCCGCTCGCAAGGCGACCCCCAAAAATAATAGGACAGCGTAAACAAAATGGTACACATTAAAAAAACAAAACAACGACAGTCGGACCTCTCTAAGTCGAACTCAAAGGGACCCAAAAAAAAATCAACTTACGGAGTTTTCAAGTTAATCAAAGACAATGTTGATATTGAGGAGAGTGGGGGACAGCCATACCAGTGAGAAAGGCTTGACAGGAAGGAGAGGCGGTGTCTCATGTTTCATATGAAAGTAAGCCGACTTAGCTTTGAAATACCAACACCACTTAGAAAGCCCCTACCCCCCCCCCACACCTAACTCCCTCCACAGTGGGATGAGGGGGAGTAAGATTTTTCTTTTTACCCAAACGCCTTGAAATATTTGACTTGTGGAGGTTATCTTATCTTATCTTATCTTATCTGTTTACAGACGCTCCTTCTATACAGAAGATTATTGCGTCCTACGCTTATCTATGGTTTGTGTTTAGTCCTGCATTTTTATTAGAGATTTAAATGTTGATAAAGTGTTGGTTTTCCTGGATTCTTCAGGCAACCCATTCCACGCCCGAATTCCGGACGGGAAGAAGGAAAACTTGTATGTGTTTGTTCTTGCATACGGAATAAGAAAGGTGTTTTTATCCTTATGTCTATCTGAGGGTTGTATTAAGTTATCTTTGTGTTGTATTTCTAAATTAGAATTAATTGCTTTATGTATGATTACTACTTTGCTCTTGGTTCTTCTATCCTCTAGTGTTTCAAGGTTTAATGATTTAACTAATGGTGTTACTCTTGTCAGTTTCGAATATTCTCCAGTAATGAATCTGGCAGCTATTTTTTGAATTTGTTCTAGTTTATCAATGTTTTCTTTGGTGGATGGGTCCCATACAGAAGATGCATATTCTAGTGCAGGTCTCACCAAAGTGAGGTAGCATTTTAGTTTTATATCTCTATTACATTTGTTAAAGCTCCTTTTTATAAAGCCTAAGGTTTTGTTTGATTTTTTAATAACTTCATTGACATGGGGATTCCATGATAGGTTGGAAGCCAAAACTCTTGAGTTAAGGAGATCTAAAATACATTAGTCGTATGGAATTTGGCCCGGACCTAACAATAAATATGACATAGTGAGGTTTATGAGTCAGGGAAGTTCGACTTAGCGAGGTCCGACTGTACAAGCCAAATCGGTCATTATGATTGTTTACTTTTGTATTTTTTAGGTTGAAAAAAAAAGAGATTTTAACAACAAAGAAGATTAATGTCATTTTTATAGCATTCGCTAGAGGGCTTTTTAGTGTATTAAAACGAAAAGAAAATGTTGTTTTTTATATTTAATTTTAATAAAGTCAGTAAATAACACCAGAAATGCTTCATAATATACAGTCGGGCCTCTATAAGTCGAACTCAAAGGGACCCGAAAATAATTTGGAATTACGAAAGTTAGGGAAAATGGCGTAATAGGCGCAGAACTATCAAGGACAATGTTGATATTGAGAGGAGACAGCAATACCGGCTTTAGGGCTTGACAGAAAAGAGAGGCAATGTCTGATGTTTCATATGAAGGGCAGCCTACTTGCTTTGACATACCAACACAAGCCCGTGAGAGACCTTCCCTCACCCCACTTTACTCCCTCACAACACCGATATTCAATGTACATGTAGAAATCACCTATGACCCGCTCGCAAGCTGACCCCCCCACCAACATTTCACCCTAGATTTTGTCCAAAAAAGGTCGGCTGTAGAACGAGTATATACGGTGTTTCACTGCAAATACTTCTATGAATCGCTGTTTCAAATGCAAGCTGTGAGCGGTCCTTCATCGAAGTGAAGCTTCTTTTGCCTTATTTACGTGCTTCAATGGTACAAGACATCTGAGTGATCTTGCACCCCTTAGCATCGAATCTGTTGGTCCGAGAAGGGGCGCAGATTTTGAGTCATGTCCCCGGGCGCAGATGACCCTAGCTACGCCACTGCCTACAAACACCAACGTTGGTCAGGGGTTTCCATTTGTCAATTGTGCATGGTCAAAATTAAGAAAAAGTATTCGTAAATAATTAAATTATTCCCTGTTCACCCCAAGTTCAGTTATGGGCAAACTGTTCAAGAGAGGGTCTATACTTTGGTCATGAAAGGCCAAAGAACCGAATCTAAAGAAACCTCAGACATAGGTCAACCACAGGCATGTCAAATTCAAAAACAAAATATCGTTTTTTATCGACGTTGATGCATATTTCCGCGGATCACAGAGAACCACGTACCGGGCCGCAAAAAGCCTGTGGGCCGCAGTTTTCCCACCAGAACTGTAGTTCTATTTATAAATACTAGATTCCCATCCGGTGATAAGAATTACTGGACTTCTTTTAGCATTTGACATCCTTCGGCAACAACTGTAATGAATGATTAAATAAAAACGCTCTGTCCCGATTGACAATAACATATGTAGCTGGTTGACCTCAGGTGAAGTAAGAAAACACAGTTGATCAGAGAGTGGTCCTGACATCAAGCTGATAAAGTTTTCAAGGGTTTCACCCCCCCCTTTTTCCCGTCTCCACTTCTCGGCAAATTGACCAAATTGCTTAAATGACACCCCGAGTGCTGCTCTCGAGAGGTGGGCAGAGAGGTGAACGTACCCTTAAACAATGCACTGCTGTGAGCGGCATTTCCGACCTGGCGCAAGGCAACACCGGTGGGGAATGGGTCTTTGGGTACACGCGTGTCAATTCGACCCACTGACAGTTCGCTAGTTCTATGGGGTAAACAAGTTGCGTGGCGGTTCAACTGATAACAGTTAAACTACAGGTGTGATGACATTTCTGGTCGTTGGATGGACTCTTAGTCGTAACACCTCAGCTACGTTTTTATTTTTAGTTTTTAATTCACTTTATTTGTTTTTGTCTGTTTGTTTTCCTGACGAAGGCTTTTTGTCGACACGTTCATTGTTTTGTGGCGTCCACTCGGGCCTCCGCGCATCTTGGTTATATAATAACATCTTTTTCTACCCGGCCTGATTGCAGTCTCACCCCACTTATATCCAGATCACGGTATAGCGGCGAAATCTTAGAGCAAATACACCAATGTTTTAAAGTAGGGGGCCGTCGATAAATGACGTCACGCACGTAGGGAAGAGGGGGGTCCACTGTTTGTGACCTTGCGTGACGAGGGGAAAGGGGTGTTTAAGAATTGTGACGTCACACCAAAACGCGCAACTTTAAATAAAAGTTAAACTTAAATATTTGATTGCTTACAATTTATTTAATGACGTTTTACAGTTTCACGCGTGTCCTGATATTAGAGTGCAGCCTTACACTAAATACATACTTAAATGACAAAAAAGTGATTTGAAACATGCTCATTTTCAAAAAGAAAATACGGCTTTTATTGGGGGGGGGGTGTGAAAAGCTTTGTGACGTCATATTGGAGGGGAGGTCTAACTTTTTGTGACGACGTGTGATGAGGGTGGCGGGGTATGAACTTTCGACCAAAATCGCCTGACGTCATTTATGGAAAGTCCCTAGGATACTTTGCTGTGCCCGTACCCTAGCGGAAACGGCTTAGTAGGCAATGGTGTAAACAAATCAAGTTAAATATAGATCAACCATGAACCAAAGACAAAAAAGTAACAGCTTTTCGAAGATAGCAAGATCTAATTTTATTTTGATATTTTTTTTCCACATTTCTTTAAATGCCTACCATCAGTGCTCTGACATTTACGGGTCGTACATCAAAGTTTAAAGGAGGCCTTTATTTATTACACCAAGGTGTAGCTTGTTAAAAATCTAACTAGAACTAATTCTAGTTTACATAAAATTTGATGACATTACAATTTAAGCAGATCGATATTTAAAATCATTAAAGTTTAATTAGATCAAAAGATTAACTAGATTAAAGTTAAACTTTAGAGGACTCCTACCTTAAAGCAAAAAGACATAAAATTTAAGATAATGTTTTGTAAAAATCTGTGAAATTCAATACACGCCATTAACCCACATTTCTCTGAGGTCACAGAAGTTCAGAAAGGCAAGTAAAACAAAAAAGTATGTGGTCAAAGCGATTCCTTTTTTAAACATTACTCGTCTTTGAACCCACGGCTATCGTCAGTTCTGTGCGCTATCCAGTCATGAATTATTGTCGTCTGCTCCAGTGTGGTTAGTGCGTACAAATTATTTTTTTCTCTTATGACGTCAATATGACAGTGACGCACATTTGTGTCACATTGAAATCACTAACCCTCATGACGTCATCGTTTTTAGGAAGAGGTGGTTTAAAATGAAAACTAAGTCTGCTTAATATTTAGTCCTGTTTCCCTCTAATTGTACCCTATTATAAAGCCAATGGTTTCATTGTTTCGGCACAGGTATCGTAAGCCGGGTCATAAACGCCGAAGGCTCGACCCCCCCCCCTCCATCCCAATAAGAGAGAGACACATGAAAGAATGAGCCGAAAGTTTAGCGGCATAAACAATTCAACGTCTGTTGATAACACGCATGTAAATATGTATCGTTTACGTAGGACTCAGAACTGCTGCAACCGGGTGTTAAAGACCTGATAGCGCTACCAACTATCGTCAATCATCCCAGATAATCCAAATGTTTCAAGATGTGTTGTCTAGCGAATACGTTTACAAACCTAAACCCCCAAAATAAAGTTTCCAGCCCTTGTTATTCCGCCGGCCCACTTGAGGAGTCGAGTTTATACCGTTTGCCATTTTGAGACGGATGCCAGAAAATACAACCTTGATTTGGCTTTATTTCATTATATTTTCCCATGCGAATCCGTTCGAATCTGTGAAATGCACGTCAATTGTCAACCATGATGCATGACGTCAAGTTAATCCTTACGTCAGGGGAACACGACTGGTGGGTACGTCACGACCTGGAACTTATTCCACGAAATGTGTACCTACGTGATGGGGAGTACTGTATGTTCGAGAGAGTACGTGGCTCATTTGGAGTATGTTGGTTACTAGAGTACGCATGGGCGTGATTCGGAAAAGATGTATGGCTGTCAATAGGGGTAGGTATGGGCGTCATAAGGAGCATGGTTGGGCGTCAGAAGGGGCATGAATGTGCGTCATAAGAGTATGAATTGGCGTCATAAGAAGTATGAATGGGCGTCATAAGAAGTATGAATGGGCGTCACAAGGAATGTGTGAAGTAGCCTAAACAAAGGAGACATTTAAAACTCACTTTGACTGACATCAGAAAACGTCAATAATCGAAATGTTACTCAACTTTTAATGATTGATTTAAAAAAAAATAAGCGTTTGAAAAAAATAAACATTCTCCAGCACTAATTTCCCCTAACCATTCAGTGTAGAAGTGGAATTAAAATAACAACAAAATAGGTGCCCGCTCACCAGTTGACATTTCTCCCCCGACGTCGCTGCAAGGTTCCATCAATAAATCATTTGTTAATACGCCCTTGACAGTTATTGTCCCTGGTAGGCTAAGTAAAAGGGGTGGGGAGTAGAATCGCGTGACGTCATCGTCCACATTGTGGAGTAGACGTACATTATATACCCTCCCCGCAGGAACGAGGTCTGTTGTGAGGGGGGTATTACGTTAATGACTATAAACAAACAACGTCCATTAAACTGAAGAAACAAGGCATGTCGGGTAACAGAGCAAGGAGAACTGGGCCTTGGGGACAACACGCTGGTGGTGCAGTGTTGCATAAGATGGGGTGGTGCAGTGTTGAATGGCATTGGATGGTGCAGTGTTGTATGGTATGGGTTAGTGCAGTGTTGTATGACATGGGGTGGTGTGCAGTGTTGCATGTGATGGTGATGAGGTGTTGTATAAAATTTTATGGTAGACTGTTGTATGCCATGGCATCGTGCAGTGTTTAATGGCATGTGCTATTACAGTGTTCATGAGTTCAGGGGTCAAAGGGCGTTTCATTACTTTGGGTTTGTCATTTATAAGACGGGCATTTGTCACTTCAGATAATGCTTTGTTAATTTTTTAGACAGAGATTTCGTTAAAGAGTGTTTTTTTTTAAAGCAAAAATATAACAGTAACCATATTTTTCAAAATTCTTGGTGTTTTTAAATGTATACTGTATTTTATCTTTTTGGCGACCACTACGCAGACTAAAATTTTAAACAAATCTCAGTTTTCTGAAAAATGTTGAGACTGGGACGGTCCAGTCTGACTGAAATGACATTCATCGAAGCAAATACACTTTTGTTCTTTAATAGATTTCAGCCATTAAATAACAAAGTCTAATGTGTTGAAGTTAATTTCTAGTGAACTCACCTTCGCCAAGGGTGATGAGCCCATGGCACGCGTGCCACTTTTGACACATTGTGACCATGGAAATTGGCACGTCATCGACATTTTCCATAGTTACCCGTTTTAAGCTTTTAATGTCATTACAGAATGACATAAATTATTACTAGGCACGCGGCAAGAATAAGTGTTTTTTTTTCAAAATTGAAAATATTGGCCCAGAAAATACTTCCAAAAAAAATTTAAGCTAAGATTTTAAGATCAGAATGCGGTGAACAAGCCGGACTTGCATAAACACTTAGCGTTATAAAAGAAACCATCTCGTAGCGTTGAGTCCATTATTGAATCTCATTTCAGAAACCTGTTGATTTATTGCATACTGCCAATAAACGTATTTCTATATACACAATATCCAACTACTCCACCCTGTTCGCATCAAATCCGACCAAGGCACCTCCTACCGTTGTTAACTTCTCTGCTACTTGGTGTGGAATTTGGTCGCGTCTCTCTGTCTTCCTGCTCCGGGGATAAACGTAGATTTTTCTACAATCGTTCCTTTCCCCTTCATCCGGTGTCAAATTGCTCTGTTTTGTTTGTGACCCGTATTGAGGGCTCAATGAAGTAGGACGCCAGAAACTATGGCTCTCTGTGTTATGATGGAGTGGGCAGACGACACGCATATTCCATTTTATGTGATATCAGTAGGTTTTGTTGGGCATCAATTTAATTGTTGTGAGTCTTGGTGGTATTGCTATTTTTGGGGGTCCTGACTTATTGATTTTTGGCGATCCTGAGTCTTTGAGGTCCCGAGGTTTGATGGTCCTGAGGATTGGTGGTCATCAGTGTTGGTGGTCCTGAGGATTGGTGACCCTTACGTTCAGTGATCCTGAGGATTGGTGGTCCTCAGTGTTGGTGGTCCTGAGGATTGGTGACCCTTACGTTTAGTGATCCTGAGGATTGGTGACCCTTACGTTAAGTGATCTTGAGGTCTGGTGGTTCTCAGTGTTGGTGGTCCTTACGTTTAGTGATCCTGAGGTTTGGTGATCCTCAGTGTTGGTGTCATGAGGTTTGGTGGTCCTGAGTTTTCGTGGGCCTCAGTTGTCGTGGTCTTGAGCTTTGGTGTTCTTAAGTTTTGGTTGTCCTGAGGTTTGCTTGTCCTGATATTTTTAGGTCTTAAGTTTTTTTAAACCCCCAAGTTTGCTATCAAGCGTTTTGTTGAGGCAGACGTTTAGTGGTCCTGACTTTTCTATGACGTTTAGTGGTCCTGACGTTTAGTGGTCCTGACTTTTAGTGGTCCTGACCTTTATATAACGTTTAGTGGTCCTGACTTTTATTTATATTACGTTTAGTGGTCCTGACTTTTCTATGAAGCTTAGTTGTCCTGACTTTTTTATGACGTTTAGTGGTCCTGACTTTTTTATGACGTTTAGTGGTCCTGACTTTTTTATGACGTTTAGTGGTCCTTACTTTTCTGTGCCTTTCAAAATGTTCATAAAACTTGCTCCATTCCGTCTACAGCAAACGTATTGTAATAATGAGTTATACTTGCTATGCACGCGACCGATGCCCAAATTTTTGTTAATGTTGACATCAATCATCTTATTGGCTTTAAGTCAAAGCATACATCTATAAACACATTTCTCTCTTCATCAAGAAACAATAATTCTCAAAAGAATCAAATTATCACATTTTAATTATTTTTTTTGGTGACGTACCACCCACTAGGTTAAAACACCATAAACAATAGAATACGTAATTTATGCGTTCGTGTGCCCCTATAATTGGTCTGGAGTTGATGACAATTGAATATTATTTATTTTTTTGTTCAACCCACATGTGGCGGTGTGGTAGACTTGCAAAGCAATTACAGTTTGCGAGTCTCAATGAGATTAGTTTCTTCGTCCAGATCAGAGCAATACTCGGGTTAACCGTCGTCCAGATCAGAGCAATACTCGGGTTAACCGTCGTCCAGATCAGAGCAATACTCGGGTTAACCGTCGTCCAGATCAGAGCAATACTCGGGTTAACCGTCGTAGAGATCAGAGCAATACTCGGGTTAACCGTCGTCCAGATCAGAGCAATACTCGGGTTAACCGTCGTCCAGATCAGAGCAATACTCGGGTTAACCACCACAATCATATCTTATAAATAAGCAAAGCCGGCGAATACAAACTTTAACGTGAAGAAGAATAAAACAAAAAAGTACTGCTTCAGAATAACACATAAGCGTGGTGTACGTTCGAAATTTGAAGCGTTTGACCGGGAATAGCTTGATCGAGATTTTGTTTTTTTCGGGCTTTCTCCAAAATCATTCAAATTTTCAGCACTCTATCACTTAAAAAGTAAATAAATAAAATTAAAAAAAAACCCTCAATAATTTGATTGTTCATTGAACATTGGCCAAAAACAGTTTCTTTCCTTTAAATTCATGTAACCATCCTCACATCAGCCAAATCATGACTGATTAGTGATGATATAAAAGAGGAACTGAAATGGATTAACCATTTTTCTTTGAGAATTTTGTTTAGAGGTACAACGTTTCATTGATTTTTAGTATGTTTAATTTGAAAGCTGCAAGCGAAAGCAAAGATATATTTTGTTGATGAAAACAACAAGACAATTAAAAAAAAGAACACACAAACAAAGAAGAGTTCCCGAAAAGCACACAAATGGTAGAAATGGAAACTATGCCCCCCAAGAAAAGACATTATTTTTAAAATATTTTTATATTATTATACTTTGTTATGTTGTCACGGACAAAGGCCGAGTCCTCGGTTTTAGTCACGTGGTGGTCATTACGTGCTAATGGTAAATCAAACCCGAAGCGTTCCTTTCGCCGTGGCGTGATTGATGGCCATCCGTTTCAGTACATTGTAAGTGGATTGGTCGGTCTTCTCTCTGGGCAAGTGGCCAGATTGGACACATCCTAGTCAAGTACCCGGGCTCGATACACTCATGGCTTGCGGGCACGTCCGATACATTGTCCGATACATTGTCCGATACATTCTGCGAGCAATGGGATTTTTTTTTCGAGTCGATATAGTCTAAGAGTTGAATATTGTATGCATGGCAAGTATGGTGGGTAAATTTAATGAAATCAAGACGAATCGACAGGACCCAACTTCGCCGGGTAGCTACATGGTAGATTGGAATTGAATTTTTTGGATTTCTTATCTGAAAAATATTCAAGAATGTCTTCACATTAATATTCGTAAAAAGAATAATTGAAAAACGACCTGTTAAATAAGTCTCCATAAATTATACTTTCTTATGCGCTATTTTACCCCGTGGTAGACTATCGTATGTTTTCTTTGTGCATACGTTTCGATCAAATCAGCATATGAAAGAAAGAAAAAAAGAACTATACTTCAGTTAAAATTATATATATATATAAATATAATATATAAATGAATTTTAAAATATTTCCGTGAATTCACGATAATTACCAATATAAGTAGCTAAACAAAAATGTTTCGTTTCTAAAGACGAAAAAGGTCAATATTATTATATTGTTTAGATAAGGACTACTTTTCAATTCATAAAATAAGAAAAACCCGTAAAAAACCAAGTTTTTTTACTATAAATCCTTTATGTACGAGAAGTAACTAAAAGAATGTTCATTATAATACGCAGCGCAAGACCATACAAAAATACACAATTGTAGTTGTGTCGTAAAAAATGTTTAATATAATGCGCACCGATCAGGAATAGGTTTATAAAAAGTGTTGTCAGTAAAATACGCACCTTATTGCGCGACAGAAAGGTTGTTCAATATAATACGCACCGCGACGCTCTATCTAAAAAAATAGCATGATACATAGGAATAAATAAAATAATCTAAAAAATCAATAATTTAATTACGGTACATGCGATCGATCTGAAATTTTGATACTTTGTTTTTATCATCGGTACAAAACTGCCTGCAAAATTTCAGCTCGCTATCTTGCGAGCAAGTGGGTTAAAAATCGATCAAAAGTTTTGGCGACAAGGTCGGTCGGTCGGTCGGTCGGTCGGTCGGTCGGCCGCAGACACCACGAGTTAATATAAAGGATTTAAAAACAAAAACAATTCACTATTACCTTGAAAAGGTACAAGAGCTTTTCTGCACTTGTCAGCTCAACTTCAGAAAACCACATAAACAGTTAATGCTATTATAATTATACACCATGAGAACCGTAAAAAGAATAAAAGATAGATAAATTTAAAAAAACTTAATCAAGGGGCCATCATACAACCTAAAGGATCCCCGCATCCCGTGATGCCCTTCCGTTTGGAAGATTTCCTACAGCCATGTCAAAAGTGACGTCACAGTTGGTTCTTCATTGCAGACGAACAAAACGAATAAATTACAGGCGACCATCTTTGGAGGTCAGGGGCAGTATGTCCTGTGTATTGAGTCTTGGCCAGGTCTGTAGACTATTGCATTACTTCCAAAAAAGGAATATTGTGTGTTTTGGGGGGGGCAGGGGTAGATGGACGTCAGCATCCTAATCCGAGTCAGTACATTCTAGTCACGTGGTGTGTTTAGAGACAGCGGCTAAGCGTGATCTAATACTATTTTGTGCTTTGATATCAAACAACACTACAGTGATCTCAAACAACGCTATACTGTGATAATACAACACTGTATGCAGTGATCTCAAACAACGCTACCCTCTGATAAAACAACACTACAGTGATCTCAAACCAACGCTATACTGTGATAATACAACACTCTATGCAGTGATCTCAAACAACGCTAGACTCTGATAAAACAACACTACAGTGATCTCAAACAACGCTAGACTGATAAAACAACCCTACAGTGATCTCAAACAACGCTATACTGTGATAAAACAACACTACAGTGATCTCAAACAACGCTAGACTCTGATAAAACAACACTAAATCATTGTATAAGAAAGCGTCCTGTTTATGTGAGACAGAGCTGCATCAACTTGACGAGACATTTCTTTGCTCATTTCATCTAAAATACTTGATATTTTACGGTATATTTGATCTGCCACAGTAACACTTCTATATTCAAATGTAATTCAATTATTAATAGTATTAATTAGAAAACTTACCAAAGTTACTGTAAGTTTTTTTAATAGGATGGGCGTTCATTTCGTTATTACGTAAAATAGAATTAACTAGAGATAACCCCCAAAAATGACGGAATCTTTTTTGGTTCAAACAGCACTATAAAACAAAATCAATCGCAGCGCCACTAACAGCACTACGTCCATACAGACAACGGGAATCAATAACATAAGTAACTTATCCTTGTTTGATAAATACGAAATATTAAACTTGCTGAAATGTATACAAAGTATTTCATAATTATAAATCCTCAAATCCTATTTTTACATGGTTCCCTTTTCAAAAATTAAAACAGTGACGTCATATAATATATTTTTTTACAGCGCGTCTTTAATTTATAATTATTTTTCACACCTTTTTGCGCACCTTCCGATGCACGCCTTATATTAAAATATAGGCTCAAACTTTTATAAAAAAGGCGAAAAGGAATTTAATGGGTAAGCCCGAAAAAACCCCATCAAGAGAATAACACAAAATCGAACGCAGCGCCACCTAACAGCATTACAAATTACATCCATACATAAATACAGACAACGGGAATTATGTATATTGATGTGAATGTATATAAATGTGTTTGAGTGTCTGTGCGTATGTGTGTGTGTGAGTGTGTTCGATGTGTGCGCATGTGGTGTGCGTGTGTGGTGTGTTTTGCTAGTGGTGTGTGTATGTGTGCGGAATTAGCCTTTCGATTCACATGTTAATTCTAGAAATAGGTGTTGAGCTCAGATATCCCACTTTTCTCTTACGCCGACCCCCCCCCCTCCCCCACCAATCCCAACGTCACCAAACTCACACCCAAAACTAATGAAATCCCACCAATAATAAAGTTTTATCCCCATCGCTGACGTGGCTCTATTTAGTAGACGGGCCCTGCAGAAGTAACCAGACAGGCAAGTTTTTACACATCCGGCCCGCCATCAGATAAACGTGATGGATAGTTGTGAAACGTTGGAGTTATCCCCCTGTAAATACAACCACTCTCTGTTATTATCTCCCTTAGGAGGCAGACTGGGAGGGAAAACTTAAATGGACGATGCAGCCCAACACAGAACACCCGGGTAAGGATAATGCATCACCCACAAAATTTACCAGTTAAAAGATAATACATCACCCCACTTAATTTACCAGTTACATGTAAAAGATAATACACCACCACACAGAATTTATGCGGGTAAATAGGACATCTCGCCATACAATATTTACCGGCATAAACATATTACACCGCCATATAAAATGTAACCCGTAGAGATAATACACCACCATACAGAAACACACAAAACGAAATATTTTAGACAGAAGACACAAGCTATCGGGGAAAACCAGAATGTGACAGTTCTGTATTTCACAACAACGCATACCGAAGCCATCTACATCAAGCCGTTTTTATTAAATCCACATCAACAGGACACGGTGAATCGGGCTTTCGTCACTCATGTTGTTAAACTGACGTCAGTGACCCTTTGAACCTGGCCGACGGCCTACCCTTACCCTTACCCCGACCCATGTAATAGTCGGTAGTGACTGCTGGCAGAAGTGGCGCCCCGGGCAAATCACTCATTTTGACCCCAGATTTTGTTTAATATTACAACCTTTTTATCCAAGGGTAATTTGAACCAAAAAAATAAAAAATGGCGCCCTTCTAAAGTTGTGATCACCCCTCCAGGTCGTAAGTCATCACAGTAACCCAGCTAATTAAATGGGAATTACCCCCCCCCCTCTCTTGTCCAACTTGCGTTGACCTTGACCCGATGTTCTGGAAGTACTCTGGCCGTTTATTTGATGGACATTTAAAGAGAGCATTTCCTGTCCAATTAATCCGACGAACACATTTATCTCTATTTAACGTATAGTCCCACGTGTTGGGGGGAAATAATAAAAAAAAAGACCACGTTCAACAGCGCGTGGCTTCCGATCGATATTTTGGATTGTCTATCTTTTTGATTGAGGCTTTATCGAGGGTCTAAGGGCGTAAACCATACTCCCACCCCCACCCCCCGGCCGCTCAACCAACCCCAGGATCGAGTACGCCGGTATATACGTATGTACGTCTTTATAAATGACGTTAGGTCATGAAGAAGTAAATAGGTGAGTAATCGGTCCTTCTGATGCATGGATTATGGAGGCTAGCCCAGCAATCTGAACTGACTCAATCCCCCGTCTGTTTACTTGACGTTCCTTCCCCAGTCAAGATCATCGCCAGCTCCCCGAGTGGAGGACAGTGTCAACCTCGGATGGCAATTGTTTATTTATAGAAGGAAACATCTGATTTCAAAACGCAGATAGTTCTTCATAACTGGTAAAATAGTATTATAATTATCATCCTTAGTTTATCGCTAGAGAAAGTTTCCAAGGCCGGCCTCGAAAACTGAATTTCAGCGAAGTAGTGACACCGACTTTTAAGTAATATGAAGTTGTATATAAGTTTACAGATACTTTTATAGCAAAGTACACGTAGTTATATATGACGTGATGACTGCTGTGCAGTAAAGATGATGACGAAAAAGGTGTCGATGACTTTTATAGCGCAGCTGATGTCTGTATTTTAAGTCTCTTCAGACGGCGGTGCCATTTCCTGGGGCACCTCGTCTAACACTACTACTATTACTACCATATTTAAAAACATGAGAAGTAGTGTATCCGCGAAAAAGTGAACCGCGAAGTAGCGAGGGGTTACGGTACAACGAAAATTCAGGCAACTTCAGCGAAGCTACTGGTCCCCTGGGTTATCCATAATTATGTGTGGAACGAGTAGATCTTCGGTAAAGGAAATCACAGACACACACTGAGACGGCTGCATGGATGCCTTGTAATTTTTTAATAGACTTGCTTTTTAACGTAACCCCTGTATTGTTGCATGCCTCGGCAGAGGAGCAGCTCGACTAATTGCCGTTAAGGGCATGAATAGATTACTTTTGCACTCGTCTTAGCTACGCCACTGCCCACCCCCGCATGTCGCACCCCCGCCAAAGCAGGGACAACACTTCCAGACCATTCATGATGTAATACACTGTCTGAGCACCACGTCAGAAGTGTAGCTTATTTCGGCCAGTTCGATAATGGGGTAGTTCTGTTGGGGGCGTCATGCTGTGACAGCTTCCTGTCTCTGACCGACTTTCCAGTGCGGGGTAATGACAGAACAGGTAATAAAATGGCCGGGGGTGCGGGTGAGTCAGGGCTGGGGTACAGGTGAGCGAGGCCTGTGGTAACTAGTTATGCAAGGGTCTAGACCAGGGCCTCTCAAATTGGGGTGCTCGTGTCCCATACCCTCTCCCCATTTCTGAGGGAAGAAAGGTGGCATTTCATACAAGAGATTTGAAGAATAGAGGCGAGTTGAGGCGAGTTGAGGCGAGTTGAGGCGAGTTGAGGCGAGTTGAGGCGAGCCATTAGTTTTTAAGGTATACCAAAGTTCAGAGTTTAAAAACAAAATTACAATTTAATTAGGCTATGAATTAATGTATAATTAAAAGAATAGTGTCAGAAATTGTAATTAATTTGTTGCAGTTAAGTTAGTAATCTAAATTAAGATCATAATAAATTAAAATAATATTTTAAAGAGTATTTTCTTTACTTCAGATAGAGCTGAGAGAATAAAAGAAAATGAAAGCAACAGCAATGTAGAACAAAGATGAATAATGGGAATCTTGGGTAATACGACACGGGGCTAGAGATTAATCAGGACTTGGGCGTGAAATGACGTAACAAAGCATTAGGGTAAGGGTGGGCTGATAGTTTATGACGGGTCGGTAGCGCAGGTGAAAGCTACGGCCATATAATTAAGATGATATACAGAACTCGATGTAAAAAGAACATATGAAAATCAAGGGAATACATGAAATGGAAACCTTGGGGTAAAAATGGGGCTGTGGGCGTACTTCAGAAACGATGTTACTGAAAACAATAATCTTCTGTATAGAAGGAGCGTCTGTAACAGATAAGATAAGATAACAAGCTTCACGATTAACAGAAGTAGACGTGAGATTGTTACCAATGTAATACATGAACAATAGATCAACGTAGAAAGATTATTGCTAGTCTAAGAAAGATTATTGCTAGTCTAAGAAAGATTATTGCGAGTCTAAAAAAGAGTATTGCGAGTCTAAGAAAGAGTATTGCGAGTCTAAGAAAGATTATTGCTAGTCTAAGAAAGATTATTGCTAGTCTAAGAAAGATTATTGCTAGTCTAAGAAAGATTATTGCGAGTCTAAAAAAGATTATTGCGAGTCTAAAAAAGATTATTGCGAGTCTAAAAAAGAGTATTGCGAGTCTGAGAAAGATTATTGCGAGTCTAAGACTACCTACCGCCTTGCACGCGTTTTGTTCTGTTGATTAATCAACTGTTGAGCCCAAGCGATAGTTAAACAACATCCGTGCAGTGGTTATCAGCGATGCCCGGATGTAAGATTCTATAAATAATGGTGCCGTGATCGTTTTGTGTTAAAAGCACGCAAAAGCTTCCGATTTTAACTTCTAGCCAATGGAACTATGTAACTGTATTTCAAGAATAGTATTACGACTCAGTACTGTATATATTTCTAGAATAGCATTATGTCACGGCACTATAGTTTAATTTCAAGAATAGTATTACGTCATGACACTATAGACCAGGGGTCTCCAAACTTTTCAGCTGGATGACCACATTAACTGTCAAACAGCAGTTTTGGGGCCGACTACACACTAGAGGTCCAAATAAGAAAGAATCAAAACACAGATGTTGTTTTTTTTAATTATATATTTAATATTATTATATTTATAATATTAATATCATTTAATATGATATTTAATGTTTTTAATAATACATTGATAAACTGCACATGAACACCTGTATTAGTGGGAATGGTGAAATTGTTTCCTGGATGCAAATATAGTAGATATTTCTGGCTTTAGATTTGATGTCCCTAACATCAAGACTGACCTGAGACATCATCGTACAAGTTAGTTCTCAAATTGTTCTTCACGTATTTCATCTTCGATAATGCCTGTTCACACAAGTATGTTGTTCCAAAGATTGAAAGGTACCTTGGTGCAAAAGCTTTGACATTAGAAGCCTCCCTTGGGCAAAAAGTGGTAAAAACTCAAAAGTCCTTCTTTGAACTTAACCCTAAGGAGGTCATTTGCTTGCAAATAAATGACCTCCAGCTGCTGTTCATCTGAGCAACTAGCCACGTCTGCTTTAAATGGATCTTGAAAAAGCCTCACTTCTTCTGCCTTTGAAACCAAGTCAGTAATCCGCTCCTGAAACTGCTGCTGTAGGTCTTTGATGATCTCGCATGCAAATGATGTGGGGAACTCAGCTGTTGCTTCAGCCATGAAGACCTTGCATCGCTGAAAGTGTGTCAAGTTCTTGGCCTGTACTTGTTCCAAAAACAAGACAAATTTAGATATGAAGGCCTTTAGGTGATTGTATAGATCAGAAACTCGATTTTTCTCTCCTTGTAGTTTTAGGTTCAGAAATTTTAAATGGCCAGTAATGTCTGAGGCAAAGGCGAATGTCAGACCCAATCTTCATCAGACAGTAATGGCTGTGACTTTCATTTACTTTCTAGGAAATCATGTATTTCCTTTCTTAATTCAAATACTCTACTCAGAACTTTCTCACAACTTAGCCATCTTAATGCTATGCAATATGGTTAATCCTGTTATTCGTGAAGTGGTAAACTAAAGGTAAAAATAATATTTCTTTTTTTTAGATTAAAAGGTCTCCAGGGGCCGGATGAGAGAGCCTCGCCGGCCACATCTGGCCCGCGGGCCGTAGTTTAGAGACCCCTGTTATAGACTATAGACCAGGGGTCGGGAAACTTTTTGTCTGAGAGAGCCATAAACACCACATATTTTGAAAAGTAATTCTGTGAGAGCCATATATTGTATTTAAAACTAAAATTGAAGTAAATGTGTGAATTTTGTGTGATTTCAACATTAAAAGTACAATAATTATGTCTCTGAATTCTATTTAATAACATTGTTATGCAGTTTTTATATTCAAATAATATGTAGATCAAAGGAGTCTGAATATTTTTTAAATATTTTTTTTTATAATTGAACATTTCTTTGAGAGCCAGATGCAGCCATCAATAGAGCCAAATCTGGCACGCGAGCCATGGTTTCCCGACCCCTGATATAGGATGTGCAACGAAATTGTTCCTCCCGTCAGCGTCGCACCACAAAGCACCAGTGCTGAAGTATTTCATATTAAATTTTACTTGGAAACTTAGATGAGAAGATTAATGATAGCATCTTTAATTTAAAATTGTATTAAACTATAATTTACACTTCTATGAGATCTATCTCTAATGATGTGTGCTACTTAAATGTTTACTCGTTTGAAGCATTTAAGAATTTATTTAAATAAACCATTTGAGGATCGAAACACATTTTAATATTCTATTCATTTCACATTTCACTTTTGATAAAAGTATTAAATTCATATAATTACTTTAATTGATTTTTCTATACGTGTTGAAAAGGTAATTCCGTGATAACTGTAAAATGTCTTTTTTTCCTAGTGGCACGCCACTTGAACTCGATTCCTATTATTAGGGATACATTGCTAGAGAAAAAGTAGAATTCTTCTAACCCGGGTAGCCTTTATTTTGCTTTAAAAACTGATTTAAACGTTTATAGTATCAGAGGCGTAGCTAGGTTTTTGGCGCCCTTGGCTAATTTATTTTTGGTGCCCTTGATAAATTGACAAGTTTCAGCCTTGCGATTCTTTCATTTGTTAGAAAAAATAATTGAATTTCTCTTACTTTATTTATGACAATAATTACAGTGACAGTCATACAACGTGAATATAAAAAATGCATAAGGCAGGAACAATACTAATTTGCAGTTTATTATTTACTAAATGATACCAGATAAATTAGTGGATAAAACGGTATATTGTTGCGTTAATAAAGAATACAGCAAACTTGAAGTAACGTGTATTATAAATAAAAACAATAGTGTCAATGTGTCATACTCATTATCTCATACATAATGATAGAAACTCATTATTAATCATTATTAAAAGTAAATTTAAGTAGCACAGCTGATCACTTCAGTTAGCTGGCGTCTTGGCGTGTTGCTAATACAGTCGGATCTTTCTAAGTCGAACTCAAAAAAGGGGGGGGGATTCGACTTATGTAGTTTTTGAGTTTTAAGAAACTGACGTAATATGCGCAGATTAATCTAGGACAATGTTTATATTGAGAAAGGGTGGGGGCATCCATAGCGGCTAGGAGGCTTGACAGGAAATAGGACTGGTGATGTTTCATTTGAAAAGAGTCAACTTGATTTGACATACCGACACAAGCCCGTGAGAGGAGACACTTTCCCTCCCCTCCCCCCACTTTGCTCCCTGGACAGAGAGATGTGGATAGTAAGAATTTTCTTTTAAAAGAAAGACTGTAAATTCGTATTGTCATTTTTATGATAAGAAGCCCCAAAAAGGCCACAAACATAATAAAAATATTATTATGGTTTAAATGAAATATATTTAAATAATGTAAAATTAATTATTCACTTTTTTGTTATCGAGGATAAAAGTGAAATACAGTCGGACCTCTCTAAGTCGAACTTCCCTAAGTCGAAAACCTCCCTATATCGAAATAATTGTTAGGTCCCGACCAAATTCCATAAGACTAATGTATTTTAGATCTCCTTAACTCCAAGATTTTTGGCTTTCAATCTCTCTCAGTCGAATTTTCCAAGGCGTTTGGGTTATTATTCTGGAGTGACATTTCAGAACACGTGTTCCGTAGAGCCACGTAAATGGACGTAAAATCTTATCTTAGTGCATTCCAAGAGGGATTAAGCGACCCTTGCAAGTAAAAAAAATGACAAAGACAAGAAAATGGAGTAGGAACTAATTCGCGTCCTTTTGCTGCATGATGTGACTCTTTTTAAAAAGAAAAATCTTACTCACCCAATCCCACTGTGGAGGGAGTAAAGTGGGGGCGGAGAGGAAAGGTATCTCCTCTCAAGGGCTTGTGTCGCATGTCAAAGAAAGTTGGCTTCCTTTCATGTGAAACATAGACACAGCCTCTCTTTCCTGACAAGCGGTCTAGCCGGTATAGCTGTTCCTCCGCCCTCTCATTATCTACATTGTCCTATTACGCAATCTCATTAACTCAAAATTTCAATAAGTCGATTTTTTTCGGGTACTTTTGAGTTTGACTTAGAGAGGTCCCTCTGTATTTATTTAAATATAATTTAAAAAATTAGAGATTTAGTGGCGCCCTTTGAGCTGGCGCCCTTGGCAACTGCCCCGATGCCAACCCGTTGCTACGCCACTGTATAGTATCCTCGTATAATAAGTTAAATTGCTTCTTAAAAATGGTATCTTTATTTAGAATTTCATAATTAGTTGCCATGTATGTGATGTTGATATGACTACAAACTAAATATTAATTTTAATTATTTTTTTTAAAATGGTTACTTATAAATAAAGCACGTAATAAAACCCACACATTACACAAACCTTACAGAATATTTCTAATATAAATAATCCTATAAACTTAAATAATTGCTTGTTTTTTAAAAAAAATTTCGTTTTTTTAAAATATGTTAATAAAATGAAAATGGAATGTGTACAAATTTAAAAACAACTGTGTGGAAAAACATGTAGACTGTAAACTAGACGTTTGATATCAAATCTGTTAATAGTATATAGACATTTTATATCAAATCTGTTAATAGTATATAGACATTTTATATCAAATCTGTTAATAGTATATAGACATTTTATATCAAATCTGTTAATAGTATATAGACATTTTATATCAAATCTGTTAATAGTATATAGACATTTTATATCAAATCTGTTAATAGTATATAGACATTTTATATCAAATCTGTTAATAGTATATAGACATTTTATATCAAATCTGTTAATAGTATATAGACGTTTTATAGCAAATCTATTAATAGTATATAGACATTTTATATCAAATCTGTTAACACATGCACACTGCAACCAAACTGGAGACTGAACATGTTGTAACATATGTCAATATTAGATACTATGTAACGTTTGGTGAGATCTTTGCGTGTGGTTATTTGTTGCAATCACTATTCATTTTATTAAGATCCCTGGCATGTGCTTGACTTAGTCAATTATGGGCTGAGAAAGATTGCAAAGTATATCAAAGCTGGTAAAAGAGCTTAAAAAGTATTTTTAGTAAAAACTAACCTATGACATAAACTAAAAGATTTCATAGCATTGAAATTATGAAAGCACGAAGAAGTATGGACAAAACGTGAAATAAAAATCTTCACCCAATAGATTTGTTCAAGTTTATTCATATATTTAGGCTCAAATTTACCCCGCTTAATATAATATATGAATAATGAATTTTACTCACAACTTTCATGAGTAACGCCATCTGCGAGGGAAGCAATGGGATTATACTAGGGCAATGGGATTATACTAGGGCAGGGGATTATACTAGGGCAGGGGATTATACTAGGGCAGGGGATTATACTAGGGCAGGGGATTATACTAGGGCAGGGGATTATACTAGGGCAGGGGTCGGGAAACTTTTTGTCTGAGAGAGCCATAAACAACACATATTTTGTCTGAGAGAGCCGTAAACACCACATATTTTGAAAAGTAATATAGTGAGAACCAAACATTATGTTTAAAACTAAAAATTCTAGTAAATGTGTGAATTTTGTGTAAATTCAACAGTATAAGTACATTAATTATGTCTCTGAATTCTTTTTAAGAACCTTGTTATGCAGTTTTTTAAATGCAATTAATATGTAGCTCAAAGGAGTCTGAATAAACTTTTTTTTATAATCCAACATTTGTCTGATAGCCAGATGCACCCATCAATAGAGCCACATCTGGCTCGCAAGCCATGGTTTCCCGACCCCTGCTATAGACTATAGTGTGTTTCAAGAAAAGCATTATGTCCCGGCACTATAGTGTATTTCAAGGATGGTATTTTGTCACGGCACTACGGTGTACTCCAAGAGTGTTATTATGTCACCGCCTTACAGTATACTTTCAAGGGCACTATTATGTCACGGCATTACGGTGTACTCCAAGAGTGTTATTATGTCACCGCCTTACAGTATACTTTCAAGGGCACTATTATGTCACGGCACTACAGTGTACTTCAAGAGTGTTATTATGTCACCGCCTTACAAAATACTTTCAAGGGCACTATTATGTCACGGCACTACAGTGTACTTCAAGAGTTTTATTATGTCACTGCTTTACAGTATACTTTCAAGGGCACTATTATGTCACGGCACTACAGTGTACTTCCCAAGCAGGATTACGCGATGATATTTTGTCCCCTTTTACGGGTGAAATTATGTCACGTCAGCGTGCACTCCACGCGTGTGATTATGCTACAGCAACCTCATCTGAACAGATCTGACATCTTGATGGCATTTTAAAAACAATATCGATGGGCATTTCAGTGGTTTTCCCCTTGAACTTTTACACCAGAGTCCGCCTCCCGATTACAGGGCAGCTGCAGGCCATTCAGCCACAAAGGGAGATCAGTATCGATTCGTCCGATTGGATGGTTAAGCCAAAGTCCCCTAATCCCATTCTAAATATTTTTGCTCATAACGTAAACTTGCTGTTAGAGTTAAGTGCAAGGGGGAAAAAAACAAAAATAAAACAAGTCAAGAATAGTCTCCTGTGAAATTTAAGACGATTATGAATTCAAAGACATCTTGACAAACCTGCAGAATAATTGCACTAATTTTTCGTAGTCGCTCGAACGACCGGCGTAAACAACAGAATTAAAATCCAACACTCCCCCCCACTCCCCCAAGACAAAAACAAAACAAAAAACAAACAAAACAATGCGCCTGTCTCATCAAGTCTCAGACGGCAACTTGCGGGATAGAATGATGTTCAATGTTTACCGTAATCTTTACATCTTTTGTTATAGGTGAAGGAAAGAGTCCTCATTCCCAATTGCCCAATGGCCGACCATGTAGACTGTTTAGAAGATGAGGTCTGCAAAATTATCGACGTCGACCGCAGCGCGATCTCATAACCAAACAACGCAACGTCAATAAATCGTCTCACACGCCTATCTGTGTCGCGGGATAATTGGTCGGGCTCGGAATCAAGAAGGCAATTATCATGTCAAGGCTCGGGGAGGATAGAAAATTTCACGAGGGAATCACGCGATGTTTTAACGCCTGACGTAATATTGTTTTCTGCTGGTGTCGTGTAAGAATGAGTTGTTTTTTAGGCCATAAAATATCATATTTTTAAAATATATCTGTACAGAACAGCTATTGCATTCCAGAAGCGTGCATTTAGATATTAAATAATTTTTTGAAATGATATAATGAATTGCACGGCACATACATGATCAAATTCAGCTTTCAAATCAGAAAATTGCAAGTGATATTCCAAAAATATTAGGGCTGGTTCTCATTACAAATGTTTTTTTTCGATTAATGGGAAAAAATTAATCAATTAATTTCGATTAATAAATTTTTTATAACGCATATATAGCTCCCGTTAACTTGCGACTCATTATTTCGTGAAATCGGTTAGGTCGCGGTAAATCCAAGGCTCCCAAATTTATTGACGTACTACAACAAATTGGTTCTTTTATGCAAGAAATACGGAAGAAAAACATTTTTGTTTACTTATGCACATCTAAATAAAATAATAATATGAGGGAAAAGTATGTAAGTAACAAAGAATATAAATTATTAATAAATTGCAAAAATAAATATTAGAAATATTTTCTGAAATTTCAATCGAATTTCTATAGATCAAATTAATTTTAATCGATTACAATTTTTAAGGATTAATCAATTAACAGTTAACTTCCGCAGTCCTAATAAATATATATATATATATATATATATATATATATATATATAATATATATATATATATATATATATATATATATACATACTATTCCTGCCATCCTTAGTCCCCCATCCTATATAATAAAAGGCAATGTTCTTTGCGGCCATCGATAGCGATTGGTCCCTCAAACTCCTACAGACTCCGACAGCCAATCACTGGGGGAGAAAAATTATGTCTCATTTACATATTGAACGACGTTGAAAACGAGCTATTTTTGGTGCAGTTTTTTTACTAGAGTTTATTTTTCGCGATGCGCGTTGGGATATGTAATAAAACAATCCCGTAAAAACAAAGTTTTTGACTATAAATCCCTTATATATGAGACATAACTAACAGTATTGATTATTTTCAAACATTTACAGACTGACACCGAGTGATGTCCCTTGTCTTTAATAAATGGGGGTGGGATGTGAGGGGGTGTCGGCACGACGGTCGGCGTCAACACGACGGTCGGCGTCAACTCAAACTCACGTGGAAACTGGAAGAAAAAAAACAATAACAAACAGTGAATTTTGAATTACATACCTCATATAAGGATAAACTAAAAATGCATTAATTTAATTACGGTACGTTCGATCGATCTGAAATTTTGATACGATGCATTGTTAGGTTAGACGGGTCCGTGTGCCAAATTTCAGTTCGATCGGATCATGGGAAGTGGGTCATTTTTGACTTCTGTTTTTCCGCCCGCCGAGCCCAGACAGAGAGAGAGAGAGAGAGAGAGAGAGACGGCCGCGAAGTTAATATAAGGGATTTAATAAAACAAACCCGTAAAAACAAAGTTTTTGACTATAAATCCCTTATATATGAGACATAACTAACAGTATTGATTATTTTCAAACATTTACAGACTGAATCTGTCTTAACTCAAGTTTGCTTCATAACCCTGGGGGGGGGAGGTGGGTGGGGGGGGGGAGGGGTGGGTGGGAGGGGAGAGGGGAAAAAACATTGACAGACTGACACCGAGTGATGTCCCTGTCTTTAAACAAAAGGGGGTGGGACGTGAGGGGGTCGCTCGACGTCGCGTCAACTCAAACTCACGTGGAATGGAAGAAAAAAAACAATAACAAAAACGTGAATTTAAATTACATACCTCATATAAGGATAAACTAAAAATGCATTAATTTAATTACGGTACGTTCGATCGATCTGAAATTTTGATACGATGCATTGTTAGGTCAGACGGGTCCGTGTGCCAAATTTCAGTTCGATCGGATCATGGGAAGTGGGTCATTTTTGACTTCTGTTTTTCCGCCCGCCGAGCCCAAGACAGAGAGAGAGAGAGACGGCCGCGAAGTTAATATAAGGGATTTAAAAAACAAACCCGTAAAAACAAAGTTTTTGACTATAAATCCCTTATATATGAGACATAACTAACAGTAGTGATTATTTTTAAACATTTACAGACTGACACTGAGTGATGTCCCTTGTCTTTAATAAATGGGGGTGGGATGTGAGGGGGTGTCGGCACGACGGTCGTCGTCAACACGACGGTCGGCGTCAACTCAAACTCACGTGGAACTGGAATTTAAAAAAAAACAATAACAAACAGTGAATTTTGAATTACATACCTCATATAAGGATAAACTAAAAATGCATTAATTTAATTATGGTACGTTCGATCGATCTGAAATTTTGATACGATGCATTGTTAGGTCGACGGGTCCGTGTGCCAAATTTCAGTTTGATCGGATCATGGGAAGTGGGTCATTTTTGACTTCTGTTTTTCCGCCCGCCGAGCCCAAGACAGACAGACAGAGAGAGAGAGAGAGAGAGACGAGAGAGGCCGGTGAAGTTAATATAAGGGATTTAATAAAACAAACCCGTAAAAACAAAGTTTTTGACTATAAATCCCTTATATATGAGACATAACTAACAGTATTGATTATTTTCAAACATTTACAGACTGACACTGAGTGATGTCCCTTGTCTTTAATAAATGGGGGTGGGATGTGAGGGGGTGTCGGCACGACGGTCGTCGTCAACACGACGGTCGGCGTCAACTCAAACTCACGTGGAACTGGAATTTAAAAAAAACAATAACAAACAGTGAATTTTGAATTACATACCTCATATAAGGATAAACTAAAAATGCATTAATTTAATTACGGTACGTTCGATCGATCTGAAATTTTGATACGATGCATTGTTAGGTCAGACGGGTCCGTGTGCCAAATTTCAGTTTCGATCGGATCATGGGAAAGTGGGTCATTTTTGACTTCTGTTTTTCCGCCCGCCGAGCCCAAGACAGACAGACAGAGAGAGAGAGAGAGAGAGAGAGACGAGAGAGAGAGACGCCGGTGAAGTTAATATAAGGGATTTAAAAAAACAAACCCGTAAAAACAAAGTTTTTGACTATAAATCCCTTATATATGAGACATAACTAACAGTATTGATTATTTTCAAACATTTACAGACTGAATCTGTCTTAACTCAACTTTGCATCATAACCCTAGTGGGGGGAGGGGGGGGTGGGGGGAGGGGTGGGTGGGGGGGAGAGGGGAAAAGTCTGGTCACCGATTCGCTTGACCGAACTCAGCGTGACACGTAAAATGTAAACAAAAGCACCACGTCACTTCGTTGGGTCGCCTCAATGCGTCAGCTCAAACTTTCACGTGGCAAAAAAACAATAACAAACCGTGAATTCGAATTACATACCTCATATAAGGATAAACTAAAAATGCATTAATTTAATTACGGTACGTTCGATCGATCTGAAATTTTGATACGATGCATTGTTAGGTGAGACGGGTCCGTGTGCCAAATTTCAGCTCGATCGGATGACGGGAAGTGGGTCATTTTTTACTTCTAATTTTCCGCCCGCCCAAGACAGACAGAGAGAGAGAGAGAGAGAGACGCCGGTGAAGTTAATATAAGGGATTTAAAAACGTCATATTTACGGGTTATTCTTTATGACTCTGGACACGGGGGAGGGGGGGCTCGAGGTAGGTCTCTGGAAAGACCGCGGTGTTTGGGGAGGTAGGTTCTCTGGACAGACCGGCGGTGTGGGGGGGGAGGTAGGGTCTTTGGTCAGACGGGGGTGGGTAATGTTGTTATAACTGTAATGTATAGTATTTTTGACGTGATACACATGTATTGCCGGTCGAGACGGCGGGTCTCTCGACCAAATACGGTGGAGGGGATGTAGGGTTTCGCGACAGACCGCGGTTTTGGGGGGGAGGTAGGATCTCTGGACATACCACGGTGTGGAGGGGGGTAGGGTCTCTGGAAAGACAGTGTTGTGGGGGAGGTAGGGTCTCTTGACAGACCGCGCTGTGGGAGGGTGGAGTTAGGGTCTCTGGACAGACCGCGGTGGGTAATGTAGTGATGTCCGACCATGAAATTCACAGGTGAAACTACACTTACTCCCATCCTTGGACGGGCTTTGTTGCTAGTATTCTATAAATTTGATTGTCATCAGACATTATTATTATTATTTTTAAAACCGTCAAATCTATAAAGAAATGCCCTAGCCACTCCCCACAGTTGCTATAAAACATTCCAGATCGGGAAGCATATCGGGGGAGATTTTACTCTGGGATTAGTGTGACCTCGTGCCAATCACGTAGCTACGTGTGGCCTTGTCTGGACCTTTCATTAATAGTGGAAATTGTTTTGTTTTATTATGCATTCATTGTTTTTTTAAACCCTGTAAACTATAAAAAAAACACACAAAAAAAACTTGCTAATCTCAACATATTTGACAGCCCAAATGTTCATTTAGATTATTTTGATGAATGAATCCGTCTTCAGATACCATCCCTCCAGCCTATTTCATACGCACCGTGTATCTCGCGGGTCGTGCCTGCAAGTGAGTCGTATTGTCTTTACATATATTTCAATGTCGTTATATTATATATAAGTAGTATTCTAATCGACGAAAGTTAGTGTCGATCGAATTCATTGTTGATACGTGTTGTTGTGTTGACATTGTATGACACGTGTTGTTGTGTTGACATTGTATGACCCGTGTTGTTGTGTTGACATTGTATGACCCGTGATGTTGTGTTGACATTGTATGACCCGTGTTGTTGTGTTGACATTGTATGACCCGTGTTGTTGTGTTGACATTGTATGACCCGTGTTTTTTGTGTTGACATTGTATGATACGTGATGTTGTGTTGACATTGTATGATACGAGTTGTTGTGTTGACATTGTATGACCCGTGGAGTTGTGTTGACATTGTATGATACGTGTTGTTGTGTTGAAATTGTATGACCCGTGTTGTTGTGTTGACATTGTATGACACGTGTTGTTGTGTTGACATTGTATGACCCGTGTTGTTGTGTTGACATTGTATGACACGTGTTGTTGTGTTGACATTGTATGACACGTGTTGTTGTGTTGACATTGTATGACACGTGTTGTTGTGTTGACATTGTATGACACGTGTTGTTGTGTTGACATTGTATGACACGTGTTGTTGTGTTGACATTGTATGACACGTGTTGTTGTGTTGACATTGTATGACACATGTTGTTGTGTTGACATTGTATGACACGTGTTGTTGTGTTGACATTGTATGACACGTGTTGTTGTGTTGACATTGTATGACACGTGTTGTTGTGTTGACATTGTATGACACGTGTTGTTGTGTTGACATTGTATGACACATGTTGTTGTGTTGCCATTGTATGATACGTGTTGTTGTGTTGACATTGTATGACACGTGTTGTTGTGTTGACATTGTATGAGCATGCGAGTTGACTTGACTGGTTATGAAACTCGTGATTTGTGCCGTGAATTGAAACCGTGCGTGGTCGTGAGCTCAGTCCGAATGGCTGGCTTAAGTGTAGTGTTCAAGATGTAATAGCAGGTTGATTACACAATCGTTACACAGACCACAAGCTGTTGATGTCTTGTTTCTTGAATCATTTAACTATTACCTGGTGTCAGAAGTGCTGACTCCATAACTATTAGAACCCCCCCCCCTCTTCCCTCTCCGGGTGAGGGTTGGGGAGGTCTTATTGATGCGAACTAAAAGAGATGGGCTTGTGACCACAACACACCAAGTCTGGGGCGGTGGTTTTATTTAAGAACTCTCTGATCAACAACGGCCGCCTGACCGGTCTGACGTCACGGCCATGTTTACAAGCCCTTTTGCTTTGCAAAACCCATCGCCCTGACACCAGGGTTCACTCCTACAATAACAATCTTCCAATTCATCTCAGCAGTTTTTATGAGAAGGCGTGTCATGGGGAGGGGTTGGGTGGGGCACAGTGTAAAGAGTTTAAAAGTTTTCTTGTGAGTTGAGCCTCGGCAACACCACGTACTTATGTCAAACACTTGGCCATGGACCCTCGCCCGAGGCTTCAAGAACTGTTCTATCTTTTCTCCCTATTTTCATGTTTACGTTTTCGAAACCTTTTTGAAAGTGATCAATGGGCTTGTAGAGATTAGATCACGTGAGAGGAGGTGACCTGCGCGTGACTCAGATGGACGATCATTTATTTATAGCCGCCGGTCACCGAGAGCAGGGCGATCGCTTTAGTTCTCTCCCCTCTTTTTAAATCCCTTATATTAACTTCGAAATCTTGTCTCTCTGTCTGTCGTCATCTCTCTCTGTCGTGATCTCTGTTTTTCGCGGGCGGGCGGAAAAACAAAAGTCACAAATGACACACTTCCCGTGATGCTATCGAGCTGAAATTTGGCACATAGACTCCTCGTGTCACTCAACAATGCATCGTATCAAAATTTCAGATCGATCGACCGCACCGTAATTTGATTAATGCATTTTTAGTTTACCTCTATATAACATATTAATATGTAATTCAATTACAGAGTTTGTTATTTTTTTTCTTTCACGTGCTAGTTGAGTTCACGCGTTGACGCCACCTATTGATGTCCACACCCCATCCCCCCTAACCCCGGTTTTAAAGCCAGGGGACATCAGTCGGTTTAATTCTGTCAATGTTTGTCGCGTTTGAACATAATCAATACTTGTAGTTATATCTCACATATAAGTGATTTATAGTCAAAAACCTTGTTTTTACGGGGTTGTTTAATTAAATCCCCTATATTAACTTCGAAATCTTGTCTCTCTGTCTCTCTCTCTGTCGTTCGTTGTCGGGCAGGCGGAAAAACAAAAGTACAAAATTACACACTTTCCATGATGCCATCGAGCTGAAATTTTGCACATAGACTCGTGTCACCAAACAATGCATCGTATCAAAGTTTCAGATCGATCGAACGTACCGTAATTAAATTAATGTATTTTAGTTTATCACTATGTAACTCTATAAAGCCGTCTATTTTTGTTTACATTTTACGGGTCGCTTGAGTTCACGCCAGCCATCGATGACCACATCTCGTGTTTAACACCGGGAGTGTTCACTCAGTTTCAGGCTGTAAATGTTTGTCGCATATTCAATACTTTTAGTTATGTCTCATATATAAGGGATTTATAGTCAAAAATTTTGTTTTTACGGGGTTGTTTAATTGTGTGTTGAAATGATTTTTTTTTATTTTAGAAAATTCGGGCGGGGGGGGGGAGAGATGGATGTAGAGGGGATGGCGTCTATGACGAAATCTATCATCAAATAACTTGACTAGAAATTTTTTTAAAAGTGAAAAAATGTTTTTAAAGCTCTAAATTATTTGTTAAGGTTAAACAAGGTCTTTTTACTGGTGAGTTTTCTCAAACCGATTTCCTCATTTCTTAACTGAGCTCTGTCTATAAGGTCTGTGGCTACCACACAGACAGGGCCAGGCTTAGGTCACTGCAACCTATGCGGCTGCAGTGGGCCCCGCACATTCATATGCCCCGCCTATCTTAATTTTCACGTATTATCCTTATTCCTACCCGGACTTGGCCCTGCGCAATCCGTTTGGCATACTAAGACGCATATGGCCCCAGCAATTGTTAAGACCGACCCATGTTGCGGTTATACAGGGTGTCAGGGATATTATAGTCCAGTGGTTACCCAAACTTTTTTGACCCACGGACCCCTTTTATAGTCAAAACTTGCCCACGGACCCCCCAAGTGACAAAACTACATAAATCCCTAGTGCAAAAATTACAACAATAAAAAAAGGAAGATTTTGATGAAAAAAAATGTATTTATTGAAATTTTAAATATATTTTATTAGTGTATTTGTGTACCTTTCAATGTTTGTGAGTAGCAACCGCAAATGACCACGAACTCTAATTTCTAGCTGGCTTCAATTTTTTGTGATGAGATTCATTACGGCACTAAATTCACGATCTACCAAATGGGAAGACGGGAAAGCAGTCAGCAAATTCTGTGCAATAACCCATAATGCAGAATATAAAATTGGGATCTGTTTTGTAACTAGAGTTTGTGGTATCTTTGCTCAAACATTGGTTTAAGTTCCTTATTTGTGGATATTTCAATAAGCTGCTTCTGTATTAGAATGGATTCATCTGTGTTTGGGATCTAAGTTTGTGCACACGCAAAAGGTTTCAACTGCCAGTCGGGAATATCCAAGTGAAGAATGTCCTCAAAGCTTTAGTTAAGTACTGTATGAAGAGCCATTGAGTGCTGACAGTAAGCCAGCAAATCTTTATCTCTATTTTACAATTTCAAAAGATTTGGAAACAGAACATTATCCTCTTTCCAAGTTTTGTATGTACAGAGAAAGGTTTGCAACAAACGCAGATATTACGCTTTTAGTTTTGGTTAAATTTAATTCGTCACCTTGTTGTTTCAAATTAGTTTCCTTAAATTTGGCAAACAACCCATTCATATCATTTTTAAGGTTAATAGTGTCGCAAATCATTGTCTTTGCTTTCCAGGAATTCCAACATTGAATCAAAGAGAGAATCAAATCGATTTTAACATGGACTTTTTGATAACCAACGCACTTCTATGTGAATAAGTAAACGATTATAGTCTTCTTCATTTACGAAACAATGTTAAGCACATAATCTCTCATTGAAGGCATTCCTTTTGATTTTATAAACTGCTCTAATGACATAATCTAGTGATCCATGCAATATTTCCCTAAGATTTTCTGCAAATGGCCTAAATGATGTCGATGAATGACATAATGTATCGAGAATACATTCAGTACATCTTGTTTTAAGTTTGCCACAAAGTCAAGGGTATAGCTTAAACTTCAAAAAATATTTTTAATTCAGTAAATAACGTTTCGCCTTCCACTTGAGGTGCCTGCGTCGCATCCTTGGCATTAAATGGCAGGACAAAGTGCCAAATAGTGAGGTCCTGGTGCATGCCAAAACCCAAAGCATGTTCTCAATTCTTAGTGAAAATCGCCTAAGATGGCTAGGGCATGTAAAAGAAAGAGCCCGGGTCGCTTCCCTAAGGACCTCTCATATGGAGAGCTGGCATCGGGAAAGAGAAAGACAAGTCATCCATGTCTCCGATTTAAAGATGTCTACCAGAGAGACACGAAAGCAGCCATAATAAACACAAGTGACTGGGAATGCAAAGCAGAAGACCGATCTACATGGCGCACAGTTGTAAAAGAGGGCGTCATAGTAGCCAAGGAGCGAATGATGGAGGAGGTTACAGACAGAAGAGCTAGGAGAAAGGCCAAAATATTGGGAAGCACAGAACTCGTGGGCAAAAGCTGTGGTAAAGACTGTCACTCAAGGATAGGACTGCACAGCCACTCTAGAAAATGCAACCCAACACAACGGTGATGCACCATCATCTCGCGAGACGGAAGGATGCCGATGAACGTTTCACCTTTCGTATATGTTTCCAAACATTTAACCATATTTCAAATATTGAACAAAACTGTATTGTCGGCATTTTTCTTTGTCTCACTCATGCTCTTATATGTTGTAACAAACCACTGTTAATGATTATTACCGTTTTCAATGAAATGCTGCAGTTAAGTCCTTTTGACAAAATTATTTGATGATAGAATACAATTTAGACAAATATAACTTCTCGACACATGGAAATTTACCCAACCTTGCACCCCTCGTTGATTCATTTAAAAAATGTTGTATTTTTCTGACCTACTTCTGCATTCTGGAATTCTGCATTTCATACCCATCAAACTTGACCTTTCAATAAACCAAGTATTTTTATTTGTTATAGCTGTGGAAATTACCGTAGCTCCACTTGCTTTTCTAGGAAAAAACAATAGTGTATTCCATGACTGATAGCACCTCAGATCGCATTTAATTAGTAGAAAAATTATTAATTTTATTTATTGTTATTTATTTTAATTTCCATAATAATAAAAATGTATCGAAAATTTTATATTTTTATATCCAACCTTGCGCGGACCCCCTGACATTGTTCAGGGACCCCCAAATCAATTTTAATTTTCCACGGACCCCCTGAAAGGTACCGCGGACCCCAGGGGGTCCGTAGGGACCACTTTGGGAACCACTGTTATAGTCGAATGGGGTTTTCCGGCTTTAGGAATGTTAATGTTAGACAGTTGCACAGTGCGCACTATTTTGACACGTTTGGTGTGACGTAGTGTGGTGGGGGATGAAGTCAATATAAGATATCGTAGAGGGACGGTTTTGTAGCGGAGAGCATGGACAGTGTTGTTATTATTATGTATTGAAGGATTCCTGTTTCAATTAAAAGATAGATTCTTTCTGATGGTGTTATGACTTATTGAGTTTAAGCCTTGTAAGTAATACAATTCCCTTAGAACTTGACACAGTGTCTGATAATGATTTAATTATTTCCCTCCAACATATATCTTTAATTTTCAATCCTAATGTGAATAGACATATTAGGGCGAAGAAACTTAGACGTCATAAAATTTAATATCTTCCAACTGCCGTAATACATTTAAGCAATCTGGCGTATATATGTAATTTCTGCTTTTACATAACACATTCAGAAAATATATTGCTAGCTTTCAATGGTTTTCTGGGTTCTTTTTACAGTGTTGTATTATTTTTCTGGCGTAATTTACAGTGTAATCTTAGAGAGTGCACTCTAATCGATCAGAGAGTATCTTATTTTAGACAAAAACAAACACCCCGATGCTAACAAGGACTTTGAAAAATTGACACGACGTAAAGGAGTTTAAAGGAAAAAACATTGACATCCTTGTAAGCAACATGCCATGTTGTTCTCGACTTACAGACAACATGATTTCACCCAGCGCCCGCTCGAGACCCAAAAAATTACAAAGAAAATAATTCTTGTGTATACAATAAATTATTAAATAAGCGTGTTAAATTGTTAGTGGGGGGGGGGTCGGGGGGGGGGTCGTGGCTTATGGTAGTGCACAAATTTCAAATGGAACAGACAGGAACTCAAACCTGATCTGTGACTTATGGTCACCAAAATTATAAATGTAATAAAGGACAATAATAATAATAATAAGAAGAAGAAAAATATTTTGATGATTTATATAACAGTGGCCATCAAATAAATGACAATTTGAGCAGTCGTCCAGACTTGGCTGAGAGTTCAATAGTTTCATTTCTATGGGTGGATGAGGATTCTGATGATAAATTTAGAAGCTGCTATACTTCAACTCAGACGGAGAGACTAGAAAAGAAACAAATGGGGGGAACAAAAGTTATGAATGTAGTAGGAACAGGTTGCGGAGGGGCGTTCGTCCTCATTAAGTTTTTAAAATTTTTATTCTTAATATGGAAGGTTTGAATTCTCGGCCAAATGATACGTGGTTTTTAAAAAATTGTTTTAAGAAAGAGAGTGGTAAAAAATCGTGTCGCGCCCCAGGTAGAATTCACCCTGAATACGCCACTGGTTGGTGTGCTTTATTTAATACGGTGACCTTGGAATAGATTTTGTCCGAACTATATTTAGTAACATAGAGATCCTTACATAAGCTGGTTATACAACAAGATTTCCATTCAATTATATTACTTTCCCAGTGTACGAGATGGTCACTTCGGCTGACCCAACCCGGAACCTCACCCGACGTCCGAATGGTCAAGAGACGGCGCGTTCCCATTTAAAAGAGAAGTGTCACTCCACTTCCGCCTTGATCGTATAGTGTGTCCACCCCCCCCTTACACTACCGTAAAATAAATAAATAAACAGTCGCTCTTGTCCAGCAACAACTTATTGTTCTGTTTTATGATTTTCCCACCGCGTTGAAATTAGTCTAATGACTTATTGGAAATGTTCGACAACGAAAAAAGTTTAGGCCCCAGACAACAGAGAACGATCGGGATCCTCTGTCTTCTAAGCACCCAAAATGATTGAATGATTGTTAAGAGCATCTTCTGATATGGCCCTGACCCTCATCTCCCCCACTCCAGGCATTGAGATTGAGTCAGTACATACATCTATATAAACAAAAAGGTGATGAAGTCTCCATTGAAGCAACAAAAACAAAGAAAATAATGGAAAAATCCATTTCAAATCCCATAGTAAAAGCAGAACATATTTTTATGTACATGTATATGGTTTCAATTTAAACGTGTGTGTGTATTAAATTTCTGTTTATTGCAGCTTATTTGAATTATGACTGTCCATATTTCTCACATCACTGAAAGCTGTTATCTAATACAGAGATTTATTTCAAGCAACATTGTATTATTTAATCAAGATATACAGTTATTTTAACACGTAATTTTAAAATAAAAGTCCGGTTCACAATATTATTAACTTTTTCATTACTTTTTTTAAATCTCAGACCTCAACATTTTCTAATCGCCTTTGGAAAATAAATGCATTTAAAATTTTATAAACAAATTAAATTTAAAAATGTAATTTATCTGCAATACAATATCGCTTCGATAACACGTCGTTGCTTTCTGTTACATTATTTACTGTGCAGACTCACGTATAATTTGTTTTATTTATGTAACACAAATCATTTTTGTTACAGTTTCATGATTAATGATGGAAAACTTGTAACTTAAAATATTTAAAAAGTTATAATTTTATATATTTCATCCCTTGAAATTTTAGCTCTACCTATAATTTAATAAATATAGCCTCCAGCTATGGAAAAATATATAACTACCTTGTCCGTAAAAGAAATACTTTTTTGTGTTGAGGAAATTAATGTTCTTGAATTTAACAACTTATTCAAATTAATGCTAATGAGCACAAACCATAGTGTATTAAAAATTTAATATAAATTTTAGAATTGGAATGGATTCTTTAATTAAAACACACCTTAGTATCATACGTTTTTATAGCTGTGAATTTTTTAAATTTTTTTCTATGGACCCATGTTTCAAACTATGGGATTTTTCAATTAACAATAAAAAAAAAGATTATTAATTTCATTAATATTTTTGTAAAACTTTTAAAGAAAACTGAAACAAAAATCTAGCCAAAATGTTAGAACTGATGCCATTTTAGAAAGGAATCTCCTAAAAAAATAACACGATTCGACATTCCTCGTGGGAGATGGACTCTCAATTTCCTAGACCAGACCAAAGACACTGTCAACTCTCGCCTTCATTCCAATACCGAGCCATCTTCTGGATCTATTTTGTCAACATTGACAGCGTACAAGAGAATTCGTTGACCCCCCGGTCGACTCCAATACACTGAAGGGCCGTGTGTGGGACGGTGGATAGTGACCGGCAGATCACGTGACTATGTGGTCCCGTCCTTGTTGAAGTCCGGCCGCGGACTCCTGGTGAATGTAAACATCATTTCTAGTCAACCAATCAAAGTATGAGCCCTTCGTTCAGGCCAGGAATAGACGCAGAGAATAGCGATGACCTCAAGAGGAGTTTACAAGAGGCACTGCGAGAAGGAGGCTCCTTATGTGGGAACAAAAAGGATGCTTGCTAATGAGGGTTAAAATTTGAGTTAGGGGTCTGTATTAGATGTGAGTTTGGAGTCTGTGTTAGATATGAGTTTGGGGTCTGTAATAGATGTGATTTTGGGGTCTGTATTTGATGTGAGTTAGAGGTCTTTATTAGATATGAGTTACAGGGCTTCATATTAATATGAGTTAGGGGCATGTGCTCAATGTAATGTGGGGGTCTGTATTAGATGTGAGTTTGGAGTCTGTAATTGATGTGAGTTTGGGGTCTGTATTAAATTTGAGTTTGGGGTCTGTATTATATGTGAGTTTTGGGTCTGTATTAGATGTGAGTTAGGGGTCTGTAGTAGATATGATTTATAGGGTTTCGTATTAATATGAGTTAGGGGCGTGTGCTCGATGTAAATTAGGGTTCTGTATTAGTAGTGAGTTTGGGGTCTGTATTAGATATGTTAGAGCAGGGTTCAAAATTAGATTTGTTGATGCATAGTCGACCTTTAGCCAGTCATTCCCTCTTTCAGAGTTTTTACTGCAACCTGTCAATTGGGTTTCTAGAAACTCATTTAAGCGTTTGTCCTTCCCAGCATTTAGGATTGCGCTCAATGTAGAACATAATTTTGGGTGAACGGTTGTCCGGTATTCTAAAAATATGTCCTGCCCAGCGATCGTGGCAGTGCATTTAAGTGGTAAAAAATTATTGGGAAATTTGTCATTTCAAATCTGCAAGTACTTATTTTCGTACTGTGGCCATTCAATTGATATGGATAATTATTCTTTTGAAAGCGGTTCAAACACCTTACAAAGTTAACAAAGATGTGCTATGATAAGTCCTCCCAGAAAAACAGGATGTATTTTTCATTCCTAATATCATTAATTCACTAAATATCCGCATGTTCTATAAATAATTTTTCCACCATAAAATAACAAGGGCTGTTGGACACGAAGGAATTGGAAGAAATTAGGGGGAAGAATCTCCAAATTTTTAGGAAGCTTTTATTGTCTGTCTTCCAGGCAGGAAAGGAAATTGGAAAATAGGGAAAGGGGTCAATGACGTCATAGACATACGTACGTAGAGGACAGAAAGGTGTCAATTAATGGCTATCGTCTGACCAGACAACTCGTGTCTGGATTGTTGGCTAATAAAATGCTACGATCGAATAAAACAAAAAAAGACCTGCATTTTTTCTCTCTCTCTCTCTCCTTCTCTCACTCGCTTTTTCTGACAGTCGCAACGACTTCTTGTTAGTAACAAAGATATCATTTTAAGTCAAATGGACCGGACTTTATGAGGGGAAGGCGGCGACAACATTTTCGTTGTGGTCTGGTCAAAAAGGTCGTTAATGTGTTAAGTCATTTTTCGCTGCCATTTCGCTGTGGAAAAAAAAAGGTCATGCGACTATGGGTATCAGCTCTGACCTTCAAAAAACCGACTTTGGGGTTGTGAGGCGGAAGTTGTTCTCCCCAGCCCCTCCCTGAACTTTTGTTTATTTTCCGCCCTTGCCTTCTGATATTTTGGGGTCAGACGATATCTTTAGGAATGTAGGCCAAGGACAAGATGGGACTTGGTTTATCACCCCTGAGGGAGGAACGGCCTCAAATTGATGCCGCTAATGGAGAATGGGGGGATGAACAGGTGACAGATAACTTTTCCATCGTTTGGCCGATCTGACAGGCTGTACATAATTCTTCTCGCCGTCAATGGCTTGGGTTCAAATGTATATTCTTTAAATAAAAAAATTGCAAATAAAATTGTAGAACTATAACATAACTTTAGTGTCATCGGATAACGTCTTCTCGACTCACAAGGCACTTCATTCAAAATGACCCATCCCCCTCCATACGTTTAAAATTCAAATTTCTAATATATTCAACCTCACTGAGCTTCAAACTTCAACTTACGTTCCGCCAAAAAATAATTCCCCCAATAGTGGATTCTCGTGTCAACTTCACAGCCTCTTTCCCCCTGCCCAAAATAAGTAACCATTATTTTTCTGCTCATAGTCGATCTATAAGAAAGAATAATATAAATGAAGAAAAAAATGTTAACAAAAATTTGTTTTACCCTCCTCGTCCATGAGGGGCATCCACTGATCATCGTCGGCGTCTGAAAATACTCCAAGGGCATAGGCCACCTACGAGAGACCTCCAGGGATCCCTATCATTGGAAAGCCTCTCCAGTCATGGCCAATTCTGTTGTCTGCCTCCAATTCTCGGCGCCAAGTGTTTCTAGGACGGCCTCTTTTCCGCTTTCCCTGGGGGTTCCATTTTAAGGCTTACCTTGTTGTATTGGAGCCAGGTTTCCTTAGTGTATGACCAATCCACCTCCACCGCTTCTGGAGAATATCTTCCTCAATTGGCTTCTGCTTTGTCTGCTGCCACAGTTCCCGGTTGCTGATTTTGTCCGGCCATTGAATTCTGAGAATCCTTCTTAAACAGTTGTTGATAAAGGACTGGATTCTGGTCAGGTTTACAGCCTTCTTTCTCCGCGTCTCGGCTCCACGTAGCAGCACAGGCTTCACCATGGCGTTGAAGATCCTTGCTGATTAAGTTGTTGGAGACCCAAACATTCATGAGTTGAAAGGCTGCTCTTGCCTTCCGATCCTTATTTTGATATCAGCATCCGTTCCACCTTGATTATCTACCACGCTGTCAAGTTAAGCAAAACTGTCCACCTCCTCGAGTGCTTCTCCTTCAAGCATGAAGGGTGGCATTACCCTTGAGGACTTTACTCTTCCCTTTGTGTATATTGAGACCCTTGCTAGCAGAAGTGGCAGTTTTTGTTTGCTCCTGCATCTGTTGTTGGGTATGAAAAGAAGGGCAAGATCATCAGCAAAGTTAAGATCATCAAGTTGATCCCACAAGGTCCATTGGATGCCATTTCTGTTTTACTGTGTGGATGTCATCATCACCATGTCAATGACTAACAAGAACAGTAATGGTGACAGCAAGCAACCTTGTCTCACACCAGTTTTCACCTGGGAAGCATCTGTCACCTGCTGACCATGGACAGCTCGGCAGCTCATCCCTTCATAAGTGTTTCTGATTATATCAGTAATCTTCTGTGGAACCCCAAAGTGTCTTAACAGTCTCCACAGGGTTTGCCTGCCCACACTGTCAAAGGCTTTTTCATAGTCAACAAAGTTGACATAAAGAATCGAGTTCCACTCTAGTGACTGCTCTAGAATGATGCTCAGTGTCGCTATCTGGTCAGTGCAGGATCTGTTGGTGCGAAAGCCAGCTTGTTGGTCCCGCAACAGAGGGTCTACAGCGTTTTTCATTCTGTTAAACAGTACGCTGTTGAAAACCTTTCCTGGGATGGACAGCAGGGTGATCCCTCTGTTGTTCGAGCAGGAGCTTAAATCCCCCTTCTTTGGGATCTTGATAAGATATCCCTCTTTTCAATCGGAGGGAACTTGATCATCTTCCAATGATTAGAGGGTGTAGCATTTCCACACTGGTTTCCACGTCCGCCTTCAGTGCCTATGCCGGGATGCCATCCGGTCCTGTAGCCTTTCCATTTCTGAGTTGTTTAATGACACCGCTAATCTCTTCTTTGGTAGGAATATAGCAGTCAATTAGCAGGTCATTGTCAGCTGGTTGAATATCTGGTGGATTCCTTGGTTCTGGCCTGTTTAAGAGCTCTGCAAAGTGCTCTTTCCATCTATCTCTCTGTTGCTCTTCATTTATTATGGTGTTGCCCTCTTTATCCTTCACCGGTCTCTCTGCCTTGTTAAATTTCGCAGACAGCGTCTTTATGGTAGTGAACAAAATGCTCCCACGGAAGTTTTCAAAATAAATACATTTCAGCTGAAATCTATTTATTTTGAAAAAATACACATCAGAGTAAAAATAATGTAATACAGAACTTGTTTTTATTTTATTTATTTTTATTTTATTCATTTATTTTCATATTGCACAATTTTCTGTGGAACGTTCGAAAAAAGTTATTTTTGGTGCAGTAATTTGGTGCGCTGCTTTCTAAAATTAGTAGCGTCACGGACAGGACAGACGGGACGTGACATGCATTGCAAATTATGTATGTTGATGATTTATTTATGTTCATTTTATTTGAGTACTTTGTTTTAGGAAGGCTCTTTGCCGACACGTTCGCTTTTTTGTTACGTTCTGTCAGGCTCACTCATACCCTGTTTACATGTTATTCAACTACTTATCTTTATGGTAGCAAAAAATTCACTCATATTCCTCTGGTGAGATGCATCTTCTGCTTATTTACCAGGTGTGTCAACAAAATTCTTTTTGTCCCTCTTGATGCTTTTCTTTACTTTCTTATTTGCGTCTGAATATTCTTTCTGGGACTTGGTTTATCTTCCGCTAGTGTACGGCTGTTGTTCTTTTCTGCATTCTTTCTTTTCCTTTCTTCAGTGTATCTGCCGTTATCCATTCTTTGTGTGCATAACAAAAATAAGGGAGAAAAAAAATACACTTGAAGAGCGGCGATACGCTTATTTTTTTTTAAAAGCTACCATTTAGAAAATCAATTTTTAATTAGTAACAATAATTAGTTATTAATTGCAACTTGTGACATTTTAACCTTATTTTCGGAGCATCATTGCTCAAAAACCAGTGGCAAATCAAGATGCTGGACTTAAATTTGAATCTGTGATGTGTTACTTTTAAAATGTTACATAATTTAAGTGACATGAATGTCGCAGGAGCCAAATTAATCAGAGCATTGATCGTGAGTCCTAAACCAACCAGTAAATGAAGAAGATGTTACAATGGCACGACGCCAATGATTTTCGTAGCAAAAGAAAAGGAATTGTTAGCCCAATGAATTTTGATAGAACTGCTTCAAGTTGATGCTATTTGATGAGTAATACGTTCTAGTTTGTTTCATATATCATCACCATCGGGCTCAATACGACATTAAACAAACGGAGCATCAATTGCAAGAGCACAAAAGAAAGATACAATAAAAGTGGTAAAAACTATTTCTAGACATAAGAGAAAAGCAATGGTTAAGTTTTTATCTTGAGATACAAAACAACCCCTGATTAACTCAGTATCTAGATTAGGGGGTGGCCGGATATGGTTTTTTACAATTTGCCGGATCCGGATAGTTTAGCCCTAATATTTGTCGGATCCGTATTCCGGATCCGAATATCTCCTGATTTAAGTGTGAGAGCTAAGGAAGTGTAGTTTACTACTTTCTATTTAGTATTTAATACTATTTATTAAAATATTTATTATCCAACTTATGGAAAGTATCTGGTATCTACAATGACAGTCTGTGACAATGTCAACGATGAACATTTTGACAATGAATTGAATGATCGAACTTGAATAACGTTAAATGACTGTGTAGTGTGTACCAAGCGAACAGTGTTGTACTGAGTGTGTAGTGTGGTGTACAAGAAGTCGTGCTCTAGAACCATAATAAAAACTATTATTTTATTCAGACGATTTAAGTTTAATATTCCGTTAGTTAACTTACTTTGTTATCTTATGTAGTAAAGCAATATCTCTACTTTTAACTTTTTAACTTAATTTTTTTTTCGAAATTGAATGTTTTACTATATTTAATACACACACACATTAAAAAAGAAATGAAAAAAAAACTCAGGGTAATAAGCTTATACCAAGTAATTGAAGTTACGGTTATAACAGGACCAGTCCCAATCTCAGGACCGGTTATCCGTTAACAACCTTAATAAAGACAGTTCTTTAATTCAATTAATTTAATTTGATTTCAAATAATTCTTAACTGCATTGATATCCGGATCCGACCCAGATCTGCCATAAGTATTTGGCAAATAAGGATAGTGCCGGAAATCCAGATATCCGTTCCGGATATTCGTGCCAGCCCCTAGTCTACATAAGCCAGAAAGCTCTAGTTAACTCTATAACTAGAAAAAACATTCCCGCTATTGTCTCCATCAGCAGAGGTCCATCATATCTTGCAAGTACAAAAAAAGAATTGTGTGTGCCAGAAAAAGACTCATCAGTTGTCTGCCCATCCGTGATCAAGTTAAAACATTAGCAGCAGAATACGATGATTGCACTGGGTTGTGTTCGATTTTCACCGAGTGCTACATCTTTATTCAGAGAAGCTCGGTCGAATTTTCTCAAGGTGTTTATTAAAATATAACAGCTCACAGTGTCTAATTCAGTGGCAGAGGAATTTTGGGAGAGGGTGGGAGCGGGGGTTTTCACATCAGGTTTCAATTTTTCGTATAAACGTCACGTTTTTTTTCGAGAAGGTGGGCTCGCGGGCGGCCCCTTACCCTATATATATGTCACTGGTTATATATTACAGCAATGAGATAAATCTGATAAAAACCAGCTCACATTTGTTTGGTTTTTGGGAAAGCCATCGTTATTCTCTATTGCGTCAACCTTTTTGCCCTCGCTCTCTTGCATGTTGTGTTAGCTCGTAAATCTTAAATGATTTGAGCTCGTGGGCCGTGAAGAGATACGAGCTTTAATGAAAATTTAAAATACAAAAACGGGGAAAAGGGGGGGATGGAGAAGGGAGAAAAAAAAGCAACATATTAACGGTATTGGAGGCGTTATATTAAATTTGACACTGTCATAGATATGGCAGTGTAAAGTTAATTTTTCTTTTGACCAGTTCAACATTTAAAAGGTGACAACATTACTAAAGAGTTTAAAAGCACCCGGAGAAATACATATTTTTTTTATTTAAATGTTGATATGAACAGAGTTTATGACTAGATTTAAAATAGAAAAGGTCTCCAGCTAAACTGCCTCGCACGAGAAATTGTTAATTTTAATCTCGTTGTTAATCTTATTAGTGATAGCGGCTTATATCCAGACACTGGAAAGCTGGCTAAGGCAATGGAGAAAATTTAGCCGCTGAAAAGAAGCAATAAATATAGAGAGAAACAATGTGTTAATAAATATGTTGAAAGAGAATTCGTAAAGAAAATAATTTTCAAGGTAGAAAGAAATGACATTTGAATGAACTTTTCAAATATTGTCCATCTCTTTTTTTGTATTTTTAAAAAATTAGCAATAATGACTAGTTATAAATAATAGCTAATAATTTCCAATTTTAAATGTGTCAGTATTTTGCCTGTCAAATGACACCTGTTAAATCGCACACCATAAAATTTGCTTCTCAAACCCGCAACGGTAGCATACGAATGGGTATTACCCAAAAGTGCTTAGGAAAGGGTGCAGAGGAAATACTACCTGACTCGCTGTTACAACAGGGTAACCCCAAAATGGCATATTGTATATTTATTATTATTATTATTATTTTTAATTATATAGCGCAGTACCCCAGCCTACAGCTGGGCGCACAACGCTTTACAAACATGTTCAACAACTACATAAAACACATTGCACTCTAAATCTTCCTAAACATAGTTACACACACAAAATTTCAAATACATGTTCAGAATTGGACGCATCACTGTCATAGAGTGTTAATTTGATGGAGCAATCCTTAGCGAAACAGGAATCCATGATGAAGATCCCGATCCGGAAATAATAAGAAGACAAATACACACAATCAAATCAAGCAGTGGCGTAACAACGGGATGGCATCGGGGCAGTTGCCAAGGGCGCCAGCTCAAAAGCGCGCCACTACATCTCTAATTTTTTAATTTGTATTTAAATATATACAGTCGGACCTCTCTATCTCTCTCTAAGTCGAACTTAAAAGGACCCGGAAAAAAAATTGACTTACGGAGTTTTTGAGTTAGGGAAAATGGCGTAATAGGCGCCGATTAATCAAACACAATGTAGATATTCAGATGTGGAGGGAACAACCATACCGGTTAGTAGGCTTGACAGGAAAGAGAGGCGGGGTCTATGTTTCATATGACAGGAAGCCAACTTTCTTTGAAATGCCGACTCAAGCCCTCGAGAGGAGACACCTTACCTCCCCTCCCCCACTTTACTCTCTCCACAGTGGGATGGGGGAGTAACATTTTTCTTTTTTTTCACAACATGCAGCAAAGGGACGCGAATTAGTTACCACTCGTTTTTCTTGTCTTTGTCATTTTTTTTTACTTGCAAGGGTCGTTTAATCCCTTATGGAATGCATTAACGTTGTTCTACGGAACACGTGTTCTGAAATGTCACTCAAGAATAATAACCCACCCAAACATCTTGGAAAATTCGACTAAGAGGTTGAAAGCTAAGGATCTTGGAGTAAAGGAGACCTAAAATACATTAGTCATATGTAATTTGGCCGAGACCTAACAATTAATTCGATATAAGGAGGTTTTTGACTTAGGGAATTTCGACTTAGTGAGGTCCGACTGTATTTCACTTTTATCTTTGATAACAAAAAAGTGAATACTTTATTATATTTAAATATATTTCATGTAAACAATTATAAAATTGTTTATTATGTTTGTGGCCTTTCCGGGGCTTCTTATCATACAAATGTCAATATGATTTTACAGTCTTCTTTTAAAAAGAAAATCTTACTATCCCCATCAACCTGTCGAGTGAGTAAAGTGGTGGAGGAGAGGGAAGGTGTCTCCTTTCACGGGTTTGTGTCGGTATGTAAAGCAAGTTGGTTCCTTTAATATGAAACATCACCGCCCTCTTTCCTGTCAAGCCTTCTAGCCGCTATGGTTGTCCCACCCTACCCCCACCCCACCCCCGCCCTCTCAATATCAATATTGTCCTTGATTAATCTGTGCCTATTACGCCAGTTTCCCTAACTCGAAAACTCCGTATGTCGAATTAGCAACACACCAATACGCGAGCTAACGGAAGTGCTGAGCTATAGTCGGTGGAGTGTTTCTTAAATTTACTTTTAATTGTGAGCTTCTATCGTTATGCATGAGATAATGAGTATGACACATTGACATTATCGTTTTTCTTTATAATACACGTTACTTCAAGTTTTGCAGTATTCTTTATTAACGCAACAATATCCCGTTTTATCCACCAAATTATTTGGTATTATTTAGTAAATAATAAACTGCAAATTAGTATTGTTCTTGTCTTATGCATTTTATTTATATTCACGTTGTATAACTGTCACTGTCAGACTACGGAATTATTGTCATTAATAAAATAAGAGAAATTCAATTATTTTTTCTAATGAAAAAATGGCAAAGCTGAAAGTTGTCAATTTATTAAGGGCGCCAAAAATAAATTAGTCAAGGGCGCCAAAAAAC
This sequence comes from Ampullaceana balthica, assembly GCA_944989445.1. Classification (NCBI taxonomy): domain Eukaryota; kingdom Metazoa; phylum Mollusca; class Gastropoda; family Lymnaeidae; genus Ampullaceana; species Ampullaceana balthica. The sequence continues at coordinate 93,556 of CALYLW010000999.1, read as the reverse complement.
TAGTTACGCCTCTGAAATCGAGAGTTCAAGGCTATTGAACATATATCATTATATAAAAAGAGTATGTCCCGTTTAAAAAAAAGGGGGGAGTAAACCTTATTTATTATTATGAAGGTGATGTTTATTTCGGTTAAGGGAGAAATTGTCAAATCTTATATTAATTTGGTGTTTATCATGTTTATCAATGTCAAGTCAGCTCTGGCGTGAAACGAACAATGATACCAACGAAAAGTGGGAATCAAGCCACCGAAATGGAGAAGATGTTTATGATAGTTTTAAAGAGTATAAAAACGAAAACCTCCCACAGAAACACATGGAGCAGATGTGTGGAGTGTTGGGCGAATATCCGAGAAGTAAACTCAACATTAAGTTAGTGACGAAGTGAAGCCCAAGCCGTGCTGTGCTTTTAGTGTATGCGATCATCAAGGTATTATCAAGTCTAGTGAATTCTGTATCGCAAATTTCTCGATCTGATTTGATTCTCAGATTTAAAAAAAAATATATATATTAAAAAAATTATCTTTGAAGTGCAAATACACTGACAGTGCCATTCTGAGAAGCATTCTTATCACTCCTGATATCATCAGATTCTTGTTGGGAGTAAATCAAATGTAAAAATAGATATAAATATCGTATTCAATTGTCATAAATCGTTAGCCAAAGAAAAAAAAACAATGTCTATGTGATAATGTGAATATCTTTGGAATCCGAAGAAAAATTAAGTCAGCATATGAATTAAGTTAAAATAATTATTTCTCTTTACCTATGACAGACGCCTATTCTATACTGAATACTATTGCATCCTACGCGTATCCATTGTTTATGTCTATTCTAACATTGTTATCAGAGTTTTAAAAGTTGAAAGTGTCTTGGATTTCATATGTAACTATAAAGTTAAGTCGTAGTGATAATGTTCCAAACTTAAAAAGAATATCTATAGCGGAATCGTCGTTATTGTGTTACTTAAATAGAATGTGTACGCTGATATTTAAAAATATAAAAATATCTTTTTTTTTAATTTTGAAGGTTGAACCCTTTTGTACTATCTTTAACCTTCAGGTAACTGAATACGCAAATAAAACTCTCTGCCCCCAAAACGTGAACTTTCCCGCGACTAAAATACGAACGATCATTACATCCCTGAACGATTATAATGAACCTATTTCATAAAGTCGACGAGATGCCCGAAGGACTATCATCGTCAAAGAATGGCGTAATCATTCTAAAATGTATATTTGATTGTTTTATGGTTTGTTTGATGATTTCTTGGTTTCCTATTTAGATATCAAATATAAAAAAATCCCTAAAAAAACATGTTTTTGACTATAAATCCTTTAAGTACGAAAAATAACTAAAAGAATGTTCATTATAATACGCAGCGCAAGACCATCCAAAAATACAAAATTGCAGTTGTGTCGTAAAACATGTTTAATATAATGCGCACCGATCAGGAATATGTTTATAAAAAGAGTTGTCAATAAAATACGCACCTTATTGCGCGACAGAAAGGTTGTTAAATAAATACGCACCGCGACACTCTATCTCAAAAAATGACATGATACATAGGAATAAAAAAATAATCTAAAAAATTAATAATTTAATTACGTTACATGCGATTGATCTGAAATTTTGATACATTGTTTTTATCATCGGTATGAAACGGCCTGCAAAATGTCAGCTCGCTAGCTTACGAGGAAGTGGGTTAACAATCGATCCAAAGTTTTGGCGACAAGGGCGCAACCAGACACCACGAGTTAATATAAAGGATTTAATTTTAAAAAACGTTAAAAGCCAAGTTTTTTACTATAAATCATTTATGTACGAGACGTAACTAAAAGAATGTTCATTATAATACGCAGCGCAAGACCATCCAAAAATACAAAATTGCAGTTGTGTTGTAAAACATGTTTAACATAATGCGCACCGATCAGGAATATGTTTATAAAAAGTTTTGTCAATAAAATACGCACCTTATTGCGCGACAGAAAGGTTGTTCAATATAATACGCACCGCGACACTCTATCTAAAAAAATAACATGATACATAGGAATAAATAAAATAATCTAAAAATTCAATAATTTAATTACGGTACATGCGATCGATCTGAAATTTTGAAACATAGTTTTTATCATCGCCACGAAACTGCCTGCAAAATTTCAGCTCGCTAGCTTACGAGGAAGTGGGCTAAAAATCGATCCAAAGTTTTGGCGACGAGCAATCTAGGGCTCAACCAGATACCACGAGTTAATATAAAGGATTTTAAAATGGCGAGTAATGTCTAAGACTAAACGTTTCCTGAATGTCGAGTCTTCTCTTCCCGCTCATAAAAAGTCCTGTGCGTCCGCCCCCCCCCGGGTGTGTATGTGTGGGGGGGTGGTGGTCCCTGGGGGTCACTGGAGAAAGCTTTGTGATGGAGTTGTCTTGACCTCAACTTCAATTGAAACAGCGGTCAGTGCCAATTTGTCAGGCGTGTACGAAGAAAAGGTCAGCCTGAACAAACTCGGTTAGAATCAAAATTTAGCCTCTTCTCTTTCAGAATCCGCTTCGGGAAGGCCGGCATGATTGCTTTCCCCTTTAATTGACTGACGCAATAGGGACATCTTTTTACTTCTTCTTTTGACATTTAGAAAACAGCCAACCAGGGTTAACTAACCAGCCGCTATCCCGTCACCTGGTAAGGTGGGATGGTGTGTCACCGTAACCGTAGTCTGTTACAGAAACTGGATAAGTTACGGTAACTGTATGTTTTGCAGTAACGGCATAACAAGGACTGAACCTAAAACGGTAACCGGTCTCAATAAAGTAAACGGACTATTCACTGTAAACGGATTCTTGCTGCATGTTACAGTAGACGCAGGTTTCTGTTCAAGGATGCGTTACAAGCAGTGACTGCATGTTTCCCAGAAAAGTATCTGTAGATCCACTTGTTGTACATAATAAACAGTAGTTTCTGTATCATCTCTCACTCTTTCAATTCTGCAATCGATGGTTGAAAGAGGGTTACTCCTGAGATGCTAGAAAACAAATTTAACATTGTTGGCAGTTGGAAAAAAGAAAAAAAAAGAAATAATAGAAGTAAAAAAATAAATTCAAAATAAAGAATTTTCAAGGGAATAAGTAAAATACCCATGAATGCAGATTAAAGATGTCAGTTAAAAAAATTAATTATAACCTTTTATTACAGCGTGAAATCTAAATTTAAGAAACCCTTAAAAAACAAAGTTTTTGACTATAAATCTTTTATATACCAGACACAACTAAAAGAATGTTCATTTAATACGCAGCGAAAGACAATCCAAAAATTTAAAATTCTAGTTATGTCTCGTAAAACATGTTTAATATAATGCGCACCGATCGGGAATATGTTTATAAAAAGTATCGTCAATATAATACGCACCTTACCGCGCGACAGGAAAGGTTGTTCAATATAATACGCACCACGACACTCGGCACAAAAATTAACATGCTACACAGAGATAAATGCTATAGATAATCTAAAAATTCATTAATTTAAATACAGTACATTCGATTGATCTAAATTTTGGTAGATCATTTTTATCATAGCCACGAGTCTGCCTGCAAAATTTCAGCTCGCCAGCATACGGGGAAATGTGTTGAAAAATCGATCAAATTTTTTTTTCGGCAAGCAAGACACCACGAGTTAATATAAATGATTTTTAAAAAATATATAATAAGCAGTTATGTATTTCATTTAGCGTCCTTTAGTTTTAACGTTTGTTTAAGAGTATTTGGCTACACCAACACTACATATTTTTTAAGCAATTTCCCATGGGAAAATTTGCTTTTATATATTTGAAATGTACGTCCTGTTTGTTCGAGCGTGCACAAGCAACTACTCTTGAACCATACCAGATAGAGCAGAGCTTCTCAAACTTTTTAGTTATGGCGGACCGGCAGGAATTTTTACAATCGCATCAGGGACCGGTGCACTATATTTCCTGCACTGACTATTTTTTTCTGTCCTTTTTTTAAATAACTTCTGCGGACCTGCGGCGGATGCCTAACTGACCGGCACCGGTCGGCGGATCACCACTTTGAGAAGAACTGAGATAGAGGGTTCGGGTCTTTTCAAATGTGTTAAGGAGGTCCCAACGATGTGCACGGGCCAAAAAAATTCCCGAAAAGGTTAACTGGTTTTCCTTTAAATTAAAAAAAACACAAAAATATCAGTATTTTGTCAATTTCTCAGCAACCAAAACAGCTATCGGGTTGGCACAAACGCCAAACGATAGCTTATAATATTTAGAACAATGTTGGAGAAGGAATTTTTCAAAAATCTCTTTTTGTTCGACTCCCTTAATTTTAGCAGCAATTTGTAGATAGCATTTGTTTTCTTTACTTTCAGAATTATTGATTTGAAATTATTATTAATGTAATCTAGAATGATTTCCCTTAAATAAAAAAGTCGGAAATTCTTTGTTGGAAATTGCGTTTAAATATTCATTCCAGTTTTTATTACTTGTTTGTGCTGCAATACTGTTCAAATAATATTCACTAGACCGCACGAAAGTTACTTAAAAGTTTAAATAGCATTGATTTTTGCTTGGATAGCACGTCACATAAATAGATGTATATTTATACACATATACATATATATATATAAATATATACATATATATTGATATATATGTAGTTGAAGGTTACGGAACATTGAAAAAAAACTCTTTGAAAAAGAGAACAATCGACAACGTTCGATACTCTGTTAACAATAATTTTTGCCAAAACAAAGATGCCAAAGACAGGATTACGTTACACAGGACGACTCAATCTCTTTTAAGCGATGCGTTTTGCTCACTGTGTGCCCAGAATATCGGGCAAGCCTGGTGAATTTAACAACATCGGGACCCTCATTTTTGTGCCTCTCCGATAATATCTGTTTTTCCTAAAATATTATTTTAAAACAGTGTTTTGCCTTCAATATGTTCTAGAAGGGAGGGAAAAACGGGTTAATCCTCACAAGTCTTAAATGACGGAGGGGAAAAAAAACAAACTCCAGTTTTTAAAAACAAATTGAAATAATAAAAATGCTAATAACCCGTAACAGATAGGTAACCAGGAAACGTTCAACCCTCGGCACTTAGGCCGCCTTAGCTAATCACCATCCATAACCGATTTGTCTTTGACCCCTGGTGACGGGGATATTCGTGCTCGAAAGGATCTGCGGTTTTTTTTTATTTTTATTTTCCCCTCCCGTCTACAGAAGAACAGCGTGGGGGAACTGAAAGCATAGGCATAGAGCCAAGTTCACTTAGGGCAGCTCTGTTCTGACAGTGTTTCCATCCTGGTAACCAATTTTGTTTAATCTAAAGATTCTATTGGAAAACACATGGAGCGGTGGACGGTTGTTCGTTCCGAGTGTCTTGACATTTTTTGTAGAATAATATACATTCAAATATTTTCTCTCTGAAGGCGGGAGCAGGGGGGGGGGCGGCCTTCGCGTTTCATCCATTATAGACAAGTGCAGAGAGGGCCAGGAATGTTCCAGTTATCGGTTCAAGGATTCTCGCACTTGACGTTTTCACAAAAAACGCAACATTTTTCAAGATTTGTTTTATAAACAAAGAAAGAAAACAATAATGTAAAAGTTTGTAAAAAAAATTACTTGGTGGTGCTAAGATGGAGAGAGAAACATTTTTTTTTAGCAATTGTGTCTAAAGAACCGTCCCATCGTGATCTTAGAACCGCTTATTGAACGGCTTGCCTGACAAAGTGATAAGACCAACTTTTAACACCCCCGGAGCCCTCAAAAGAAAAAATTGACCCAAATTAAGGATTGCTTTCAGCACTTGGAGAGGAACAGAAACTCAAACGTCTTAGCATTCTTTTAAAAAAATGTAAAATATAATAATAAAATAAAAACCCATCACCCTTAAAGTGAGATAAATGAGTCGGTTGCTTGTTGTTGGCGCTTTTTTTTTAACGATACACAGTAGGCTGTGAAAAGGTGGACATTTTTGTTTCTTTTTTTCTTTGGTATAACCAGGAGAAAACGATTTTAATTACATTTTCTTTTCACCCCAAATGAAAATGCCACTGGCACAAATGGTGGAGTCCAACCATTAAAATGGAACATCAAACTGCGGTAACCTAGTCATCTTAACACATGACAGTCTCACATCAAGGCAACGAGATTTAACTACTCATCAATTAAGACTTCGCCTTTTTAAAAATATTTTTTCCCTGCCTTATTTGGCTAACTTCCATTTAAGTTAAACATATTTTTTAAAAATAAATATCGGCTCTAGCTCTTTAATGAATGACTATAAGTTTTACTTAAAGGCATATTTTTTAAATTTTTATGTTTATTATTTTTTGGTCAGCTTAAAATAACATTGGTTATGAAATGCAGTGTGACATACAAATTTCAATAGGCCCAGACTCGAAAGTTAGTGCAGATGACACAGGAATACTAAAATGTTTAGAAAGAGTGTCAAATATTTACTTTCGTGTAGGGAGGGAGTCCTCATATTTCAATATCGCGATTGCAGTATTGAAACAGCACGTGCGCACAGTGAAGCACCAAAAATGAACGTTTGGTGGTGAGCTTGGCTTGGCGCACTGGTTTTAGTTTTACTTTGTTTTATAGGAAACTTACATTAAAAATATTATTTAAAAGGGGCCTTGGTACTGATAAGATAACCAGATTACCATAGAATTAAATTATTGTTAGGTTCTTGGCATCATTACAAAAATTATTTAAGGAATTTACATTTTCATATGCATTTGTCTTTTAACCATTGGAAGATTTTTTGCTTCCCACTTCCTTTATCTACTTTTTCTAATTGTAATATTTCATGATAAATCCTTTTTCGAAATGCTTTATAAACCCCCTTTGCCCTGCCCCCCACACACGGCATAATCTCATCGGTAGATTTCCTGAAGATAATCCGTTTTGTGGCATCCCATGGCCCCCATACGCCTTAATCTCCTTCATCTCACTGGAAGATTTAATGACCACAATCCATTTTTATGGTTCGCATAGCCTCGCGCCCCCACTCACTTTAGGTCACCATTCTTATGGCGGATAGTTTATTGGTAGATAGCTTTCTGTCAACTTCCAATCAAGTCGGCCTGTAGTTTAAAGGGGGCGAATGGCGAATATTAAGTGACCGTGCGGCCTGATGTCGCTAAGAGTTGCTGATATCCGAGACAACAATAACTTTGTGGAAGGCCTCAAGATCTCCGATAGTAATTGATGACTATTTTAATAAAACCCATGATTAAATTTGGGGCTATTCAAAAGAAAATATACATTTTTTAAAATAGCAATCTCAATAAGGAACTGACCAAGCTATCCATTACGCGGATTTAATATTATGTAATATCACCTCTTATTTTTTTATGAACATTGTGTGTTTGGGGGGGTGGTGGTCGCCATTTTTTAAGCTTCTTCCCGGAACCAGTTTTCCGGTACGGCTTTATGCATCTATTATAGTAATACTCCATAAACTGCATCACATCATGGATTCAGTCTAATTCCTGTATCTGACTGTACTGGGATCTCATTTAACTCCCCAAACCCCTCCCTCATTCCCTCTTCCAAACCCATCCCCCCCACGATCACACATAACTTGCATGCACGTGTCTCCCAGAAGATAACATGTATCAATGAACGCAATCCAACAGTTTCAACACACAATAATAATCATATCGACGGGTTTACCCAAAATACGCCCCTGCCCTACCCCCCCCCCTGGAGCCCTTGGATAGTTTCCAACGTACGGACGCAAGGAGATAACGCCTGGGGTGATGAATTGGAATTAAGCGCTCGGACAGAACACTATAGCCGCGATCCCAGCCCGGTTGTGCCCGTGTTCAATAAATCATTTACGGGTGTGGCCGTTGAAAGAAAACAACAGCCTTTTTTTTCTTGTTTATTTTTTTTTAAACTGTTAAGTTTGTTCAACAAGTTTAGTACATATCCGTATTTGAAGGACACTAGTTTGCAGATTTCCTCTATTTTTACTCTAGTAACGGATAAAAAATAAATTTCACTTTAAAGGATGACCTTATTTTTCCTTGCTTTATGCACATCAGTGCCGAATAGTTACACTGACTAAACTCGTGTTACGAGAGTCTCAGACTTTACCTCGGCTCACCAGCTATGACCAACTGTCCTTCTGTAGCATATACTCAACTTACTCGTTTCAAACCAAACTTCAATTTTCCCCCACTCCCACTCTTTAACTCAAATCACACTCTTTGACCTCCTTGATTCGGTTTACACTCTTTGGCACAACTCCCAATATTTTCACACTTTGACTCGACACTCACTCCCACTCTTTGACTCTACTCCTAGACCCACTCTTTGACTCTACTCCTAGACCCACTCGTTGACTCTATTCCTACACCCACTCCTTGACTCTACTCCTACACCCACTCTTTGACTCTACTCCTACACCCCTCTTTGACTCTACTCCTACACCCACTCTTTGACTCTACTCTAACCCACTCTTTGACTCTACTCCTACACCCACTCTTTGACTCTACTCCTACACCCACTCTTTGACTCTACTCCTACACCCACTCTTTGACTCTACTCCTAAACCCACTCTTTGACTCTACTCCTACACCCACTCTTTGACTCTACTCCTACACCCACTCTTTGACTCTACTCCTACACCCACTCTTTGACTCTACTCCTACACCCACTCCCACTCTACTCGTACATCCAATCTTTGACTCTACACCTGCACCCATTCCCACTCTACTCCTACACCCACTCCCACTCTACTCCTACACCCACTCCCACTCTACTCCTACACCCACTCTTTGACTCTACTGACATTCTTTGAACAGACTCCCACTCTTGATCATAACTATAACTTTTTTAATCGTCTAAAGTTCTCCCGGACACCAACAACTGTGTCGATGGTCAGAAATTGGATCTCGCAATATCATTGTATTCATGAAATTCCCAACGCACTAAAATCAAATATTATTTCTGGCATTGCTCCTTTTTGGACGTAGAGTTAATGTGCCCCCCCCCAAAGTTTATCTCAACATAAGAGAATTGCAGTTTTAACATCTCTTCACAGGTAGGGGGGGGGGTAGTGCACGGAGGTCTTCGCCCGGTACTCGGCGAGGTCGTGAGATTATACCTCAAAAACACTTGGGACAAGACCGCTTAGGAACTTGAGAAACTACATCAAATAAACAAAACATTCAATACATCCAAATATTTAAGGGAACACGCTGGTGTACGTGGAAGATTTCATTAGGAAACGTTGGTATCAAATGTTACATGTTGAACAGGGATTAATGTTTTCGTTGAACACGAGAAATAAAAAATTTGGGGGCTGGTGATAAAATGTTTATATCTGTCCCACCAGGCACAACAACGTCTGGATGGATTAGAGTTTTCTGACGACTGGATCAAATTTAGTCGGCATATCCACCGACAACTCAGACCTGGTCTGTCGGCATATCCAGCAACAACTCAGACCTAGTCTGTCGGCACATTTCTTAACATTTCAGACCTCATATCAGAGGCGTCACTGGGGTTGGTGCCACCCAGTGCGGTGTACCTCATGGTTTTACACACTCACGAATTACCCCATAGACCTTCTACGAGTCTGCCGTGCCAAATAACGAGAACATACATAATTTTACATGTTGGTGTCAGCTCTTATGGTGGTGTCACTCACCCGGTGCGGCTTGCAAACGCATACCCTCAGTGACACCACTGCCTCCTATATCGGTACATCCCTTAACAACACCGACCTGTTCTGTCGCTACAACCACCATCAATTCAGAAATGTTATGTCAGTACTTTCACCAAACTTTCAGACCTCCTCTGTCAGTACATTCACGATCCTCTCAGAACTTGTGTGTCGGTACATGCATCAACCTCTTTGATCTCCTCTGTGCCATAGTTCCGTGTAGTGGCCCGGTAATCACTCACACCTGCACACGAACAGTCCTAAATAGCTCCACCAGGAAACCTCACACAACTTATGATTGAGCAGCTATTGATGATGTCATGCTGCTCCCTCAAGTCAACGGTCTTAAACATGTTACTTTTCTTCATAAACTATCAGTCGTCACTTTTCTTAACTACCCTAGTTAAAAAAAAATTCCATTAGTCTGCACTGACTGCTACATTGGTGCCGAGTAGACCAGCGGTTCTGTATCATTTAAACCTAATCAATCAGAGCCTCTCAAATTTTGACAGCCGCTACCCAAGTACTTTGGCAACGAAAATATTGTTCCCCGTGGAGCACTCCAAATAAAGAGACATGCCCCAACTGTCACGTGGTATTTAAATTAGTATTGATTGAAAAGTTTAAAACTATTGGATAACGTGTACAGAATTTACTCCTTTACATTCTTCCATAAGTCAAGTAGACGTAAGCAATTTGTGCTTAAACACACACTAACATACACACACATGCACGAAAAAAGGGGAGATGATAAATTATTCAAGTTAAAAAAGAATTTGAACCAAAAAAAAATTATAATAATTTTCAACGGATACAAAATTACAATTGAAGAGAAGTAAGTGATCCCTTTTTTTTAAATTATTTTTTTTATTTTAAATTATAAGACCGATATAAAGTGATAACTTAGTTGTAACCTGATATTTTACACTTTGTTTTGAGAATATTTTTCAGTTGTTGCACAAAATAATATATTGCATTACAATGTTTTAAAAAATGCTACTTAACTTTTCAACTGTCTATTATATCTGCCTAAAAAGTACACAAAATAAGGTGCCCTTGTCAATATATAAACGGCAAGAGCGTGCCACTGCGAGATGTGCGCACGGCATCGTGACAGGGCAGAGACCGAAAGCCGAAAGGTATCAACCGAATAACAACGACTGTCCGGATAAAATAGTGTTTTGATAAAATAGTTTTCGGATAAAAGAAACAATTTCACCAAATGTTTTTCGCTAAACCAGCTTAGCGCCTTCCATCTATCTTATCTTCTGACAACGTAAAGTTGAGGTGTTTAGTCTAGACATGCACCTTTTAATGTCAGGGTCAGCGGACCCATGGGGTATTCAAAAAATGGGGGAACCACTGAGTATGGAAAGATTGACGAGGAAACAACCAATTAGTCATCAGCATTCGCTACAATATCAAATCAAATACCTCAATATCGCATAAGAATAAATGTATTAAATAAAACATGACTTTTGATTTCGAGTGAGCATGCGAAATAAGACATGCTATTTTGCCATTGAAAAAAACTAATCAGGGAACGACCAGTGAAAGAAATATACAAATGTGAAAACAACCAAAAATATACCTATTGATGAGGGAACAAGAAATAAGGGAGCAGCTGACGAGGGAACTGCCAATGAGGGAACAACCGAGGAGACGAGAAAGTGATACTATTCTGAGAAGTATGATCATCTTGATGCCCTGAAACGTTCGCAGCTTTGTGACGTCTTGTCAGGATAACTCATACCCTGTTTGCGTGTTACCCATCTACTTATCTATAAGCCAGATTGCAGTCTCACCGTCTCACCCACATTTTGTCCCTGAGCTGTGGTCCCCTTGCCAGATTTAGAGGAAAGAAGAAAACAAACAACGCCAAACTTCTTATTTAAACATTGCTAAATAGTAGGCTGGCATTACGGTTGATATTCATGTTATATATTTTAATATTTTAAAATACACTACTATTTGCCGTGTCTATTATTTTTTGCGTGCTGTTTACTGGCTGTACATCAGGCATTCGGTTTGTTACCAGTGTATTGACTTTGTACAATTATATTTGCTGGTGTCTATCTTGTTAATTTTATCGTAGAATCTTTTTTTTTCAGTTTGTACTACTGACTAGTAGGATCCGTCGTATCTGCGCCTATCAGTGAAGAGTTAGATCGCTTAGATGGTTCACGGCTATTCAAACATTTCCGTATCGTTCGTTAACACTTTGACCCAATTTCTTGCCTCCTGTAAATTATCCCCGCTAATCCCCACCAACTCCAAACACGCGGCTCAAATACCTGACTTCAAACACCCCCGCACCATCTCCCCGCTTATCAATAATTAACCCCCCTTTCATCCTAGAACAGAAATAGTTGCCTCTCCTGGAGTATCCATCAGAATCTTGTTTCAGTACTCCCAATGCCCCCATTCCCCACAAACCCCTTCTCGAGGGGAAAAAATCCCCATAAAAAAAACCTTAAACATTTCCACAGACAGGACCCCTTTGTGTACTGACTCGGAGCAATGAATAAAACAAAGTGATATTGGCTCACAGAAACTAAGTATTGTCATCAGGCTTTACCATTGGATGTCTACCAGTAAAAATACTTTTTTTAGGCGTGGAGATCATACGCGGGGCTATATTTGTTTAGTGGGGGTGGAAATGTAATCCCGATACATTTCTACTTGTCCTTTTGAAATCCCTTGTCGGTCTTAAATAAAAGCTATATCGGCAGGTGGTCTTCAATTAGCCCGTTATTTCATCGCTATTTATTATTTTAATTAAAAACTTAAAAAGTCACACAATCTTAAATAATTTCGTTTTTCCTTATGTGCATAGAATATAAATGTCCTCATTCAAATAAGCACACAGTAACTTCACTCTTCTGAGATGTACTAATCTAAGGAAGATTTCAACAGCAACTTTTCACGAATACAAAATACTACGTTCTCGAGGAGGGGGGATGGCCGGATATCGGGGTTTCCGGCACTATACGGATTTGCCAAATACTTATTGCAGATCCGGGTCGGATCCGGATATCAATGTTGTTAATTTTTTTTTCAAAATCAAATTAAACTAATTGAATAAAAGAACAGTTTTATGAACTTTGTTAAGGGTTAACCGGTCCTGAGTTTGGGACCGGTCCTGAGATTGGAACCGCTCCTGAGATTGGGACCGCTCCTAAGATTGGGACCGGTCCTGAGATTGGGACCGGTCCTGTTATAACCGTAACTTCAACTAGTCGGTATAAGCTTATTACCCGGAGTTAATTTTTGTGTGTTAGATATAATAAAACAATCAATTTCAATACGAGAAAAATATATTATGTTAAAAAGTTACAAGTATAGATATTACTATTCTACATAAGATAACAAAGTAAGTTAACTAACAGCATATTAAACTAAAATCGTCTGAATAAAAGAACAGTTTTGATTATAGCTCTAGATCACGACTTCTTGTACATCACACTACATACTCAGCAAAACACTGTTCGCTTGGTACACACTACACATTTCGTAAACTTTCCTTCGAGTTCGTTCAGTCAATTCATTATAAAATAATCATCGTTGACGTTGAGTGTCACAGACTGTCATTGTAGATAGCAGATAATATCCATATGTTGGATAATAAATATTTTAATAAATAGTATTAAATACTAATGAGAAAGTTTAGTAAAGTACACATCCTTACCTCTTACACTTAAATCAGGAGATATCCGGATCCGGCAAATATTAGGCCCAAACTATCCGATGCAGCAAATAGTAAAATATATATTCTTGAGGTGAGTTGTTGATTCTTAAGCATGGATTGGAAAAAGCAGTTTAAAAAAATATATATACATTGAATTGTATTTCTATGCTCTAAACTGTACACTTCGTTTCTCTTTTTTAAATCCTTTATATTAACTCGTGGTGTCTGTTTGGTTGCTTGCTTGTTTTTTGTTTTGTCGAAAAAAACTTTGGATTTCATTTTGTAATCCACTTCCTCGTAAGCTAGCAAGCTGAAATTTTGCAGGCAGCTTGGTGCCGATGATAAAAACGATGCATCAAAATTTCATAATGTCCAGCTTTCAATTTGACTTTTTTTCCCCTGTTTGGAATCTAATTGTAATCTCTTGAAACAACGTAACAGATGATGGCACAAGGTCATTGCCATGGGCATCACAGAGTGGGATAAAAGGGGATGAGGTTTTGTTGATATGTCAAGTTGCCATGATTTCAACACAGTCGAGAAAGTGCACATTCGTATTTTTACTTTGTTTTATTGAAGTCAATATTTTGGCAGATCAATGGTTTGATTGCCTCTTTATAGACCGGGGTTTTATCATAGACTGGTGCTATTTCGACTATTGGAGAAATTAAAATTTCGTATTCAATGACAGTTTTGAAGTCTGTAACAATGTCGAAGTTTAAAACACGTTTATGTCTGGAACCGATAAGAAGTTTGGAGCCAATAAGACGTTTGGAACCAATATGAAGTTTAGGAACCAATATGAACTTTGGAACCAATATGAAGTTTGGAACCGATATGAAGCCTGCAAATATTTTGAAGATCGACACTATTTCGAGGACAGATACACAGGACCAGTGCAAGTTCATATATTAGTACCAGACACCAGTGGACAAGCCACTCCTCTAGAGACGATGGCAATGGTTTAACCAAACTCTAAGAAAACCTGCTTCCAACACAACAAGCCAAGCCCTGAAACGGAACCTCCATGGAAAGCGGAAAAGAGGTTAACCAAGAAACATTTAGCGCCGACACGTGGAGGCAATCATCAAAGATACCTGGCAATACATATAACATGAAGATGTCTAAGGAGACTGGCCAAGGATAGCGATGCCTGGAGGACTTTGTCCTTGGAAGAATTGAAGACATCGATGAGGATCGTGGAAAAGAAGGAAGACCCATTCAGCAGAATTAAGTCACTGGCTAATCTTAGCAAGCGTTAATTTATGTGGTCACATTTGTGGAAGACAAGAAGAATGCCCAAGATACATCATGATTAATTTTTTTTATATTTTTGTTTCCCCACGGCCCACTGTTGAAATAAGTTGAAAACCAATACTAAGCCCTACCTGACACTCAATTGATTACATTCAGGCCACTGTAATGTGTGGCGATGTGGAAGCTGGGTAAACCGCGTGTTAATTTTGGACACTAAACATTTCTTTTGATATTGAATTTTAAACGAGACGTGATAGGCTGCCGACCTACAAACAGATCAGACAGCCAAGACGGATTTCCGGAGCATTCAGTTAAACGCATTCTCACACAACCTACTTCAGTTGAAACAAGACGAAAAGAGGTAGAATCACTTCTCTTATTTCTGTAATTTCAAACACGGTGCAGTCTGCCCGGCGATTGGCTGTCAGTCATCCACGATGGGACCGCTGTAGACTTAATGTCTCTGTTTTCGACAACATTGCGGATATTAGATAAGTAACGTTAACCGACAGGTCTGAGAGAATTGTAATCGAAATTGTACGTTTCTAAATCACTTTTGCTTGAATATATATCGACTGCAGCAAATCGGGTTATGAAAATTCCGACATTGTGCTTTCGAGTGGAGGGAGGAAGGGAAGGGGAAGAGGTTCTAAATCTGTGATAATAAGGTACAGATGATTTGAAAGCGTAAAGTACACTCTAAAATGTTATTTTACAATATCCATTTATTCTCAACGAATTGCACTTATTAGAGTTCCATTGCTGTCATCGCTGTTGTTTCATTGACCAAAAAAAAAGTGTGGCGTCAGCTGCGTGGTGAGAGACACTGTTTCTTTGTAGACTGAATTTGTTTAACGTTGATTCCTGACAGCTGAGGACAAAATAAAACCAGAAAATAATTTAAACAGAAAATTGTTAATCATGCGAGCACAATAGAGTTACTACACATGTGAATCGTTGCACTAAACAAACATTGGGGTCATAGAAACAACCTTTGTTTCTGTTTTGTCCTTAATAAAACTGCAGTCTGTGTTTTTCACTCACTACTTTGAACGCATAAGCAATCGCTAGTTTCGTCTTTTTTGGTCAGTTTTTTTTTCGTTTAAAATTTTTAAAAAATTAAATACTACCTTTGAAAGGAAGGGAACCTTCCTAAATCACATCGGTAACAATGGACTCACATTCTGAAGGCGCATTTGAAAACTTTTCAGAAGCGTTTTAGTTGGTCCACATACCACCAATCACATTAAACCACTAAAGCAGCGCAGGATAAAACCACCACCTGTCATGTGATTAGAGGACGAAATAAAACCTTTTCAAGGATTAATGCAGTGGACTCTGTCCCTTAACCTCCTTTAGCTTGACTAGCATTAACGTAATTAGAAGTCAGGGGCTAAGTGAAATACTGAAGCGCAACTGAAACAATGAAACCCTTGTTCTTGGAAAATAATTCTTCTCTAACAAACTATACCAAAAAAATGAAAGAAAAAATCATCAGACGTGGAAGAGCGCTAATCTCGCCGCATATTGCAACGCCACCTCTTAATCAACAGTGCGATGACAGATCCCAGGAAGATTCAGACATAAAATTTACCCCAAGTACAGTGAGTTGACAAGGGAAGTAAAAGGGAAAAAAAACCTGGGAAATTTACATTGACGCAATGCATGAACATAGACGAGAATGTCGGGAAAAATGCCGGGCTGTAAAATAAGAAAATGAATCCAATGCAGATTTTAAAAAAAAATTATTTAACCATTTTATTTATTTATTGCACATTTACATCTAAGCTGAAATTTTCATTTAAAAAACAATATTTCAACAGTAGATAGAAATCAAATATTCAACATTTTTAGGGAAACTTGGAAATCCTCGCAAAACATGGAAACCATTAATCAATAATATGTACCGAATTTCGGCTCCGGCTCTGGCAAATCCAGAATCGGAAAATTTTTACAAAGCCGGCTCCGACTTCGGCCCCGGTCGGATTTTACTTCATAAATCCGTCAAAATCCGGCTCCGGGCGGACTTTAAACATTTGAAGCTGATACACCCTTATTGAGCAATAATACGTGTCGTTAAAACTTTTAAAGGATAAAATAATTCCCATTTTGCCCACATAAGGCAAACAATGGAACAAGCTTGAGCCTTACGGCACTTACGACGTCGAATGTTGTAAAAACGGCTCTCCCGCCTTGAAAGGTGGGAAAACACTTTAAAGAAAGTTTTTTTAGCCGGAATTAATCTTGAGATTTAATCGATTACCTCGTTTACGCCATTAATTAGCAGCACAAAGAAATCGCCGTGCGGATGCGTTAGTCTAATCTTCTCACCAACAACTTTATTCTTAATCGTATTTGTGTGTATGTGTTGGGGGAGGTGGAAAATGCTGATGCGCCTTTAACAACTCTTTAAAAAAAATTATACGTTGTAACGTATCGGTCTTTAAAAACAGCAACGGTTTGTTACATTCTGTATTTTAGGTCATTCGCTCTTTGAATCATGGGAACAAGTTTGGAACATGCTGCATTTTATTTAGCTCATTTAGTTTTTATATAATGGCTAACATATTCGCCACATTCTTCGTCTTAGTTTATTAGTTCTGAACCTCCACTGCTAACATGTTTGTATCGTACAGCATCCTTTGAACGTAGGAAAACAACATAACACTCGCCCTTCTGCTTAAACTTACGACAGTCCAAATAAGCACGCTCGCAGGTGTTCGTTTGTTTCCGGTTCACTGATATCCGGTCTAATTCCGTGTACTTTGTAGCCATTTCACACTTAACGCGTAGCGTAGTTTGCTTACGTAAACCCCGTTCAACAAACTATTATACACTACACATTTTAAACTTATTAGCTTAAACGTGTTTCCAACCCTAACACGTGTATTAAAAAAGAGACAAAAAAATCATCTCATGCAATTTTTAGACATTGTATAGACAACATTTTTGTTGTTGAAATTTTAAGAAAATGTGCATCTTAAAACGAAAAAGGAAGCATTCAAAATTATATATTTAACTTAACCCGATTTGATCGTAAAGAACAATAATGTTTCTCCTTGAGCTGACACTGCCACTCAAGTTCCTGCCGTAATTAGCCCGTTTAAAATAACCCCGCTGAAGATCTTCTGAGTCCTCATTCAGCGCGTCTAGAAGTTTCCAAGTAGATGATGAAAGCTGGTCCTCGCCCGCAGGTAAAAATATTGGCAGCAGATTACAAACGGTGGCTATGAGGAGTTGGAGGGGGTGGGGGGGAGGACGACGAGATGCAGCAATAAAGAACATGGATATTTTAGACATGAAAGGCGTGACTCGCGAGAGTTTGGTCTCCCTGGTGTGTGCGATTATGATGTTAGGTAATTATATTGAAAAAGGCAACAGGGAAGTGTGGCGCTGGAGAGGTTCGGTTTCCAAGGTTACGTTGATGCGGCTCAAACCGCGAGACGGAAAACCACGGCAGATGCACGAGATTGTGGGTGTTTTGAAAATTATAAATTAATGTATATATGACTGCTATCTGTGAGTAGGGTTGCAGGATCTGGTCTGACGTATACACCGGAAAGTGATACTTGATAGGGCGGCAGTGGGGTGGAATGGGAGTCGTTGTCTTGTGTGAAGAGAATTCCGTCAGCAAAGTATCAGCCGTTGTCTTGACTGAATTTCTCTTTGGCTTTTGATCCAACACAGATCCAGTGGCTTAAGCGCTTGGAGTCTGCGTAAACCAGACAGCAGGTCTTAGTAGTTGTACCGCGCCTCAGTCATGTCGTCCAGGAAGGACTTGAGCATTCCACGCCACAGCTGTCTCCTAGGACCCCGTTATTTTTTTATTTAAAGCTTATGACATTTCGGTTCTAGACAGCGGAACACGTCTTGGGTCAACTTAGTCTGTGCGATGACCTTTCTGATCATGAAATAGTAAGGGTCAAGAAGACCTAGACCAATGTTTTGGTACGATAAGTCAAAATTATACAAAACGAGAACCCCAACTTATGGTAGAAGACACCAAGACTTACAGGGCATCGTGAAGGCACATTTAATTTATGCAAGAGATGCCATATTTCAGAGGTATCAAGAATTATGTATAACAACGCTGCACTTAAATATATCTGGAAAGTCACTGCTTCTAAAAGGGAAGAGCGTTGTCAAGCGAATCCTCGTTTTAAAACGTGTCACATTTAAAATTCGTTTCTTAATATGAAATATATTTAAAGCGTTTAACCGGTTGGGAAAAAAAAGGGGGGGGGTTGCAGCTAAGGTCGAGTTATCAGGTGATGATGCACTAAAAAGTTATAATATCCGAAACAACCAGAAAGAAAAAACGGGGAGGGGAGGAAGAGGGGCCCTGATGGAATAGGGCGGAATATTTTTCTGACGATGCCATTCATTCGTTACCACCTCTCAGGAACACAAGACAAAGGCAGGAATGTTTCACATCCATGAGACGCAGGTAATTAATGGGTTATTTTCAGAGCTGCTGCCTTGATCACTGGAGTCCGGAGTCTCGGCCAAAGTGCTCAACGCATTAAATTCCATACACAATTATTATAATTTACGGACATTTTTAGAGTTCCTCCATTGTTATATGAGGCTGAGACAGCCAGAAAGTGGTTGCCTGTCCTTTGTTTGGATTTTTGGGAAAAGGGGGGGGGGAGCAGCTTTACAGATCATGTCAATAGTTCATACATTTATAAATTACTGAATTCACCAAAGACTGGAACTCTCATTTCCTCTATGTGTCGTGGAAACCAAAAACTCAACCAAATAAACAGTCGACAAAATAAAGTCTCAACAGCAAAAACAAGAAATATGTAATAAAAAAAAAGAAACAACAAATTTAAAAAAAAACAAACTTTAGACTTTACCGCAACTTAACCAAACGAACAAGAATGTAATGTTTTAGGTTAAGCCAAGTCATCAACAACCCGTTCATAGTTGGTTGATTTACAACAACCGAATTAATCCGTCTAGGATATACTTTTTCCTAAAAAATCTGATCTGCAAAACGATACCTTTTTTAACCTGTTACAGTTTGGAAAATGTGTTTTTCATTGAAAGCGTCCATTTCAATCCTTCCCCTTTTCCAAAACACGTCTTATATTTGCTTTTACCACGAGAAGATCCTTGACATCCTAGAGCAAACTCTGACGTACGCTTCTCGGGATGACAACGCCGGCTGATTGAAAGGCTCCAGTAGAAATGACGTCATACGGATACGCCCATTTGTTCAAAGAATGGTCGACCGTTGAAGCCTCTGTTTTTTTCCCCGCTCACACCAGCTCTCAGTTTGGCGTCACTTCTTGACAGTTCTAAAAAAATTTTTATTCAGATTGAAAATCGCATTTTAAAAAAATCACTTCTCTCAATCTATTGAAATTCGGTTAAGTATTTTTTTGCCCTGGGCGAATCCAAACTTGTCCATCAAGTGAATTACTTACTCATGGACAAACGCATCACAAGCTGTTCTGAGAGGCACTTAAACAAAAAACAGAACAAAAAACATTTTAGAAAGAAATTCTTTACTAAAGAATTGCTTTCCTTACAGTTTTCCCCCGTTGTCTCGCTAAACAATATCATACAGCATGGGCCTTAATGCACCATTTGTTGGTGGGCCTTAAGGGAAAACTCATACTCAAGGATCCGTGGCGGAGCTAGAATGTTCGATTGTTGCATCGTGAAGTGTCCAGCATCGTTCAAGTACGTGCTCCATTCGCGCACACCTCCAGAGAGCCCGTAATATCTCTTCTAAAAACTCCAAGCTTTGTTAGGTTTCCGTTACAGGAGTGGCGAAACGTACCGAGATGGGGTTTCAATTTCTATGTTTGAAATTTTTTTTAAAAAGTCAAAGTTGCAGTTTCCGAAAGGGGGAGGTAAGAGGATTTCGATAATCTAAATGCCGAAGCTGCTATCATGTTTGTCAGGCGCTGGGCAGAAACATGAACAAACAAAGTGAACAAACAAAGTTGCATTAGTTTCGGCCTTGTGGCTTCCTTTTTTCTTCATTTGAACTCAATATGCTAAAAAAAATACAACATGTAAGTGTATTGATGTTTGAGGCTTTTGTTGGAGATCATGGGATTCGTGAGATATTAACATTACAGAATAGTATCACTTTGGTATATATGTGTGTGTGTGTGTGTGTGCTATGCATTCGTTTGTGTGTGAGTGTGTGTGTGTGTGTGTGTTACGTTTGATGAGAGAGTCAAAGGGGTCGCTAGGATTTTTTGCGCCCAAGGACAAACTTAAAAATCGGCACGCCCCTATTTATTACCCTTTATTCATTATTATATTGTAATGTCGTAAACCTAATTTTTTGCTCCCCCGTATCACGGCGCCCATACCCACCCTTGGCAACGCCCCGCTAGAGGAGAGATCCTACAGTACAAGCTTCTACCATTTTAGCCCGAGACCGGACGAATTGATAAAATCATTGATTTATAACCTTCTGCTGTCCCAAAAATACCGTAATAGTCGGTGAATTTATGAAGAATATGGGGTATAGAAACATATTTGTGAAATTTCAACGTGGTTTCTAGTCTTTGTATCGGGGTTGTATGTACGTATATTATGGAACATTCCAGAACACTCTTTTGAGATAGGTCCACAAAGATTCTCTGCGTAGCCCCCTGAAATATAAGGGCACATATTAAAATGATGTTTTAAACCAAAAATACAATGATCCTTACTCGATTCTCGCTCGCCACATTGTTGCAATAAAATGAGTTGCATATTCCTCAGCACTCACGCCCCAGAGGGTAAACGTTTATCTCAGTAAGACAATATTTGTTCATCCCTAAAAAGTAAATGTGTATACTAGAGCATTCCTGTTCTACACATCTACATGAAAAGAGAAAAAGGTTAAACGAAAATTGATAATCAACTATACCCAACCATTAAAAAAAAATCTTTCCTCTCATCTTACACAATTTGAGAGATAACAATTATGTGATTGTAAGGTGTGCAAAAAAGAGAGAAAATACGATACATTGGGAGCCCCGTACTTTTAGGACGCTGGCGGAGGGAGGGGGGGGGTCTGATCCCTGGTCTTTCAAAATGAGGCTAAATGACGAGCGGTCATTCCAGAAAAAATAATAAATATATGTAATTTGTATATTTTGTAAGATGACAAAAGAAGAACAAGGGTTATAAAAACGTGGCTAGCACAGGCAGCGAGATTAAAGGCTGAGATGTTTGTGTGTGTGTGTGGGGGGGGGATAGGGAGGTGTGGGGAATGGGAGGCTACATCCGATCACGAAGTAATTGTGTTGGATGTCTTGTGTTCTTCTTGGAGGTTCCGAAGAAAGAAACAAGATTTGGATCTCAGGGCGTTGCGCGGCAGAGACAATTTCTTGCAACAATGTATCCACGAGACAGTTGGCATCTTGCCAAGGCCGCGCCGGGTCAGAGGTCAGGCATCGACTAGAGCCCTCCACTCACCACCCACCCGTACCATCTTCTCTTTCCAACGCCCTTCCTTCTCATGTTCTCGTATGTTGTCTCTCGCGAGATTTAATCAACGCCCGTCACAGAAAGGGAGAGATAAAATAATATTTGATTTTGACTGCAGGAAGTGATGCAAGTTAACGACCAGTGTAAATCACTGTCTTTGAGCTTAGTAGATTATTGTGTTAGATGTCTGTGTAGAATATTGTGTCCGAGATGTGTGTAGATTACTGTGTTCCAGGTGTTTAAATAATTTGATTTAGAGGCCTGTATAAATTATGGTTTTAGATTTCTGTGTACATCACTGTTTTAGATGTATATGTATGTTACTGTTTTAGAAAGTCAAAAGTTTGTGAGACGAAGGAAATAAAAATTCACTTAATGTAAAAAATTCAAAAGCGTTTTAGAGTAAATCAATAATAAACATATATAAATTGTGTACTTAATTTTTTAAAAAAAATATCTTTAGAGGTAGCCGCAGCACAAAGTTTAACCAGCTAATACCTTGAGCACCGATCTACCACAACGCTTCGAACTGACAGCCTAGTAATATATCTGTGCATTGAAGCTGTTTAGTTCTGGCTTGTAGTTAGTAAAAGAGGAATGCATTGGAAGACGGTGCAATAAACAGCGACTTAAAAATTGATGAATCCAGCTGTTGGTGTTTTCTTTTCAGTCTATAGATAGTATATGTCATCATTGGAAACATTTGTTTAGTTTATTTTCAATTTTTTACACATACATGATCGATCTGAAGCGCATTTTCATATGCATGGCTACTTTAGTTCGGGCTGGCATATATATAATATTTCAATCAGTAAGAGCCAAAAAGAATAATAATTGTTTTGTGACTGAAGAACCGGCTCTTCCTTTGCCCCCTTCCGGTTCATCCTTAGACCCCCCGTCCCTTTTTTTCCATTGCCCCATCTTCTATCGTGGATGGGAACAGTCAGACACTTTAATCATGGAAAAAGACAAGTAACCGTAAACCGGCATGCAAATGTTTAAGAAAATTCCATTTCTTATGGAAAAATAAATCAGGGTGTAAAAAATGACACGAAAACGTTTATTTTAGTTAAACACGATTAGTAATTAGGAAAAGGAAATATAAAAATAATAATAATAATTAAAAAGCTCCGACGAAAATTGAAAAATTTGTCCAACGGTGACGGGGTATTTCGGAAACTACATTTCACAAGGGTCTTTCGAAACTTGGAAAAGCAGAAACCATCAACATTTGACTTCCGCTGGATTAGCCTCCAGAAACCATCAACATTTGACTTTCGCTGGATTAGCCTCCAGAAACCATCAACATTTGACTTTCGCTGGATTAGCCTCAAGTTTTCATCCAGTATTGTGTAACCACATGAACGAAAAGAAAGAAAATCTTTAACAAATCAATAATTTAAATCAATAAAAGAATATTGTTTTACTTTTTGGAGTGATTTGAAACTTCTCACGGGAAATGAATAGTATTGGCGAGTATGGTATTCAAACATATTCGAAGATGGGGTTATTGTCACCCGTGGCGGAACAGAAATTTTGCTACCCCCACCCTATTTCATTAGGAAAGCTCTTTACTCGGCAGGAAATGCCAACACATCAAATAAGAAAGTACCACCCGGGGTAGACAGGCCCCGCGCAACTCCTTTTCTATGGCTCTGTATTCAAACAAATTGCTATTTAGAGAAGTGCCAGAAGTTTTTCCAAAGAAAAACTGAACATTCATGATGGCGAATACGTTTATGAGAGCTCATAACATTCTCATGACACCCCCAACAAGATCTAGATCCGTATCGACATATAGGGTGGATGTATGAGAAATGATTGATATATATATATTTAACTAGTTTGTGCTGCGGCGCCGTGGCGCCTGCGGCGCCCCCCTTTTTTATGGGCGCCTACGATGCCCACTTTTTTCAAAAGCCCAACAAACTTGTCCTTGTATGATAGCTACGTAATATTAAACTACCTTAAATGTACACAAAGTAATTTTAAATTGAGGTTGTAGGGCGCATAAGGCGCCCACTTTTTTGGGGGGATCAAAAGCCCAAGTAACTTATCCTTGTATGATAAACACGAAATATTCCTGAAAATTAAACAAAGCATATATATAATAATTTTTACAGTGCTAATCACCACACGATTTTTAAACTAATTTTCGAAAGCAGCGCACCAAATTACTGCACCAAAAAATAACTATTTGCGTCAATCAGCACTGCTTACAACGCAAAATTTTAAAAAAGGCAGAGTGATGTCCCTCAGCGTTAGGCGGCAGTGAAAAATGAGCGTAAATATATAATATATAATAAAAATTAAATTGAATGATCTATTAATTAAGCCGGATGTTATATAATTATACACTGTGGCTTTCCCTTTCACTCGATGTTCACCCCCACCGCCATTATTGCCTTTATTATAGAACTCCCTCTCACAATTGTCAACAGCTTCACGTCGTTCCAACTCACCAACTTTGCCTTCAATTTTCCCCTTCAAAATAACTTCCCAAACACTCTAGCACCGCGCGGTACGCCCTTCCTTCGCCCACTTAATAATTACGACACCACGTAAATACATCCCAAGACTTAAAATTTACGCACGACCCACGCTTAAACTGCGCACTTTCCCCGTCAAATTTGGTCATGGTGTTTATAGTTTATAAGGTCATCGATGCAGATGTTAATACCAGGGGAACAACCAGCCCCCAAACCCCTTCTTTCTCCCAACTTCCCCCCCCCTTTTCACTTTTTCCAATTTTAAACATTTTTCAAATTAGACGACTTTCAAGCCTCTCGCTGGCTGCCTCGTATAATTTGATCTCATTCAGTACATGCCATTCAAGTCTAGACTGAACAATTTTTAAACCTTAAACTTTAAATGAAGTTGGGGAAAATAGCGAAGCGCAAGGGTGATGAGAATGAAAGTCGAGGAGAAGATGAATAAATGCGAAAGCCACAGAAGCGGCGTCACTCCATCAAAAATATCTCGGAGACGCCTTTTGTTCACGCCATTCAGAAAGTGTGGGTCATATAATTTCAAGACCCCCCAAAAATATAAAAAAAATCCCCAAAATTCTGTCTTCTGAATTAAATTTTAAAATCGAGAAAAAAAAACACGTATTAATTAAGTAACATGTGGTTAGAAATTCGCTGTTCATTGTAGTGTCAAAGATAATTAATTAAACTTGTGAAGATAAAGTAAGAACATATAAATTTAAATGTGGTAGTTTCATAAAATGAGTAGATTCAATGATTTTTCAATGTTTTCCGTGCATGAGATGATCACAGCGAAGCTCTATGGGGTATTCTGTACTCTAGACTTGATCTTCTGCTGCACCTACAGCGTAGCATGAGGATGCATGGGTGACTGGAAGCCATCGTCCTCAAACGGCAGTGTGTTAACTAAAAAGATATAAATGTGTAGCAAGCAGGTCTATTATTATATTAACAATTTGTAAACACGATGCAGCAAATACGTCAAACTCCTCAACCATCCTATATAATAATCCTATATAATAAAAGGATATATTACGTGCGGTCATCAAAAGCGATTGGCCCCTCAAACACATATGACTCCTACAGCCAATCATATTGAACGACGTTTACGCGGACGTTCAAAACGAGTTATTTTTTAGTGCAGTATTTCTTCGAATACTTTATTTTGAGATATGCGCGTTGGGATTTATAGTCAAAAGCTCTGTTATTACGAGTTATTTATTTTAACTATAATGAATAGTATTTTTTGACGTGATGCACATGTATGCCGGTCGAGACGGCTGTTGGAGGGGAGTTACAACATGCCCCCGAACGGTGGCGGAACGTCCTTGACGGGCTTTGTTGCTCGTTTATAATAAAACGTGAAGGGCCTTTGGTTATAACACTGGAGCGGTACTCTTAATTATACAAGTTAATATTATAATAAGCGAGATAATAAATATTTTAGATTTCTCGGGTATGTTATAGATTACGTGCGAAACTTGAGGCGCATTCTTTTACTTCTAGAAGGCTTCGCCTAGACAAATTAAGGACAAGAATGCTACACCTAAAGGACAAGAATGCTACACCTAAAGGTTAAAGGTTATGTAATTAAAAATAATTAAATAACTCATTGCATTAAAACATAATAATATAACGTATATATAAAGATCAAGATAACTGTTTTATCCATGATGGTATAAAGTCACTTGTAAAAACAATTTTCAGATTATATAATATCATTTTAGATCACAATTAGTGATGGCATGGGCGAGGTTAAACTACTGCATGGTTTCGACAGGCTGTTTATCACAATTTATTATTGATTTTCATGTACAGAATTGGCACTGCTCCCGAACATGTAAAGGAAACAACTTTTTTTAAAATCAGAAATAAACATAAGGAAATTCAATTGTTTCGTTCGTAAAATCATTTCGCTGTTTTGCTATTTCCTCTAAGTGAAGCCTTTAGATTGACGTAGCAGACAGACGTGGGCAAGACGGAGTTTATCTTTGCAAACCATTTGACATAGTCTTCAGACATGCGGGGGATAAGGTAGATTACACATTGTCATGTTTCAATTATTTGTTTTGAGAGTAAGAAAATTGAAAACTTGTTTGCGAGGCTACAGTTTCTTGGAATTACGCAATGATAAAGTGGACAACAGTTTCATGTACTCCTTTAATGATATATTGGACAACATTTTCATGTACTCATGTACTGATATATTGGACAACAGACAGTTTCATGTACTCATGTACTGATATATTGGACAACAGACAGTTTCTTGTACTCATGTACTGATATATTGGACAACAGACAGTTTCATGTACTCATGTACTGATATATTGGACAACAGACAGTTTCTTGTACTCATGTACTGATATATTGGACAACAGACAGTTTCTTGTACTCATGTAGTGATATATTGGACAACATTTTCATGTACTCATGTAGTGATATATTGGACAACATTTTCATGTACTCATGTACTGATATATTGGACAACATTTTCATGTACTCATGTACTGATATATTGGACAACATTTTCATGTACTCATGTACTGATATATTGGACAACATTTTCATGTACTCATGTACTGATATATTGGACAACATTTTCATGTACTCATGTACTGATATATTGGACAACATTTTCATGTACTCATGTACTGATATATTGGACAACATTTTCATGTACTCATGTACTGATATATTGGACAACATTTTCATGTACTCATGTACTGATATATTGGACAACATTTTCATGTACTCATGTACTGATATATTGGACAACAGTTTCATGTACTCATGTACTGATATATTGGACAACATTTTCATGTACTCATGTACTGATATATTGGACAACAGTTTTCATGTACTCATGTACTGATATATTGGACAACATTTTCATGTACTCATGTACTGATATATTGGACAACATTTTCATGTACTCATGTACTGATATATTGGACAACATTTTCATGTACTCATGTACTGATATATTGGACAACATTTTCATGTACTCATGTACTGATATATTGGACAACATTTTCATGTACTCATGTACTGATATATTGGACAACATTTTCATGTACTCATGTACTGATATATTGGACAACAGTTTCATGTACTCATGTACTGATATATTGGACAACATTTTCATGTACTCATGTACTGATATATTGGACAACAGTTTCATGTACTCATGTACTGATATATTGGACAACATTTTCATGTACTCATGTACTGATATATTGGACAACATTTTCATGTACTCATGTACTGATATATTGGACAACAGACAGTTTCTTGTACTCATGTACTGATATATTGGACAACAGACAGTTTCTTGTACTCATGTAGTGATATATTGGACAACATTTTCATGTACTCATGTACTGATATATTGGACAACATTTTCATGTACTCATGTACTGATATATTGGACAACATTTTCATGTACTCATGTACTGATATATTGGACAACATTTTCATGTACTCATGTACTGATATATTGGACAACATTTTCATGTACTCATGTACTGATATATTGGACAACAGTTTCATGTACTCATGTACTGATATATTGGACAACATTTTCATGTACTCATGTACTGATATATTGGACAACAGTTTCATGTACTCATGTACTGATATATTGGACAACATTTTCATGTACTCATGTACTGATATATTGGACAACAGTTTCATGTACTCATGTACTGATATATTGGACAACAT
The DNA here is from genome assembly GCA_944989445.1 of Ampullaceana balthica. Taxonomy (NCBI): domain Eukaryota; kingdom Metazoa; phylum Mollusca; class Gastropoda; family Lymnaeidae; genus Ampullaceana; species Ampullaceana balthica. Next base: position 65,270 of record CALYLW010000999.1, on the reverse strand, counting down.
TTTCATGTACTCATGTACTGATATATTGGACAACATTTTCATGTACTCATGTACTGATATATTGGACAACATTTTCATGTACTCATGTACTGATATATTGGACAACATTTTCATGTACTCATGTACTGATATATTGGACAACAGTTTCATGTACACATGTACTGATATATTGGACAACATTTTCATGTACTCATGTACTGATATATTGGACAACAGTTTCATGTACTCATGTACTGATATATTGGACAACATTTTCATGTACTCATGTACTGATATATTGGACAACAGTTTCATGTACTCATGTACTGATATATTGGACAACATTTTCATGTACTCATGTACTGATATATTGGACAACATTTTCATGTACTCATGTACTGATATATTGGACAACATTTTCATGTACTCATGTACTGATATATTGGACAACATTTTCATGTACTCATGTACTGATATATTGGACAACATTTTCATGTACTCATGTACTGATATATTGGACAACATTTTCATGTACTCATGTACTGATATATTGGACAACATTTTCATGTACTCATGTACTGATATATTGGACAACATTTTCATGTACTCGTGTACTGATATATTGGACAACATTTTCATGTACTCATGTACTGATATATTGGACAACAGTTTCATGTACTCATGTACTGATATATTGGACAACATTTTCATGTACTCATGTACTGATATATTGGACAACAGTTTCATGTACTCATGTACTGATATATTGGACAACATTTTCATGTACTCATGTACTGATATATTGGACAACAGTTTCATGTACTCATGTACTGATATATTGGACAACAGTTTCATGTACTCATGTACTGATATATTGGACAACATTTTCATGTACTCATGTACTGATATATTGGACAACAGTTTCATGTACTCATGTACTGATATATTGAACAACATTTTCATGTACTCATGTACTGATATATTGGACAACAGACAGTTTCTTGTACTCATGTACTGATATATATTGGACAACAGTTTCTTGTACTCTTGTAATGATATATATTGGACAACAGTTTCTTGTACTCCTGTAATGATATATATTCGACAACAGTTTCTTGTACTCCTGTAACGATGATATATTCGACAACAGTTTCTTGTACTCCTGTAATGATATATATTCGACAACAGTTTCTTGTACTCCTGTAACGATGATATATTCGACAACAGTTTCTTGTACTCCTGTAATGATATATATTCGACAACAGTTTCTTGTACTCCTGTAATGATATATATTCGACAACAGTTTCATGGGACCTACGCAACGATACAATGGGCAAAGGTGTGATGTGACCTACAGAATAATAGATCGGGAAACTGTTTTATGGGTCCTATATAAAAGGCAACCTCCTGAACTATGTCGACCTTGTTTGATAAAGGGAAGCTGAACATTAAAAAAAAACCTCATCTCTCTCCCTCTCTCTCTCTCTTTCATCCTCCCTCCGCCCCCGAAATGATGAAGAATTTCAATTCTTCCACTTTTCAAATGTCAAATCATCCATTTCAAAGAGATTTCTGGAACACCATCACTTCAGTTTCGTTCATCACCATTCATTTATCACCCTCAGCGTATTTCCAGCCTCCAGCACTCCTCATGCTCTCCTTCCCCCCACCCCTATCTCTCATTCTCTCGACTCGTTTAAGTTCATCACACTTGCTAGCGCGTCTATCTCTTTCATTTTCCCCTCGTCCAATCAGAATTAGCCTTTTAGTTCATGGTCAAATTCTTTTAAACTGCCCGCCTCCATTCTAAGCTTGAACCATGGTCACCAATTTTTATTCAAGTTTTTTTTAAAATTTGGTTTGTGAAGAAGTCCGTAGTGGGGGATTTTGCTTTCATACATTTTTGTGAATTATTGAATAATTCCCTCTGTAGCAGTATATAAATGAAGACCTCCCAACAGATTTCAGAATTGTATCACGAAGACGGCACTTTTGGCCCAACGGCTAAAAGTACGATTTGAAAATAGTCAAATATTTTATTATATTTCTTTCCTCCATTCTTAAAAATCTGATTGTGTGTTTGAGTGTGTGTGAGTGGGGGTTGTTTTTTTAATTTTTTTTAAGATGCCCACAGTGGATCTTACATAGAAAAAATCGGTAGAGAAGAAATATTTTATTGGGTGTTGTCGGGGGATGGGATCTCAGTTACGGGTAAAGGAGAGAAAAGGGAGGATAACTGAACACTAGAAGGGAGATAAGCGACACGAACAAGAAGCGATCCCACAGAGGACGGATTGAGAGCTAAAGAGGAAGACATTACCCCCCCCCCTTCACCACCCACACACCCCTTACTCACACACACACACACACACACACACACACACACACACACACACACACACACACACACACACACACAGTATTGAATTCTAATTGATTTCAACACTGGTTTTTGTTATCGATTCTGCTATCGAACATTTTTTAATGATTCGACAAGAATAAACAGGAATTAATGCCGTGGCCCTGTTTCCCAATATGCTGACCATATTTAATTACAGCCAGGAGAAGGAAGTTTTTTTTTAGCTGATAGCAAACAATGTCTGTGGAAAATATTGCGAGCAGGACTTTTAACCACTGGGTGACGAAGTGTGACAAAAAAGACGGGGAGAGTGTAAAAGTCGGCCAAATTTGCGTGATGTCATTTATGGACGGCCCCACACACCGGAAACGCAACACTAACCAGTGTACAACCAGTCCTCACCCCAACCACGTTAAACACGCTTCCCCCCCCCCTTCTTTTCCAACCAACAGATTGACTCATATCATTCAAAAACAACCGTAAACAATTTTCATCATTTATTTTTAAGCAAAAAAAAAGTAACATCTTTATTTTCGTCAAGTATGTTTCAAACTCCATTGTAAATAACAAAGTGGGTGATTTGGTGGGGTTGGGGGGGGGAGAAGGGTAATACTGGGGGATAGGATCTGAACTCGTGGACCCAAACCCTGCAACTGCAATTGATCTAATTTAATTGTGATTTCATACACCCAATAACTCAGTCCGGTCTAGCGCAAGTGGCTGATTTGATAAAATAAATCATTGGTACAGAATCTTGTTGTGCACGCGGTCGCCTCCCCTCACATGAAAGGCGCGCACTTCTAGAAGTACACTGTGAAAACTTAAATGGACGGGTAATGTACTTGACAGATGGGAGGGTGATGGCAGAAATGGGGGGGGGGCGGAGAAGTGTATTCTTATACCAGGTGGTGTAAGCATATTAGAGAGAGAATTAGAGTAAGTAACAGAACCTAGAAATGTCAGTACATGTTGGTGGAGGAGACGCGGAAATGACCCTCTACACATTTACCCACATACAAGACAAACAACTGTCACACACTTACCTCCTACACAACTACCTCCCAAGCGACTGTCTCCCACAGAATTACATCCCACACAACTACCTCCCACACACCTACCTCCCACACAACTACATCCCACACATCTACCTCCCGCACAACTGCATCCCACACAACTACCTCCCACACGATTACCTCCCACACAACTACCTCCCACACAACTACATCCCACACACCTACCTCCCACACATCTACCTCACACACATCTATCTCCCACACACCTACCTCCCACACACCTAACTCCGAAAACCCTAACTCCCCCACACATAACTCCCTAACCCCTACCTCCGATACAAACAATTTCTTCACACCTACCCCTCCCCCCCACACACACACCTTCCTACCACACGAACAACTCACATCCCCCACCAATAACCAACCCCGACACATCTACCTTCAAGTCGCCAACTTCAAAAACCACGTCTCACTACTCACATAAACTTTACCCCCACCCCCCGCCCCCCCCCAATTCTCTGCCACATTCACCACGACTTGCCAACATTATAAATATGTAGGTGACTTTTAAATGACCTTATGTAGCTATCGATTGGGAAGGTTGTTCATAAAACCTTGTTTCATGGTGAACTTAGCACTATAACCGAAATTCTTTTAATCTACTGCCGAGGGTCTAAATGTGAGCGAGAATGTGTGTTTCTGTGTGTTTATGTGTGTTTCTGTCTGTTTCTGTGTGTCTCTGTGCGTTTCTGTGTGTCTCTGTGCGTTTCTGTGTGTCTCTGTGCGTATCTGTGCGTCTCTGTGCGTCTCTGTGCGTTTCTGTGCGTCTCTGTGCGTTTCTGTGCGTCTCTGTGCGTTTCTGTGCGCTTCTGTGTGTTTCTGTGCGTTTCTGTGCGTTTCTGTGTGTTTCTGTGCGTTTATGTGTGTTTCTGTGTGTTTCTGTGTGTTGCTGTGTGTTTCTGTTTGTTTCTGTGCATGGGGATGGAGAGATGACGCAGATTCAGGTCCCCGTTATTACGTTAGATAAACTGTTATTGGTCGGCTCATGAGCCGGGGATCTTCGCACGTGCCTGATGGACGTTGAACCTAACGATATCATCTGACCATTACTCACAGGCTCCCGGAAATCAACGAAGCACGCACGCATCCTGTTAACTTGTCGTTTTTTTGTTTTTTTTATTGTTCATGTTTTTTAAAAACATATTTTATACCGAAAACTAAAAGATCATAAAACCAGGAGACCATATTCGAGATGTTTCCCGGCCATGCAAAAACCGTGAAGGGTCAATGATTTCATCACCTCGACTGGTCCTCGTTGGCTCCTTGTTCCATTGTGTAACGAGTTTCTTGTTTCATGCGGGGCAACCATCAGCACGTGCTCGGTCGAGCTCCGGAACCGTCGTCGACAACTTCTCAATGCTGACGTCAGTTGTTGCTTCTCCTTCACCGGTGGCGGACGATAACTCAGTTCTCGGCTCATTACTTACGGCACGCCTCGATGAGTTCCTTCCCTTTTAATCAACTGATATAGCCGCGTCCCATTTCATCCTCATGTTTTAGATCCCTTATGATCCCGCTTCCTTGTCAATCTACATGTCTTGGGTACTTAACAATACTTGATCCCTTCTTTGTGATCCAAGTTGCTTCACATGTTTTGGACACTGTTTTTAAATCCTTTATATTAACTCGTGGTGTCTGCTTGCTTGCACCCTTGAACACTTGCTTGTCGTCAAAACTTTGGATAAATTTTTAAACCACTTCCTCGTAAGCTAGCGAGCTGAAGTTTTGCAGGCAGTTTCGTACTGATGATAAAAACAAAGTATAAAAATTTCAGATATATCCCATGTACCGTAATTGAATTATTGATTTTTTAGATTATTTTATTTATTCCTATGTATCATGTTATTTTTTTAGATAGAGTGTAAGGGTGCGCATTATATTGAAGAACCTTTCTGTCACGCAATAAGGTGCGTATTTTATTGACAACACTTTTTATAAACATATTCCTGATCGGTGCGCATTATATTAAACATGTTTTACGACACAACTGCAATTTTGTATTTTTGGATGGTCTTGCGCTGCGAATTATAACGAACATTCTTTTAGTAAGCTCTCGTACATAAAGGATTTATAGACAAAAACTTGGTTTTTACGGGTTTATTTTATTTTATGTTTCTTTCCCTTCAAATTGTTTTTATTACATTGCACGTTCCTTTCATATTTTCCATGCTGTTTGGAAACTGATAATCGCTGTTTATTTTAGTTCCCTGTGATTGTTTTTTGTTGTATTTTGTAGAGCTATTTTCATCTTATTTCGACATGTTTTAGGCTCTTGCTATTCAAATATGTGCTAGTTATTTTATTCTTAATTTATTAATTTTATGTTTTATAAAGATATTGTATTGAGATAAGAAAAGGAGCTTGGTGTATTTAACAAAATGTGTCTTAAAAGTAATTTCCTAATCCTGTTTTAAAAAAAATAAATATTTTTTTGGCGTAGTACCAAAATTAAACTATGCTGACACTTTGCATATACTTTTATATCCCAAAACTGCTATTTTTACCCAATTAAAAATGTCTCGTGTTTTTAACTTTGAGGAAGAGTTGCATAACTTAAAAGTGATTTCATAGATAGTTCTGCTTCAACATAAGGCGTCCGGAAGTGTGCTGTCAAAATAGCGCAAAATGGAAGATAAATCTGGATTTTTAATTAAAGGTAACGGGTAGTGTGCGGTCAGGCAGAAGCTTGTAACCTTACTTTCAAAGAAAAAAGAACATTAATGGCCGGCAGCTGTTGGTTGATGTTACCTCTGCCAGTGTAAGGACTGGCAACCGTTTGTCATGTTAGCGTCTTCTCCGTGCTTCCAAAAATCAAACACGACATTTTTTGTCATAACCCGTAAAGAGAGAAATGAGCAACTAAAGTTTCACCAGAAGGGTTTTTTTATAATGGTGCAGTTCACGAAGAGGATTCTGGCGTTGGTTCTACCTCGATTCGCATGTCAGGCCTACACTCTGAACAGCAGTAATGAGAGTGAGATAAGTTAGGTACACGTGAATATTGAGGGATTTTTTAGGGTTGTGAAATGAACAATACTATATGATTATACAGGATTATACAAATACATTTATTTGATGAGACATTGGGATATAATAAACAAGACAACTGCTCGTGTTGAAACGACTGCTGGGTGGTAGTAGAATATTTCTATGGATACATTTGACAGGATAATAAGTAATCGATAAGTTAACTAAATGTAACAAACGAGCCAGGTGCAGTCAAAGAACAAAACAGCTGTATAAGTTAATGAGCAATATAACTCAATAAACAAGACAAATGTAATCAATGAGCCAGAAAACCAAGACAAATGTAGTTAACGAGCAAGACAACCCAATAAACAGGACAACTAGAATCAATTAGCAAGACAACTCAATGAACTAAAAAGCTCATGTATGAATATCCTTATAAGTGACGTAACCTATACACTGCATTCCGGTAATGTCGTCTACTTATAGCAACAGAGATTGAAGGTATTCCACACAGGTAAATCTCTACCTGTTCTAACGCGTTGAACTAGGCTCAATCAATGCACTGTGTTTCTAGTGTTTTCTGGAAGCCCTTGTTCAACGTCTTTAGATTCAACAGAGCTAACTTTCTGAAAGGAAAAACCAAAACAAAAGAGAAACAGAGACAAAAATGTAATTAAGATAAATCTTGAAGAGAAACCTTTGAGTCTAACTCTTTTCTCACGAGCGTTAATTGCCCATGGATTGGGAGAAGTGGATACCGAAAAAAAATTTAGAATGTTAATGTAAAGAACCAAGCTCGTTGCAGGATTTTAAAAAAAACACAAAAACAAAATAAAACTCCTCTCTTGGTCTAATTATAAACACTAGCTACGATGATAGTCGCTATCCCTTCGAGAGATTCAAATCAATCACAACAGCTTTAACAGCGATTAGTTTAAGAAAAGTGTGAGGCAAACGACGGCAGGGAAAACACAAAAGAAAAACGCGTTTTGTTGTCCAAATAATCTCTATTTTAATACTCATTACTGTTGCAATTACGGGTTGTCGGCAAACAAGGACAAATCACAGGATTTAGCTTTTTTAAAAAGTTATTTTTTTATATAATTATCATTTAATGTTTATCTCTTTGAAGATTTTGTATTTCATTGCTTCAGGAAACCATCCCAGTGTAAAAAAATTTAATTATGTTGACTTCTTTAAAAAGATTTTGTCTCAGATTTTGATATAGAATGTAAAGGAATGCGATCGGTGGCTGGCAATAACGGATGTCGTGTTCATATTGGAAAGAAATCGTGTCTTGGAACGTTAGTTGTTTGTTTGCAACTGTCTGTTTGTTAATTGCATAAAACACAAAAAAAGAAGTTTGAAGATATTAGGTTTTAATGAAGAAAATCAAAACCAATAAAAACAACCATTTCTTCGCATTAAAAATTCTTTCGACTGTCTCACATTGCAATTTTTAAAATATCGGAATAATTCATTTGTGATTTTTTGAAAATACAATAGATTTTAACATTTAAAAGTCCAATAAGAAAAACAAAACAATTCCTTTGATAATTTGTATGTTAATGACTCGATCATCACAGGAGATTATTGACTGATTGTGTACATCTTCGTTTCCATGGCATATGAACACATCTCAAGGGGCCTCCCATCAAAACACAGAGACAAGTGATTCATGATTTAGGGACCTATAACTCGTGCGTGTTTTTCTTATTGTTCCTTGGCCCAATATCCCAAACGGGAAAAGAAAAGGAAATCTGATGCGATGTCGTGAAACGTGTTTACAAAAACGTGGGAGGGATATTTTCTTGATTAGGGAAGTGTGGAGGGAAAAATAAAAACTTTATTAGCAGGGTGAGTTTTGTTGTGTGTGGGTTGTTTACACGTTTGCAGGTCAGGGTGAACTAGTGTGTGTATAATGGGGGGGGGGATCGGGGAGGACAGAAGTGAAGGGCCGGTGAGATGGGGCAACCTTGACATGTTTAAGGTGAAGGCCCGGTGAGAGGGGGCAACCTTGACATGTTTAAGGTGAAGGCCCTGTGAGAGGGGGCAACCTTGACATGTTTAAAGTGGAGGCCCGGTGAGAGGGGGCAACCTTGACATGTTTAAGGTGAAGGCCCTGTGAGAGGGGGCAACCTTGACATGTTTAAAGTGGAGGCCCGTGAGGGGGCAACCTTGACATGTTTAAGGTGAAGGCCCTGTGAGGGGGCAACCTTGACATGTTTAAAGTGGAGGCCCGGTGAGGGGGCAACCTTGACATGTTTAAAGTGGAGGCCCGGTGAGGGGGCAACCTTGACATGTTTAAAGTGGAGGCCTCGAGGGAATCAAACTGAAAGGTGAAGGGGGGGTTGGGATGAAATGTTTTGGGTAGCGCGGAGTGCACGCACTCGGAGGTAAATACTTTTATGTCAGATTAGAATGGGACAGATTAGATAGATTAACTGGGGTGCGTCTGTATAAGGAGTTCGAAATTCGGAATGTGATTAATAATGAACGTGAAATAAGCTTTAAAATTAACACAGACACACATGCACATCTTTATTTTTAAATAACGAAATACATATTTGATTTATGAACATTTAATTCGGATTTAAACTTATTTTTACATAATTAGACAAATCCTTAAAAATATTATTTGGTGCAAAAAATTAAAACTTTACCCTGAATTGTTTCATTTACAAAAATCCTTTGCAGATCCCCTCCCCTCCGCCCCCTCCCCCCAACCACACACACAATCAAATTGATAAAAGAAAGTTCGCCCCACAACATTTCATCGGAGGAAACCCAATTTAAGGAAAATTGAACGAAACACGGCCTAGTGACTAACACGACTAAGAATGAAGCGGAAATATCACCATGCAGGGAGATACTTGAATGTAAATTTAGAGATGAGTTTAACATCTCGGATACACAACGTCCCAATTCTGATCATCCATTTGATTTCCATAAAACCCGCATCAGGTGTTATTTCGGTCTTCGTAGTGTGCCAGATTCTGGAGAGGTCGAGACATCCGTCATGGCCGACACCAAATGAGTAGGTTAGAAGAGCAAAGGGGAAGCTATGTGTTTGGTATTGCATACTTTGGTTTCTATGTTGTTTACTTGTTGTTTGGTATTGCATACCTTGGTTTCTATGACGTTTACTTGTTGTTTGGTATTGCATACCTTGGTTTCTATGACGTTTACTTGTTGTTTGGTATTGCATACCTTGGTTTCTATGACGTTTATTTGTTGTTTGGTATTGCATACCTTGGTTTCTATGACGTTTATTTGTTGTTTGGTATTGCATACCTTGGTTTCTATGACGTTTACTTGTTGTTTGGTATTGCATACCTTGGTTTCTATGACGTTTACTTGTTGTTTGGTATTGCATACCTTGGTTTCTATGACGTTTATTTGTTGTTTGGTATTGCATACCTTGGTTTCTATGACGTTTATTTGTTGTTTGGTATTGCATACCTTGGTTTCTATGACGTTTACTTGTTGTTTGGTATTGCATACCTTGGTTTCTATTGCGTTTATTTGTTTGGTATTGCATGGGTTAATTCTATGGCGTTTACTTGTTTCTGTCCAAGACTTTCAATAGTTTGTTTCTGTTCTCAAATGTTGAGTTTAATCAAACGTGTTTGATGGCAATTATTTGGAAAAAAATATTTTTTATTTGTTCTGCTGAAAAATAAAATGTTTTGAGAACCATTGTGATATGAACCGCTCTTATGTTCATGTTTTGGCACGATATCGGTCTATAGTTACAACGTAGCTACTGGTTTTATGGAGATTCGGTTGTCTGTTACCGTAAGAGACAACTGCGGAGTCTCACGTTAAAGTACTACATTTTAAAAAAACAGTCTATACAAACATCAACATGCAGGCAAATGTCAAGCACCAAACAAAAGCCAGTCTAAACCACCACCAACAAAGCCAGTCTAAACCACCACCAACAAAGCCAGTCTAAACCACCACCAACAAAGCCAGTCTAAACCACCACCAACAAAGCCAGTCTAAACCACCACCAACAAAGCCAGTCTAAACCACCACCAACAAAGCCAGTCTAAACCACCACCAACAAAGCCAGTCTAAACCACCACCAACAAAGCCAGTCTAAACCACCACCAACAAAGCCAGTCTAAACCACCACCAACAAAGCCAGTCTAAACCACCACCAACAAAGCCAGTCTAAACCACCACCAACAAAGCCAGTCTAAACCACCACCAACAAAGCCAGTCTAAACCACCACCAACAAAGCCAGTCTAAACCACCACCAACAAAGCCAGTCTAAACCACCACCAACAAAGCCAGTCGAAACCACCACCAACAAAGCCAGTCTAAACCACCACCAACAAAGCCAGTCTAAACCACCACCAACAAAGCCAGTCTAAACCACCACCAACAAAGCCAGTCTAAACCACCACCAAGAAAGCCAGTCTAAACCACCACCAACAAAGCCAGTCTAAACCACCACCAACAAAGCCAGTCTAAACCACCACCAACAAAGCCAGTCGAAACCACCACCAACAAAGCCAGTCTAAACCACCACCAACAAAGCCAGTCTAAACCACCACCAACAAAGCCAGTCTAAACCACTACCAACAAAGCCAGTCTAAACCACCACCAACAAAGCCAGTCTAAACCACCACCAACAATGCCAGTCTAAACCACCAACAACAAAGCCAGTCTAAACCACCATCAACAAAGCCAATCTAAACCACCACCAACAAAGCCAGTCTAAACAACCACCAACAAAGCCAGTCTAAACCACCACCAACAAAGCCAGTCTAAACCACAACCAACAAAGCCAGTATAAACCACCACCAACAAAGCCAGTCGAAACCACCACCAAACAAAGCCAGTCTAAACCACCACCAACAAAGCCAGTCTAAACCACCACCAACAAAGCCAGTCTAAACCACCACCAACAAAGCCAGTCTAAACCACCACCAACAAAGCCAATCTAAACAACCACCAACAAAGCCAGTCTAAACTACCACCAACAAAGCCAGTCTAAACCACCAACAAAGCCAGTCTAAACCACCACCAACAAAGCCAGTCGAAACCACCACCAACAAAGCCAGTCTAAATCACCACCAACAAAGCCAGTCTAAACCACCACCAACAAAGCCAGTCTAAACCACCACCAACAAAGCCAGTCTAAACCACCACCAACAAAGCCAGTCTAAACCACCACCAACAAAGCCAGTCTAAACCACCAACAACAAAGCCAGTCTAAACCACCACCAACAAAGCCAATCTAAACCACCACCAACAAAGCCAATCTAAACAACCACCAACAAAGCCAGTCTAAACCACCACCAACAAAGCCAGTCTAAACCTCAACCAACCAATTCAATCATAACTATCACTAACTTATCCTATCATAACCAACACCATCGTAGGCAATCTTACTTTCCGGTCATTTGAGCTAAACCCCCTTCTTTGTCGGACAACCATCCCTACACCGCGCCAATAACACCCCCCACCCCCTCCCATCCTCTCCAAGATGAACTCTCATGCCTTCAGTTATTGTAGCTTTGCAAAGTCAACGATGTCTCAGCACAGTAAATGTGCTGACGTGGGAACTAGAGAAAATTGCGCGCGTACCACAGGTCAAGAGTGTACACTGCTACATTGCGTTGATGGATCCCTGAACAGAATTGGGGTGGGGGGGGGTGTGTTCGGCATTAAAGAAAAAATTAATATTAAGGCACTAAAGTTGTACAGCTTTTGTTTGCATGTTACTAAAAGCTGATATATATTTCCAAAAAAAAATAATTAAAATTTACCACCATCCCACACATCTTTCTCATCTCCAACACCCCAAAATATTTATTTAAAAAATAATTGATGTTTGTATCCCATATTATTTCTGCATTGGCCACACTTCAATATGTTATTTAAAAAAAAACAACAACAACATTTCAAATTGTACCTGGTATATAACAATTTGAATTTTCTTTAAATTTGCGGTTATTTAGCAACAATTTGAGAACTCCTGACCACGACAAGTGCGGCTCGCTGATCTTGTTAGAATTAATTTAGCGATGACCGCGGGGCCACAAACTATTTTTGCCCTCCTTTATTACAGGCGATAAAAACTTCGCAGCTCGCCGAATTTCGTGTCCCTTTTCCTTGCAGGGATTTTCTTTAAAGCAAAGGTTCTCGAAATGGTATTGTAAAACTGTTATATTTGTACAGAGCTGTAGTCAAACTTTCACACGGTTTGAGGACTTCAGTCAAACTTCTCTATTGTTTCATGCTTTATTTATACAATGCTGTAGTGAAATGGCTATATTTTTTTCTTAAGATAGTGAAATGCTGTATTGAAAAGTGCCGCAAGCAAATGTCTGTAATGGTACAGTGCTATAGTGAAACCGGTAAATTAGTAGACTATTGTAATGAAGCTTTTTTTTCTCTTTGTGCATTGATGAAAACTTTAACTGCTGGGTTATACGAGCTACATGAGGTTAAATTGTCCGTCAATTTTTCACTCCAATAGTTCTGTGGAGCTGATGGGTAATACAACACTTAACCTTGAGAGAAGAATAGGACGGCGGTGGGTGTGAGCTAGAAAAGCGATGACGTGTGTGGGGGGGGGGATGTACTCCAAGCGCATGAGGACGTGAGGTGACGAAACAGATAACATCAGATGGTCATTATCCACAGGGGGTCGTTCCAGGCTGAGTCATAAACTACCACCTCCCCCCACCACCTCGCGGTACCCCGACATGACCAGGTGCCACACCAGCGACACGATCAAGTCATTGAAAAGAAATGGTTTGAGCCGGCCAGCTGTAGATGGTTTGAGCCGGCCAGCTGTAGATGGTTTGAGCCGGCCAGCTGTAGATGGTTTGAGCCGGCCAGCTGTAGATGGTTTGAGCCGGCCAGCTGTAGATGGTTTGAGCCGGCCAGCTGTAGATGGTTTGAGCCGACCAGCTGTAGATGGGTGGATATATATTTAACAGCTTTATGGGGGGGGGGAGAGAGACTAATATCGATATTTCGAACTGCTTCAGCTGGGTTGAGTGTAATCGATGTAGCTGGATTAACCACGTAGCTATATTTCTATAGCTGGGCTGACTTTAAAAGCTATGGCTTGCTTGACTATAATAGTTATAGCTTGATTGACTTTAATAGCTGTAGCTGAGTTGAAAATATTAAGCGCACCTGGGCTGACAATATCAGCTTTAGAGGGGTTTACTTTAATAGGTGCAGCTGGGTTGGCTTTAATACCTTTAGCCTGTTTGACTATAATATCTGTAGTTGGGCTGACTATATAAGCTGTAGCTGGTGCTTCTAAATCCAACGATTTTCAACAATGTTAGCTAGAGCAATGATATTCAATTGTTGCTTGCTATCCTTGTTGAGCCTGGTGACCAGGTGTAACTGAGATGACCATATAAATCCTGTCCATCAACTTCTTGCTGGGCGTGCTGCTATCAACGTGCTGACCAGCTGTTCTTTGCGTAACTATGTGATAAACAAATGGTTTTGTTCTTTGGTTTACCTACAGCAGGACTCTTTACTCAAGCCCGTTACCCAGTGCTGGATTTACCTATTGGCTAAACAGCGTATATTTTAGGACCCCCGCCTTCTTGGGGGCCCCTGGATTTTTTTTCTTCATATTTGGCATTGACATAGATTATCTGGACTTCAAAAGGGCCCCCCATATCTCAACTAGCTTAGGGGCCCATAAAGTCTATATCCGGCCCCTGCCATTACCAACGCTATAAATTTAAGACTGAATTAACTATTTACTTTAAGTTTACTTGTGTTTGGAATCACTTCAAAAGTACACACATCCCTGCCTCCGAGAAAAAGACACATCCCTGCCTCCGAGAAAAAGACAGAAGAAAACAAAAAACTTAATTTGTTTTTGTCAACTAACGGTCAAGTTATGTTGACGGGGATTTAACAAACAAACAAAAAAAGAATTATAAACAATACGTCAGAGGCGTAGTGTAAGGGGGCGGGAGGAGATTCATATTTCGCTGGGCGCCAAGGTATAGGTGCGCCAAGGTATAGGTGCGCCAAGGTATAGGTGCGCCAAGGTATAGGTGCGTCAAGGTATAGGTGCGTCAAGGTATAGGTGCGCCAAGCAGGGCCGTCTTAACGCATAGGCCCGTTGGGCATTTGCCCGGGGGCCCACGAGCATAGGGGCCCTATGGGAATATGTTTATTTATATATATTATGTATATTTATTTTTTATTCCTGCGGGGGAGGGGTCCAACACTATTTCTTTGCCCGGGGGCCCAAACTGGTGTAAAGACGGCTGGCTCTGGCGCCAAGGTATAGGCGGGCCAAGGTATAGGTGCGCCAAGGCAATGCTTGCGCCATAATGAGGCTTACAATTTAACGTTACATTAAGTAAACTAAAATAATATATTATTTAACTGGATTCCTTTGGAAGGGGGGGGGGTGACGCCAGTTTAATTGCTTTTTCTCCGGTCTTAAATATCCTAGCTTAGCTTCTGCAACACGTATATTGGGTGTGTGGGTACGAGCGATAATGTGCCTGTGTTATGTGTGCGTTTCCTCGAGCGTTGACAAGGCCGCTGACCCTGGATACAGACAGCATGCGCGAACACCTCGACCAATGAGTCTATATTTCTCAGGGGACATCAATAGTACCAGGAGTGCTCTCGCCTGGAACAACAGGCAGCACTTCACCAACAAAGTACGTTCTCTAAAAAATAAAAAAAAATAATAAAAAAAAATTTAATTTTTTTTTCTTTTCTAATCCCTATACGCCAACGACTGAAAGACGATACAAATTTCGAAAAGGGAAAAAAAAGAACATAAAAGACAATAAAAGTGAAAAATATTTGAAAAATAAAAAATCAATTAAGATAAAAAATCAATTACGATTGATTTTTGTTGTTGCAGGCTGTCGTTAAATTGTGTGGAATCTGAGGTCATTGTTATTTTCAGATATAAGATTCGCTGAGAAGCTGAACGTTGATTATGAGATCAGGTTGTGTGCATCTGATCATGGGATTTTAGTGGCTTTAATTAGTGATCATATTACGTTCAGCAAGAGTTTTATTTTATTTTATTTACTTATTTATGATTCGTAATTATAGATATCTCATATCTGATCGCGTGCATATCAAGATGTAATCAATAGAATGTAGGGTAATAGAATTAATGCAATTTCAGATTATCTCTATTTATCTCTATGAAAAATGTAAGTATTTATGTTAATCTGTCGCATGGTACGTATTATATTGAACTTGCGGTGCGTATTATATTGAACACACGAGCCGTCTTAACGCATAGGCCCGTTGGGCATTTGCCCGGGGGCCCACGAGCATAGGGGCCCCATGGGAATATGTTTATTTATATATATATTATGTTTATTTATTTTTTATTCCTGCTGAGGAGGGGCCCAACACTATTTCTTTGCCCGGGGCCCCAAAATGGTGTAAAGAGGGCTCTGATTGAACATACTTGTATAATATTTCCCGATCTGTAAATGTTTATGCTCGTCTGTTGCCTGGTGCGTTTTATAATGAGTATAATTTTACTTATGTCTCATATATAAGGAATTATAGTAAAAAAACTTGGTTTTTAAGGGTTTTTTTCTATTTGAAGCATTCAAAGAATGCTGCCTTGTGAATACGTGCATGGTGGTAATTAAACAACCCCGTAAAAACAAAGTTTTTGACTATAAATCCCTTATATATGAGACATAACTAAAAGTATTGATTATGTTCAAAAGTGACACACATTTACAGACTGAAACCAAATTATCTCCCTAGGCTTTAAAAATAGGTCAACACTCTACCAGACGACGAAAAACATTCTAAATAGTGATTTAGATAGATAAACTAAAAGTGCATTAATTTAATTACGGTACGTTCGATCGATCTGAAATTTTGATACGATGCATTGTTAGGGGAGACGGGTCCGTGTACCAAATTTCAGCTCGATGGCTTCACTGGAAGTTGGTCATTTTCGACTTTTGTTTTTTCCGCGGGCGAGACGAACGAGACGAACGAACGAGGTCGCGGTCGACGACGAATGAGACGGCGGTGAAGTTAATATAAGGGATTTAAAAAAAAAGTATTCTTCCTAGGCTTTATATGTGTACTGTGAAGATAATAAAGAGATGTAAACAATTAGGGTTTTGAGAGTGTTTGGTTTATACGAAAGTGGGAGGGAAAATGCTATAAAGGGGTATTGTGAAGAGATACCTTGCTAGATTTTGAGGAACGAATGTGCAGTGTATGAAGAGATGGATTCTAGAAGATAAATAGGGTTACCAGCATGGTTTATTGGAAGTTTGATGATGCCAATTTATACATTCTTTCATAGGACCAACTCTCTCTCGTTCGGAAGCATCTGTCAAATCAAACACCCATGCAAATGTTCCCTCTAAGCGGCCACGCAACTATCTTTGATAAGGATATAATATATTTGTGTTTGTGGGATGTGGAATATTTTTCAAAAAAAAATGGATAAATTTCACACTAGTTCATAAATTCTTGGATCATGAACAAACAAAACAATGAGGCTACATTGCCCGGCGAAATGTTCATCTCGTGAGACGTCATCACGGACATTTGGCCCGATACTGATGTCCACTCTTGTTGGCCACACCCCTCATGGCCAGGCGGAAGTTGGCCAACTCTTTGAGCTCTACTGGCCGGACAGCACTTAAACTTCAGTTTACCCAGTTCTCAGAGCAAGGTTGTCGAATCAGCAAGATTGTAGGGATATAATTGGAGTGGTTCCTGGGAATTTTAACCGAGATAATGGGTCACCTTGCACATGAGACGAAGTGGAGTGCAGGAGGCTCGACATTGTTAACTGGCAATCTTGAATGTAATTAAGTTATATCGATAAGTGCAGCCTCGCGTTTTGGGGGACTGGTTAAAATGTGTGTCTTTGTGTATATGTGTGTGTGTGTGGGGGGGGGGTGTTAGTTAGGGAGAATGAAAGGAGAGATATTCAAACTTCAAACATTGTTAGATCATTTATTCCACGATTCAGTTAAATTGTAAAGAAATATCAGGCCTAACGTTGGCTGCTCTGACCGAATATTTTTTTAAGTACAGAGGATATCTCGTTTAAAATAAAACAAAAAATCTTTAATAAGTATAAGAAAATACACAGTGTCTTTTTGCATATCGCTGTTAAACATGTGTAAACATAACAGGGGGTCCAAACGTTATCAAGCTGGTATTGGTAGTTCAGAGGGGAATGTTCGTCCGATTGAGAAAAACAGCATCTGGAAAATATTAATTACATTTCTTTCTTTGGCAGGGCTTTTGATAAATTAGCTTCTTCCGACCTAAAGAAGTTGGCTCATGTAACAGAAAAAGGCCCCAGACAAAATGAAAGGAGAGTAACTTTTATTATTTTACCTAAGTTAGGCTTGTTCTTGGAATGCTCTTACTGACCTAAATAAAAACTAAAATAGCGTGGTTCCGCCCGAACTATAAAAATATTTAATCTGTATAAACCGGAACGAATCAACAAAGTTCAAAAAGCTTTTGACGGCTTGTCGTCACGGTCGCGTCGTCATTTATTCATGGAGATTTAAGATGAGAGAGTTTCACGGACACTGGCCCCGGGGCAGCCCTCGTGTTGGCATCGGCCACTGACATCGACGAGTCTGATGACGTGATTCCGTGACACTTATTCGTCTGCTGCCTTCAGTGCAATTTGTTTTTTATTTACTTTTTAATGTCGAGTCGTCAATTTGTTGATCTGGTCGGTAATTTCCAAGCGGGACATACCGAGGAAAACACGAGTTATCTTTTGAGATAGTGGCGTCATCACAATTACCTGTAGGATACATGCAAGAAAGACTAGAGAAGATTTTGATATCAACATCAAATGTCTGAAATTACCCATTCTGCTTTACGTAAGATATGAAACTTTAAATAAAAATCTTGATAATTTTTTATTGACTAATGAAAAGAGAAATAATATAAGTATTTAATTTTTTTTTAAAAGAATTATTTTTTTTTATAACAGTATTTTCGTGGTAGAAGAAGAATATTACAGTTGAATGGAGAGAAGTGATTACATTTGCTTGAAAATTTTCTTACTATTAATATTATCTATATTAACATCGATTTTTATTATTTGTAATAATTTTCTCTTAATTTTTGCCGATTCCTTTTTCGAAGTAGTTTGAGAATATCTTTGCTCCACCGCATTTATATGTAATTGTGCTAATATACACTTCGAAAGTTAAAAACAAAAACAAACTACATAGTACTATTGGCTTGCATTGCATTTCAAAGACATTGACATACGGACCTAGATGGTCTATGCATATTCGTTGAGGGTTACTGAGCCTATACAAATTCTTTTAAAATTATTTAATAATAATAATAATAATAATTGATAATTTTTATAGCGCTGTATCACAGCAAGGAACTGGGCTCACATCGCTTTACATGGAGATCATAACATACATATAATCATTAAATAACCATTCATACCATAATAACAACATAAAGGACAGTACATTACACATAAGCTACGTTAATCATTAAAAGAAAATGTTGTTTCATTAATTATGTAAATACATTTTGAAAAGATTTAAATAAGGAAGTAAAATACAAAATGAAGCACCACAACAATAAATCCAACGTATTATTTTTGGCAAATAAAAAGTCAATTTAAACTTTAAATTAAAAAAAACCCGTAAAAAAACCAAGTTTTTGACTATAAATCCTCTATGTACGAGAAGTAACTAAAATAATGTTCATTATAATACGCAGCGCAAGACCATCCAAAAATACAAAATTGTAGTTGTGTCGTAAAACATGTTTAATATAATGTGCACCGATCAGGAATATGTTTATAAAAAGTGTTGTCAATAAAATACGCACCTTATTGCGCGACAGAAAGGTTGTTCAATATAATGCGCACCCTTGCACTCTATCTCAAAAAATAACATGATACATAGGAATAAATATAATAATCTAAAAAATCAATAATTCAATTACGGTACATGTGATCGATCTGAAATTTTGATACATTGTTTTTATCATCTGTACCAAACTGCCTGCAAAATTTCAGCTCGCTAGCTTACGAGGAAGTGGGTTACAAATTGATCCAAAGTTTTGGCGACAAGCAAGGGTGCAAGGGTTCAAGGGTGCAAGCAAACAAACACCACGAGTTAATATAAAGGAGTTAAAAAATAAATTGATAATCTTATATTGTTTAAAGAAAGAAAAAAAGGAATTTAAAAAACTTGGCCTAAATGAAATACAAATAGTGTTTTGCTTTTTCTTGATTTGTTACCATGGGTCACATGCTACATAACGAGCCTTACACTCAGACTAAGAGTGGTTACCGAGTCTTTTCTGACATCAATCAAAATGTCGTGGTTCGTTGTGTTTTTGTGTTTCTTTCCCCACGCTAGTCTCACTCAAGCAATGTTGGAAAGTTAACCCTTACGTGTTAATGTGTTCAATAGGAGGCAGTGTGTTAATGTGTTCAGCAGGAGGCCGTGTGTTACCTGGGCCATTGTTTCTAGACTTAAAGCGCGAGTTTATTGCCATCAGGTAATAGAGCAGCGTTTAGAAAGCGAGGTGGAGAGACGCTTTGCCATTAGATGTGACTTGAGTGCCGACACTCTAATGATCACTTGAATATATGTGAGCACGTAGAAGATTTGGTATTTTGCTTCAGGCAATTTCGAAAATTTCTGAATCTCATTCAGCGACGGATGTCTGGAGAGTCGCTCTGATTTTATATCTACCCGTTGATTACACTTTTCATCTCTATGGGCCTTTTCATTTCATGGCGAAAGTATATTAATAGTAATTTCCGGTGTATTCATTTGCACTAATATCATTCAGAATCCGGATATTCTGTTTGAAATCATATCAAAAGACTCTCGTTAATTCTACGTTAATTTGAGTTTATTCAGTGGACTTGACCAAGAGAAATATTTTAAAACTTTTTTTTTGTATGTTAAAACTGTTTGCAAACGTATTTTTTTTACCTCCATAAATATACACACAGACAATGTTTTACGAAAGTATTGTATAAAAATCGAAACTTTATATACGGAGATATGACGTTTTCCTGTCGGAGAAAGGGCGAATCCTGTACTTCGACTATCTTTGTTTTGTTATTTTTAAATCCCTTATATTAACTTGCTTTGTAAGTTTAAGCGATCGGACTATCCGAACATTTGTTTATAATTCTTTCACGGGACAGTTCAGTTCACGCGTTGACGCCGACCGTCGATGTTCACAGCCCCAACCGTCCCTGCGCCCGGTTTTAAAAACCAGGGGAGATAATTCTGGTTCTGTCTGTAAATGTCGCATTTATCCATAATCACTACTTTTAGTTATGTCTCTGAGTTCTTAATTGCAAACATATGTATCAGAAACACCCGTGATTTTGGTGCCCCGATAGTTTTTGCAAGTAGAATTTGTAAGTTTCATTCTAAAGTTGTATGTACGAGACTTCAGTGTCGTTGCAAGTGTTTAATCAAACTGAGGCTGCCTCTTGCTATAAATCTCGATATATCATATAGAATAGGACTGCGATAAAACTTTTAAATAAAATACAAAATACACAAAACACATTGTTTAATGAAAACAATAAATTAAATCTTTAATATTACACTAATACAACAGTAAACATTTCGGCTAATGCCTTCATCAGTACAATTAAACATACAGTACTTACATAAGTATTTCAATGATATTTAAATTACTAAGATATACTATATCAAGAAAAATAGTACAGTAGAGATAAAAAGAAAGGAAAAACAACAAGAAACAATTTGTTTGTGTTTTTATTTTTATTTTTTAAGTCTAGACAACTGCCGCCATTGTTAGCGACCGAGAGTAACTTATTTATGTTTTGAACACTTGGAGAATTGCAGGTAAACTAAAAGCTATTTTCAGCTTACAAAACAAAGTATGAACAAATGAATGGTTTAATGGTAATAATAATAATAATAATAATAATAAAATATAATAATAAATAGTATAATAACAAGATAACAATAATAATAATGATAATAATAATGATACTAATGCTAATAATCATGATGTTAATAAGGTTATTCGAATTATCATATAACGACAACAGCAACAATAAAATAGCAATAATAATAATAATAGCATTAATAAATTCAAGGGATTTATTTCAAAACCTTTTTTTTTAATCTCTAAGTCTAAGGACAGTTCAAAAGTTCAGTCCGATTTATCGGAAGCCAAACTTGATTCCTGACAATTTGAACCAATTCTCAAACGTTCCAAATATAGAGTTTCGTGCTTATTATTTTCTTTCCTACGGTTTTCCAGACCGGACGAAAGTGGACTTTTCGGAAGAAGAGTTCATTGTTTGCCCTTAAAGACATGGGATTGTGTCTATATGTGTATGTGCGTGTGTGTGCGTGTGGTGGGGGAGGGGTGATGTTGAAGCGTGATCGAAATTGTCCGAGATCAAATTTTGTGTAGAAATTGTCAACTTTAATGTTTTGTCTTCTTTGATATTTTGATTTTACCTCTATTTGTGTGTGTGTGTTTGTCTGTCTGTGTCTCTGTGTGTGTGTGTGTGTGTGTGTGTGTGTGTGTGTGTGTGAGAGAGAGAGAGAGAGAGAGAGAGAGAGAGAGAGAGAGAAAGAGAGAGAGAGAGAGAGAGAGAGAGAGGTTAGCGTATGGGGGAAGTAGCTGACGATTGTCCTTGACGTATGAAGACCAGGACTTTTACATAAATTTGCATTTACCTCTTTAAATACCGAATCATCACAAACAATAAAAGATAACGAAAGCCAGAGTTTGACAGGTAAATTATCTCTTTTTTTCATCCATCCCTCTCTCACTTTCTCTCTCTCTCTCTCACTCTCTCTCTCTCGCACACTCGCTTACTCTCTCTCTCTCACTCTCTCTCAAATTCTCTCACTCTCTCACACTCTCTCACTCTCTCACACTCTCTCATTCTCTCACTCTCTCTCACACTCTCTCACTCTCTCTCTCTCTCACACTCACTCACTTTCTCTCTCTCACTTTCTCTCACATTCTCTTTCTCTCAAACTCTCTCACTCTCTCACTCTCTCTCACACTCAGTCACTTTCTCTCTCTCACTCTCTCTCTCACACTCTCTCTCTCTCACACTCACTCACTTTCTCTCTCTCACTCTCTCTCACTCTCTCTCACTCTCTCTCTCTCACTCTCTCTCACACTCACTCACTCTCTCACTCTCTCACTCTCTCACTCTCTCACTCGCTCACTCTCTCACTCTCTCACTCTCTCACACTCTCACTCTCTCACTCTCTCACTCACTCTCTCTCACTCTCTCTCACTCGCTCACTCTCTCACTCTCTCACTCTCTCTCTCACTCTCTCTCTCACTCTCTCAAGAAACTCTGACAAGAAACATTCTATTTAAATAATAATAATTAATAAACACCTTTTTTCAGTGCAATTTGGGGTTGAGTTGCTATTCTTGTTTTGTATGGCTACAGCGGAGCTGTACTGAGATTTTTAATTCTTAGGTCCTTTAAACATGGAAGTGTTTAGTTAAATGAGATGGATTTAAATGCGGGTTTATGGGGGTCAAATATTTATATTTATTTTAAAAAGTTGTAGCAAACAATTTGTAGGAATACGTTTTAAATTTGAATAAGAGAGAATGTGATAAAAATATCTGAAATCCTCAAAATTGACTGATACGCTAGTTTAATACCCCCGTTCACCAATCAAAGACTTTTAAAATAAAAATATCTCAATAAAAAATATTGAACACGATCAAATAAGGGTTTAATAATTTTTTTAATTATTTTATTTTTCTAAGTAAGTGCTCCATCTCTATTAGTGCGAAATACAGTAACCGGGATGTGAATAGACATTATTTAAGAGCTTTCTGGGATCACGTAAGGGGCACCGTAGCAGACGCGACATATTGTTGCTAGTACTAAGGTGTCTTGAAGCAAAGATAAGTTCCTTTCTTTTAACACAGCATTCCGATGAGGAGCAAGGGTGGGTTAAATTTTAAATAAAAATACGTCCGTATAAAAACTTATTTATTCTGGCCAAACACCAGAATATTACTAATGACTTAAGTTGTACTTTTAAAAATGTTTTTTCCCGCTTTTTCTATGCAGAAGATTCTTGCGTTATGCGTATTATAGTTGGCAAGTTACGCAACGTCACAGGTCACGGCTGAGTGGGGATTGTGTAACAATGCCCAGTCACCTTTGTCTCCCTCACTAATGCCAGATCGGAGCTGAGTGGACTAAGGGACATCCTTAGCCCTGGGATCAAGCCCCTGCTTTCACAGAGACTTGAACCTGCTCGACCACCTAGCCCCCCTCCACGATTTAAAAAAAAATATTTTGATTGTTCACTAACTAACTGGTCCTAACTCAAGGTGTCGGAGAACAGTGGAGTAAATTTCAACCAAATTTGGAACAATTTACCAAAAACGGTTATGGGTAATCTGGCTTTCAAGGGTCAGGTCATACATTAAATAATGCTCCATTTTTAAAGTCCCTCGTTCTAAATAAGGCAACACCGCATCATACCCATGTGATCTAGAAATACGGCCAAAACGCCGAGATGGCCATTGTCTCAGCAGCGAGTCTCACGTCTTTTTTCTCGTTGGCCCGTACCTACTCAGAACCCTTCGACGCATTTCGGCATTATGGTGTCTGCCGCTTATAGAGCTGGTCTCAAGTGGCGTTGTAAATTCATGGTATCTCTATTTCCGGACGACCCCCCCCCCAACTCCCCACCAACATTCTTCGAGTTTGCCTGCACTCTCTGGTGATACCAGCAGTGATCACACACAAGCGTTCTGAAAGCACATTTTTAAAAAAAATGATTGACCTTCCTTAAGACCAGACAAAGAAAAAAAAATGATCTGATGTCTAAAATCCATGCATCCAAAGAAAAACGAGACAATGCTTTGCAGTTTCCGGGAAAATAAAATTGCCTCCCACTCTTTGTAATGTGTCTCATATACATTTTTGTGGAAGGTTGTTTCCCCTTGTCATGCTGTGTTATCTTCCCTCTCCTATTCACTGCAACCGCCAGGTTAGGTGGTGGTGTTATTAAATTCATTTCATATAATTTTGTATTCGATGTGGGTGATGCCCCCTTGAGGGCTCTGCTTTTTGGACTCTATAATAAACATATTTATTGATTTATTTGTTTCGTGTGCGTGCGATACAAGCAAGCATCCATTGGATTTAAAATTGTAAAGTAACGTTCGCCTTGTTTCTATCTACTCCTATTTATAATAGTATTTCTGCACATCTGAAAACATATTCACTAGTGTGGCAGAGCAAAGATATTCTCGTGTTAAAGTTTTAAGCTCAATAGCTTATAATTTGTTTACCATTCGTTACGGCGAGAAAGACTGAACAAATTAATTGCGAATTTCAAAGAAAAATACATTAACTTTCTGTTTAAATCCCTTGTATTAACTTCACCGTATTTTCATGGTCCCGCCAGCCAGACCACGGAAAAACAAAAATAAAAAATGACCCACTTCATATGATCCTATCTATCGAGCTGAAATTTTGCACATTGACTTGTGTCACCTAACAATGGATTGTTTCAAAATTTCAGATAGATCGAATGAACCGTAATTAAATTAATGAATTTTGAGTTTATCTCTATGTATCTCAATGTAGCATGTGTAGCCAGCCGTCTGCTATAGTTGACCTCCACGGGTCACTGGAGTTTATTCTAGCCCTCGATGTTACAGGGGCCTGTCGCGCGGTGCGTATTATATTGAACATAATCAATATTTTTAGTTATGTCTCATATATAAGGGATTTATAGTAAAAAAAACTTTGGTTTTACTCGGTTATTTAATATAAATTTTCATTAAATTTTTTTGTCTATATAAAGTTGTTATATAGTGCTCATAGACAGTGCTAAATTGTACTGACTGAGTGCACGTAGACGGCTCATAGAGTGCTTATCAAGTGCTCGTCAAGTGCTCACAGAGTGCTTTCTCCAATATCTTCGATGTACATTCCATTGATTTAAGAGATGTAAGTGTTCCCATGGTTTTTAGATCATGTAGAGTTAACTCACCTTTAATGGAATATTTCACAGCCATGTGAACTTTTTATTATTATTATTATTTTTTTTTAAATCATCCAGAGAAAAATCAACACTCTTAAGTGAATAAAGAATAGCCACATACTCCTGTTGTCTGTACCGCATGGAGAGCAAGTTGATCTGTAAGTGACCACTCCTGTCCTAAGGTTTCCCTTCAAACAATCATTACTAGGCCTCCCATCAGCCACAATCATGAAGTACAGCCCCATCTCTCGGTCATCATGAAGTACAGCCCCATCTCTCGGTCATCATGAAGTACAGCCCCATCTCTCGGTCATCATGAAGTACAGCCCCATCTCTCAGTCATCATGAAGTACAGCCCCATCTCTCGGTCATCATTAAGTCCAGCCCCATCTCTCGGTCATCATAACTTAAGCCTCAAACTTAATTTCATTTCAACTCAACCCCCAAACCCCCTTTATTTTACTACCTTTAACCTCCATCCAAATATTTAACAAAGGATTGTCTCATCTCAGATCTCCTATACCAGTCCAACCACCCCCACCCCCTGACATATTATCCTGGTATCTTTAAGTGGGTCTCAATCATCCGCCACCCCCACCCCGAATTGGCCTTCACCCCTACCCATCCTCAACCAGAAAATTCCTTATTTCGTCCTTTAATACTTCCATTTTTTTTATGCCCGCGTGCACGGAGAGACGATTTTCATCTCTAACAAAAGTGCACGGTCAAGTGGACCCCGTAATGTACCCATCGGTGGTTATAGCCGGCCTCGGCACGGTTTATGGCACGGGGGATGGCCGGACACTTCAAATTATTGTTGATACCAAAGGTTCTCAAACTCAGTCTAAAGTTGGTGAACTCTTGTATGCTGTAAACTTCTTCAGCTATGCGCAGAAAAAAACAACAAACAAACTAAACAGCAACAATGACAAAAAAAACAAACCCTTGCATCAATTTAATTAGAACGAGAGGTGGCCCACCAAACAATGACGCCTAGAAATCGTCCTCTGCCCCACCTCACTCGCCTATCAATGAACATCGACGTCTATTTGTGTAGTTCACGTCTGCTAAAGTCAGAATGAAAGTTAATTTTTAAAAAATAAATTAAACAAACCCGTAAAAACAAAGTTTTTGACTATAAATCCCTTACATACGAGGCTGAACTTTACATATTGATTATGTTTAAACGCGACAAACATTTACAGACTGACACCGAGTGATATCCCCTGGCTTTAAGACCGGGGGAAGGGACGGGAGGGGGTGTGGACATTGATGGGTGGCGTCAACGCGTGAACTCAACTGGCACGTGAAAGAAAAACAATAACAAACCATGAATTTGAATTACTTATGTTTTATTGAGATAAACTAAAAATGCATTAATGTAATTACGGTACGTTCGATCGATTTGAAATTTTGATACGATGCATTGTTAAGTGACACGAGTCTTTGTGCAAAATTTCAGCTCGATGGCATCACGGGAAGTGGGTCATTTTTTGCTTTGTTTTTCTCCGCCCGCCCGCGAACGACAGAGAGAGATCACGACAGAGAGAGATGATGAGACGACGACAGAGAGACAATATTTCGAAGTTGATATAAGGGATTTAAAAAGGGGAAATAAGCGATTACATTTTTAGAATTTTTTATAACAATGAAAAATAACGACACAGTTACAACAACTAATGATTTTTACAATAATTAGTTCATAGCTTTAAACTAATGGCTTTTTAACTTTATTAGAGCCTTCAAAAAAAGTTACATTAACAATTTACCTGCCAAGTGTACGTCATTATTACTGCATGTAGCTCCATATACATATATGTAACATGAGTCAACTGATACAAATTTTCTTTTATTTTTTTTATCCAATAAAGTTTTCTCAACATTTATGACTTTAATTTTTATTATTTTAAATTCAAAGGATTTCTTAGGCGCAATGAACTTCAATACATAAAACCTTCTTGCCTTAACTTTCTCTGATCACCATATCATTAAGAGCACACTTTATGAGCCTGGAGCCGGACATAAGTTTTTATTTTCAATCGTCATATCAAATAACAGAGCCCCTCTCCCCTACCACCACTGCAACCTTCCGTTTAACCCCCCAACCCCCACCCCATTGATCAGCCTTCTAATTGAGATAAAAGTACACAATTGTGTAACGGAAGGGGGTGAACGTGGGGTTGATGTAGGAAGTGAAAAAAGTATAAACATTGGGAAAGCGTAAAGTAAATTCTCGCCTTGATTACAAAGGAGACTCGGGGCGACCGGGGAGGTCATTCACCCCGCGAGAGCCTGACGAGGGCTCCGTTTTATTATGGAGAGCGAGCACAAAGTCTGGAGGACGGCTGACTGCGGTGTTGCGTCACAACTAGACCTGATGATGAGTCGGGCGGTTTGTAAACGAGTTTTGGTCGAATTCATGTTGCTATCCAATTGTCAAGCAATGGCGTTCTGATTAGAAGTATTCCACACTTTGAAAAAGAAAATGTATGTTATAATAATGAGTAGAAGAAAAAAAAGAAATAGACTACTTAAAAGTCATTGTCTATTGTAAAAAAATCGTTTAACTCCTTTAAATAGTATCAATTGAATATAACCCATTAATATAATTACATAATTTATACTGACGGCTGCCCAACCACACCCTCACCAGTCACAGTGACGAAGCTAGGATTACGTAGCTCTAAATCCTTTGGTCTGCACTAAACCAAAGTTATTACTCCCCAGATGATAGCTTCGCCCCTTTACATGCAACCCACTTTTTACCTACGCCGCTTACAAGACTTTACGTGCTCGCAGTCAATCTCGAGCATTTAAAGCAGCACTCCTTCCTTTGGGGTGTTTTGGGGCCAACATCAGCGCTTCCCATACATGTATCAACCTTAGTCATAACCCTGATAATGATGTGCAAGGCTGAATGAACCAGCTATCGTCCCGCTGACGTTGATAGCTGTGTTCTAATAGTTGAGACCCGCCCCCCATCCCCAACTCCCACGCACACTTTTTAAAAACACCCAAACACGCAGACTTTAATAGAATGTAATAGATGATGTCTGGCAGATAACTCGTGGTGTTCAACCGCTCCGTTTTCTTTGAAACTAGAAATTATTCGGCAAGTAAACAATGTTTCTTGTAACATAAATTTCTCAAATTTTATGATGTGATGCCTGTGAATTTGATACGCGACTTCCTGATGGAGTCACAGCAGAGTGGGAAAAGTTTTATTTCGCGGAGAAATTGCTTTAATTCAACAGAGGGCGTTTGTCTATATTTGACGCAGGGCGTTAGTTTCAATTTGACGCGGGGCGGTTATTTCAATTTAACACGGGGCGTTGTGTCAATTCGACACAGGGCGCTTGTTTCTCTTTCACTCAGAGCTCTTCTCTCTATTTACCCATCATGCCACCAGAAAAACCTTAGAGACAGCAACCATGGATACTTCATAAAACTCTTTTGTAGACTGTTCATGTCAAAGGGGGAGGGGCTAGTTTTGTGCGTATGTTCGATGCAGAATTTAACAGGTCGCTTAAAACATCTTTAGTATAAAACGATCTGTCATTTCCTATTCCTCGGTCAGGTGGGTACCAAAAGTGCAGACGAGGGCGGGCATTTGGTTCATTCCATAGGTGTCACCCTAACTCCACCAACCCTCCTCCACGGTTTAATGAGCATTACCCAGATCCGATCGTCGCTACATCAGCACGGGGCTTTGCTTCGCTCCATGCACGTGCGTGGACCTGCTAGCAGCTACGAGGTTAATGACGGCGCGCTGCACTTGTCCAACAGTGCGGTCCGAAAATATCCCCCATTGCCGTTCGCTCACGAGTTTGCCGCGCAAAGTTCCCAGTCACCTCGTCTAAATAATAATTGCAGGTTGTGCAACCCTGAAGCGCGGGTTTGGATTTAATGGAGGTTCGTTCGAAAAGAAGAATTAAAAAAAAATCCTATCAGAAGTTTCATTCTTCAAAAATTATATTATTTCTTGTAAGCCATTTAATTCAGTCTGTACTTGTCAATTATAATCTAATTACTACAAAGGATATTCTAATTTATATATGATTAAACATAGACAAAGATGGTGGGTGATGTGTTGTGTGTAAAACTGGGATATATTTGGGTCAGGTGTGGCGTGCGAGTGCCTGTGTGTGTAAATTGTAAATGCAAAATGTGTTAAAAAATATTGGATGTGATTAATTGCCTTTCAGGTGTGCGGCGAACGTGTGTGAGGTAGCTGTGTGTGGGAGGAGCTTTGTACTTGTACACTACACACACGTGTATCAACAGTGTGTCCAGACAATGGGCCTACTTAAACCAAGGACTTTCAATGAGTCGGTGAACTTCACCATCCCATCCCCCCACCACACACCCACAAGTGTGCCAAGAATGTATCCAGACATTATTCATATCCACGTCAAAGATCTTCTCTCGATCGGTACCCCTGCCCCCACCTCCCCACATTGTGTCAATGTCGTGTGGTCACCGGACGACAATTTTCATTCTCACATTAGACTAGAAACAGAGGCCCTGTACTTTGGGTGGAGGATTGAGCGGAGGGACCCTGTACTTTTGGGGTTAATCCGCTTCTGTGTCCACTCCATTCCTCCCCACTCCCCCCTCCCCCCCCGCCCGGCTAAACACACACCCAGACCCCAGAACCACTGAGTGGACATCTCCGTCCCGGCAGCAGCCCGCCTGTGTGGTCTGAGACAACATATCTGATCTGTTTCCTCGGGAAATGATGCTGGGGGTACTTTCAAAATGACTGATTGGTCCCGCCGTGACAGTGATACAGTCGCACCCGGGGGGCTTCTCAAACCGAAAGGCGTCAGAGGCCCTTGAGGCGTATCCCTGCACAACAGGGGTTTGCGCTACAGGGACGTGTTTCTTGATGGGGTCTGGGAATGGGAATGAGGGGGAAAAAACAACTAAATATTGCTACCAAATTCAAAAAATATTTCAAATAGAGAAGACGTTGTTGGTCTTACATCGCATAGCTGGGTCTGGGACTAGTATTTTTTAGAACTATGTACTATATTCTTTAAGCAGCCGCGTAATCAAATATTAGTAATCGATTTGGTTCATTATAGTTCTATTTTCCCCTTTATACTGGTATAGTCAATTGAATTCTTAAACAGCAAAGAAAAAAAAGTATTCATGACATTGAAACAAGTGTTGACTTTTAATCATTAGACAAGATTAGTTCTATAATTTTAAAACAACAAAATAATGTTGATTAAGAGACTATACGCTATTGTTGTTCAAGACAGGCGAACTATTAAAAAAAAAGAACATTATATGTTCCTTGTATATTATACCCTAGGTCCGGAGTCAAATATTTTGTGTAGTAAATAAACTTCATGTAAGTTGCAATGGGTTAACTAATATTTAGAACACGTCAGTCAATGATAGATGGAACAGAAGCGTTTGTGATGCTTTTTTGAATTCCTATACCTAATACTTTGAAACTAAATCAAATCATTCAATGATATCTTTGTTGGTGAAAAGATTTGTTATTCTCAAATCTTTCAATGTTGAATAGTGCAAGGGCTCGCATTAAATCGTAAAATAAACACCCGTGAAGTAGCCATAACAGGGGCCGGTCAGAACAGCTGTGTGAGGTGAGAAAACAAATTGTATATTTTACAGTTACATAAACTGAAATTGAGCTTAGCCATGTAACCAGAAGGTACATCGATTAATTAGAAAACTGATTCTCCTAATGGAGCGCTTGCTCACGCGCGTACACTCTTGCAGTATGATATCAGGATGAACTAAAGATGTCACAGATACATTGGTGCTCCATCGTGGCATTAAGCACATTTGAAATCGATTAATGATATGACCCCGGGGGGGGGGCAGGAAGGAGGGAGCGGGTAGGGATGGGGCGTGCATGGAGTGGGAGTTTTCCAGGGCGTCGGTAAAAAATGATAATAATGATAATAATGATAATAATAATAATGATAATAATGATAATAATGATAATGATGATAATGATGATAATGATGATAATGATAATAATGATAATAATGATAATGATGATAATAATGATAATAATGATAATAATGATAATAATGATAATGATAATAATGGTAATAATGGTAATAATGATAATAATGATAATAATGATAATAATGATAATAATGATAATAATGATAATAATGATAATAATGATAATAAATGAATTTGGGCGACAGGATGATCCTAATAAATGGTTGAGGGTTGTCTGTGAGTGACACGTCAGGACTGCCACTGAGCCGGGAAAACTAATTTGTCTGTCAGACGGCGGGGGATGACAGACAACCAATAAAATAGACTGACAACCAATAGAGTAGAATAGAGCCGGGTTGATGATTGACAAAAAATGGTAAGGGGGTGGGGGTGGGAGGTAGAGTTCTCAATATTCAATAAATAAGATTTACTAAATTTAACTTGGGTTAGGTATAGGGGAGACTATATGTGAGGGAGGGGAGACTATATGTGAGGGAGGGGAGACAACGTTGTCAAGATATATTACATTTATTAGGAACTCACCAAGTTTTTGATCTGATAGACGGGTACTTTGTTCGTTAAATTTTGGGGAAGATGTGATGAAGAAATAAATGAGATTCCGAATGGTAGCAGTGTACTGTCAGGATTTAAAGTGACTGAGTAGAAGTGTAATGTCAGGGTGTACAGAGTTCAGGTAGAAGTGTAATGTCAGGGTGTACAGAGTTCAGGTAGAAGTGTAATGTCAGGGTTTACAGACATTGGGTAGAAGTGTAATGTCAGGGTTTACAGACATTGGGTAGAGGTGTAATGTCAGGGTGTACAGACATTGGGTAGAGGTGTAATGTCGGGGTGTACAGACATTGGGTAGAAGTGTAATGTCAGGGTTTACAGACATTGGGTAGAAGTGTAATGTCAGGGTTTACAGACATTGGGTAGAAGTGTAATGTCAGGGTTTACAGACATTGGGTAGAGGTGTAGTGTCGGGGTGTACAGACAATGGGTAGAGGTGTAATGTCGGGGTGTACAGACATTGGGTAGAGGTGTAATGTCAGGGTTTACAGACATTGGGTAGAAGTGTAATGTCAGGGTGTACAGACATTGGGTAGAGGTGTAATGTCAGGGTGTACAGAGTTCAGGCAGGTAGAAGTGTAATGTCGGGGTGTACAGAGTTCAGGTAGAAGTGTAATGTCAGGATGTCCAGACATTTGGTAGAGGTGTAATGTCAGGGTTTACAGACATTGGGTAGAGGTCTAATGTCATGGTGTACAGACATTGGGTAGAAGTGTAATATCGGAGTGTACAGACATTGGGTAGAAGAGTAATTTCAAAAGTTTAGAATGACTAAGTCCAAGTGTAACGACAGGGATTAGAGCGACAAGATCGAGGTGAAATAAATATGTTGTTTAAAGTGTTTGGTTGAAATGGTAATATGTGTCGAGAGTGACAAAGTAGAAATGTAACCTGTTTTTTCGATTTGAGAAGTTTCACTTAAAAGCTTTTAAAGCAAATTTTTATTTGTGTGAGACAGTTTTCGTGTGGTATTCAGAAATGTGTTGTCACTGACCTCACGGAGACGGGCTCAAATTCGAGTAACGACAATCGTAATCATGTTTCCAATAACGAAGGAGAGGTGTGCTAAAGAACAAAAATGGGGGCCCACATGCTTTGATTCAAATTTTTAGGTACATTGAGTTACACATGTGCTGACTTATTGATTTCCCGACAACTTCATTTTCTCACTTTGCAAATATATTCGCATGTGTAAAAAATTCCGATTAAACTAAGTTCTGATTTAAGTAGGCCTTCTTGTATGTATTTAAATAATATAGCAGTCAAATCTAACTCACTTTGGTGTGTCCTAAAATATGAAATAGAATAATAGAGTGGTCGCTATGTTCCCTATGGGGTTCCATGATCCGTGTGCAAAGTAAAAAAAATCGTGTGTGCAAAGTTGCATAGCATCCACTTTTTGTGCAATATTTTAAAAAAAATTGTTCCGTGGTAATTCTAAACAGCTGCACTTCATTGGGGGGGGGGTCAGTTCTCTGCGCGGCCGGTTTGAAGGAGGAAACATATATCAACACAAAGCAGTGGTTCCTAACCTTGTTGGAGGTACTGAACACCACCAGTTTCAAATGCGCATTCACAGAACCCTTCTCAAGCGATGCGTGTCATCACGAATCATATGAGTCGGGTGTGTTGTCACCTCCACCGAGTATATACTGCGTATCCATGGAATCGCTGGGGTTCGATCGAACCCAGGTAAAGCCCTACTGACATAGAGCCTGACCTTATATTCCAATGAAAGGATTTTATAACACTACCCATGGCACATCATCTGAATAGTGGGAATGGTCTGGAGGGTGGGAATTTGGGGGGGGGGAATCAGTTCATTTTAATTATTAGGTTAGCATGTTTTTAAAAAAATGACATCTTTCCACTGTTGTCCTCCGGAGCAAATGTTCTTCCAGTCCATCTAGATTAGTCGTGTCAAGTCTACAACCCCCGCGATGATTAATGTTCATCTCCGATTGTTTACTGTCTCCTTGTTGAACGTGTCCCTAAGGTCAACGTTAAAATAACTATCATCAAAGACGTGGGTGGGATCACGTGGCACAGAAAACGCTTCAAGCGACGTACGACTTTTCATGGTTGTGTTTATTTGCGAAACAGCAGATTAAAATGCGCAAGTTTTTAGCTAAATACCATTCTAGAGTAGCCATCCATCGGTTGTGACGCTTTATACGACGTTCGTTTGGGAGGCTTCCAAAAGTAACATTGTTTGGAAATGTTAAACTAGAAAAAAACTAATTGAAATGCAAATTTTGTGTGTGTGTTGTTGCTAGATATAAAAGATAATTTAACTTACCAATAGTATTAATTTAAAGGAGTAGAGGTATCTGTCAACTGCATATACGAGAGGGGCGGCAAAAATATCATGACCTCTAGCAAGTGGTGAAAACCCTGTAGTTCAGGGTTGCCAGATTATAATTTGGGTAAAAGGCCAAACTGACTGCCAAAAAAGGCCAAAAAAAGGCCAAACTTATGTTATATGAAAAATGTCAACAAAAATGACGTCACGCACCTAGGGGGCGGGAGGGGTCATAGACTTGTGGCGATGTATGACGAGGGGGAGTGTGCTTTTAAGGACAGTGACGTCATATTGGAAATGGTCTAGCTCTTGATTACATGTGACGAAGTGGGAGGGGGTGAAAATACATTGAAAAATCTGCCAAAATCGCGTGACGCCACTTATGGACGGCTCAAAACTGCTGAAAATTAGTTAACTATTTAAAATGAAGATAAAACCAGGAGAAAAAGGATAATAAATGTGTAAATGCCAATGTTCGTATGTATTGTTGTATTCACAAAATAAAAAGACTATGATTCTAACATACAAATTTGAAAGAAAAGCTTCAGGTCATCCTTTTTCTCTAGACTACTATTTGCAGTATTATTATAAACTTTATCAGATGTCAATTCATCAAGCATTCTTGGTGACATGACAAAGTTCTTACTGCATTTATTTGTAAACAAAAGCTCACCCCTTACTCTAACAATAGCGTCTAAAAGTGTGCGCTGAATTCTGTATCTGGCTTTGTCTTAATAGCCTCTTCGTTAAACTTTTAAAAAAACTTTTTAATGTCTAACATACACGTAAGCTATCCAAAAATAGAAAATAATTAATAAGGTTATTGACTTATTGGCGAATTAAAAAAAAATTTTTGTGATAAAGATTATTTTTATAGATATATTTTATATATTTTTATTTATTTTTTAAGAAAAAGGCCAAAAAAAGGCCAAAAAGCCAAAAATAATTTTTGAGGCCAAACCCTCTTAAAAAAGGCCAAATTTTGAGAATTTGGCCTTAAAAAGGCCAATATGGCAACCCTGCTGTAGTTACATGTACTGCACAAAACATCTTCTAACGAGTAAGAACATATAAAAGAGCAGTCGAGCTTTGAACAAAACGTCTGGATGTGGAAGTGAGGGGGTGGGGGCCGGTGCGGGTCTATACATTTAACTTTGCTTTCAGCTCCATTATTTTAAAAATAGTTTTTTATCCTAACCCAATGAGAGAAAAATAACAACAGTGCATGTATTAATTAGATGATATGATTATTTTCACATAAATCAATGATTAAAATGCTCTTAAATGCCGCTGTTTTTTTAAAATGTTCAGATTAAATGATGCTTGTCACAACAAATAACATGTAAGCTAGATGACACTATAATTAACTCCAAGTGATTTATTCCAAGCTCGCTTTCGTATCTTATTTTATTATTCTTTCGCTTTCAAAATCTGGCTCTTAATACTCCCACCCAGAGGTATAGCAGACACCGGATGTCTTTATACTCCCACCCATAGGCATAGCAGACGCCTGAGGTCTTTATACTCCCACCCATAGGCATAGCAGACGCCTGATCTTTATAGTCCCACCCATAGGCATAGCAGACACCTAATGTCTTTATATTCCCACCCATAGGCATAGCAGACGCCTGATGTCTTTATACTCCCACCCATAGGCATAGCAGGCACCTGTGGTTAAACACACCTTAAAACTTGTCATATGCTCCTAGCCTCATACTTTGCAACCCACTCTGACGCCCCACACTTTCATCCCACCCAGTCATCCCACCCTGTCATCCCTACCAGTCATACCACCCGGTGATCCCACCCCATCAACCCACCAGTCATCCCACCCTGTCATCCCACCCTGTCATCCCACCCAGTCTTCCCACCCTGTCATCCTACCCTGTCATCCCACCCAGTCATCCAACTATTGCATCTCACTCTGACATTCCACCCTGTAAACCTCTTTGTCATCCCAGTCTGTCATCCCACCCTGTCATCCCACCCAGTCATCCAACCCTGTCATCCCAGCCTGCCATCCCACCCTGTCATCCAACTATTGCATCTCACTCTGACATTCCACCCTTTAAACCTCACTGCCATCCCTGTCTGTCATCCCACCCTGTCATTTCACCCTGCCACACCACCCTGACATCCCACCTCGTTAGCGAACTCTGGCATCCCAATGGGGTATTCTAAATAATTTCTATATACGAGCGCAATTTAAAAAAAAACACCCATTACAAGGACAATGGAATCCAATTTATAAAATACGATTCCCTATAACTTATAACGTCTGTAGCTCTTATTAAAAAAAAAGAAAACAATTGTTTAAACAAAGCATGATTTTATATTTCTATTTGGCTACCAGCACTACATTCAATGTAGATTTAACATGCAAACCTGACACCATATCTTTGTTTTAAACCTAACATACGAACTAAAATCGCAAACTCTTTTTTGACTAAACATACAAACTACCGCCGTTATCTTCATAGCCCAATCGACCTTCTCTGCCCCCCCCACACACACAAACAACCACCATTAAACAAACCTATCTTGTACTTTAAGCAGCAGTGTTTAAATATACTGCAATATAAACAAAAACCGTTGCGAAATTTGAAAACCTATGATATTTGAGTGACCGAGAGGCAGATGAGGTCCCACGGGGGAGACTACTTTAGCGATTATAAGAATACTCAAGCCAAGTTGTCTCTAGTTGCTTTGATGATGTAGAGACTTGACATTAATGCAGTGATTCTGTCAGGTCAATAGATTTAGAGTTGATGTTGCCAAGGCCGTTACTGGAAGTGGATGTTTGACTATATCTTGATGTCAAGGCCGCGACTTTATGTCCAAGTTAGGGTAGGATTGAGTGTTTAAGTCAAGGTATCGTGACTTTATGTCCAAGTTAGGGTGTGAGGGAGTGTTGAAGTCAAGGTCGCGTGACCGTATGTCCAAGTTAGGGTGTGAGGGAGTGTTGAAGTCAAGGTCGCGTGACCTTATGTCCAAGTTAGGGTGTGAGGGAGTGCTGAAGGCAAGGTCGCGTGACCGTATGTCCAAGTTAGGGTGTGAGGGAGTGTTGAAGTCAAGGTCGCGTGACCGTATGTCCAAGTTAGGGTGTGAGGGAGTGTTGAAGTCAAGGTCGCGTGACCTTATGTCCAAGTTAGGGTGTGAGGGAGTGCTGAAGGCAAGGTCGCGTGACCGTATGTCCAAGTTAGGGTGTGAGGGAGTGTTGAAGTCAAGGTCGCGTGACCGTATGTCCAAGTTAGGGTGTGAGGGAGTGTTGAAGTCAAGGTCGCGTGACCTTATGTCCAAGTTAGGGTGTGAGGGAGTGCTGAAGGCAAGGTCGCGTGACCGTATGTCCAAGTTAGGGTGTGAGGGAGTGTTGAAGTCAAGGTCGCGTGACCGTATGTCCAAGTTAGGGTGTGAGGGAGTGTTGAAGTCAAGGTCGCGTGACCTTATGTCCAAGTTAGGGTGTGAGGGAGTGCTGAAGGCAAGGTCGCGTGACCGTATGTCCAAGTTAGGGTGTGAGGGAGTGCTGAAGGCAAGGTCGCGTGACCGTATGTCCAAGTTAGGGGTTGAGGGAGTGTTGAAGTCAAGGTCGCGGGACCTTATCTCCAAGTTAGGGTGTGAGGGAGTGTTGAAGTCAAGGTCGCGTGACCGTATGTCCAAGTTAGGGGTTGAGGGAGTGTTGAAGTCAAGGTCGCGTGACCTTATGTCCAAGTTAGGGTGTGAGGGAGTGCTGAAGGCAAGGTCGCGTGACCGTATGTAAAATTTAGGGTGTGAGGGAGTGCTGAAGTCAAGGTCGCGTGACCGTATGTCCAAGTTAGGGTGTGAGGGAGTGTTGAAGTCAAGGTCGCGTGACCTTATGTCCAAGTTATGGTGTGAGGGAGTGCTGAAGGCAAGGTCGCGTGACCGTATGTCCAAGTTAGGGTGTGAGGGAGTGCTGAAGGCAAGGTCGCGTGACCTTATGTCCAAGTTAGGGTGTGAGGGAGTGTTGAAGTCAAGGTCGCGTGACCTTATGTCCAAGTTAGGGTGTGAGGGAGTGTTGAAGTCAAGGTCGCGTGACCTTTTGTCCAAGTTAGCGTTTGATGATAAATCGATGTCGTGAGATGTCCTCACCACGGCAATCGTGAAGTGCTAATGACAATTGAATTATATTTCAACGTTTGTAAACTTTGATGTAAACAAATGATAACACATTGAAAGGTCAAAAATACACTACGGTTTAAATACGTATGATGAGGGCCACGCGCTGTCATTTACCATGACCTTGTCATATAATGGCCAAAATTGTTTTTAAAGAAATGCCCGGGGCTTTTAGGTGTTCAAATTTAATATCACATAGAGTCAATATGTAAATGTAGGTGTATTGAGAAGGAAGTATCTTATCAGCTATATGTTAACTCTTCGTTAATTTAAGAGCTTATTGGACTTAAACAAGAAAAAACAGTTTCGTAATTTTACTACGCTAACAATTTTGAGATCATAGTGATTCTTCTGTATTTAAGCTTAAAAGCTGTTCTTTTTACATTTAGTTTAAAAATAGAACATTTCACAATGAATTTTGACGTTTTCCGGTCTTAGAAACGAAAAGCCCCATTCAATTGGTTAACAAATTATTTTTTTAAAAACAAAGAAGAAAGAATTACAAAAAGGGCACGGAGTGTGAGCCTATACAACATCAACAACTGCAATATGTATTGGAATCAACTTATTTTACTAGAATATGTGTCGATATCAAAACCTGGAATTTATATCGATATCAACACCTTTAAATTGTATCGATATCGACACCTGGAATTTATATCGATATTAACACCTGGAATTCGTATCGATATCAACACCTGGACTTTATATTGATATCAAGACCTGGAATTCGTATCGATATCAACACCTTAAATATATGTTGAGATAAACCCATGGAAAATA
Organism: Ampullaceana balthica; assembly: GCA_944989445.1. NCBI lineage: Eukaryota > Metazoa > Mollusca > Gastropoda > Lymnaeidae > Ampullaceana > Ampullaceana balthica. The sequence goes on along the minus strand of CALYLW010000999.1, from coordinate 26,089 downwards.
TTTAAAGACTAACACCTGCAATATATGAATGTATTAACATCTAGAAAATATGTGTGCAACAAAAATTCAAAATGATGAAAAGATGTCGCTGTTAACATCTTGAATAGATATCCAAATAAATAGCTGAAATATGTCAAATCAACAGGTACAAACAATCAGTTGATGATTACTTGAATAGAGCCAGAGACTGTCTCGTGAGTGGGATAGGAAGAGAGGGAAAGTGAGGGGGAGATAGAAGATGGGGGTGTCAGAGAAAAAAAATGATTTGTTCGTTAGAAAGAGAGATGACGAAGGGAGAGAGAGAAAGAGAGAGAGAGAAAGAGAGAGAGAGAGAGAAAGAGAGAGAGAGAAGAGAGAGAGAGAAAGAGAGAGAGAGAAAGACAGAGAGAGAGAGAGAGAGACAGTGAGGGAGGGAGGGATGGGGGGATGACGATCTGAAGAAAAAAATATGGTAATAAGAAATGGATAAATGAGAAATGGCTATTCTCTTAAGAGAGGCAGATGTCGCAAAAAGGGCGAGATAGAGAAAGAGAGAGAGAGAAGAGAGAGAGAGTGAGAGAGAGAGAGAGAGGTAGAAGAGAGAGAGAGGGGGGGAGGGAGAGAGAGAGAAAGGCAAGTAAAAAAAGTCTCTCGACTGAAGGGAAAGAACTCGACTCAAGGGAAATAACTGTTACTGCCTTCAACTGAAACCCGTCTAGTCAGGGACCTGAAATCGTGTAAGGAAATGTTGGTCCCCACCGATTTCCGCTTGGAGATTAAGCACTCTCTACTTGTTGGCTGTTTCCTTCTTCTTTTATTGTCCAGGAATTGCGGGGAGGCGGTTCGGAGGGGAATGTTAGTAGGAAGGTGAGGTGGATAGGGGCGGGTAGTGTTGAAAACTGTGGGGTGGGCATGCAGAAGGCGAAGGTCACCAAGACGTCAACAAAGCGATGGTTGCTTTTACAGATTACTTCATGACTGGAGAAAAATATGTTGTTGCAGGAAGTTACGCATTAATTTAGTATCATACTGCATGTGCTTTACTGGGTATATTTTGTTATATGCTTTGTGCGGTATGTTATGTGAGTTATGATTTGTGATCTGTTTTGTGAAAGTCGACTTGTGGTATATGTTTTATATTATGATGAGGGCGCTGTATATTTTTTGTGTGATGATTGGTAAAATATTTTGTGCAATATGATTAGCGGTTTGCTTTGTGTGGTTTGAAAAGTGGTATATTTCTTGTTTCACTTGTGGTATGGTTTCTTTTGAACTGGTATGCTTAAATTTATAACTAGAAACTTAATCCGTCGTAAAAACAGGTTTCTTTAATCAAGATCATTCCTAGACTTTATTCTATTGTGAGCAAACACATTGACGCGATTCGTGTTGGACGAGAGCAAGACATCTAGTCTCCATACGTCTGCTTTGTGTTGATTATGACGCATTCGTTTAAGGTGGTTTTGCTTGGCATCTCTTGTACATCAATAAGAAGTAAAGGAAAAAACCCTTTTCAGACCATGCTGGCCTAGGGGGAAGTGAAGCAGCGTTCACCAAATTCTGTAACCTCGGCATTCAAGGGGATTTTGTGGCTAGCAGAATGCCCAGCCGCCTTTACTTTACCCAACTACTGTCAGGTACCCATGAGAGATGTGTGGACTCAGTGGCGCCCTTTAGCCACGGGAATAAGCCCCCGCCTTCATAGAAATTCGAAATCTAGGTACGCTAGTCTAGCACGCTGCCGCTCGACCACAGTGCCCCCCCCCCGACGTCATCAGGAACTGTGGTGATATTAAGTCGTACGTCCTAAAAAAAACAACATTCATCCTACTTAGTCAGACATCACAAACAACGCTCGTCATACTTAGTCAGACATCACCTACAACTCTGGATACCAGACATCACCAGCAAAACTGACTGTATAATTTAGACACAACAAACACAACTCATCATCTGGAGCGATCCATCACCCACACAACGGGTTATTTCCACCCAGATATCAGCGACTGTTGTTAAAATGATATCCGTTGCACGTCCCTCGTTAGATCAGTCACACGTACCTTGGTGTGATGGAATGTTTTCAGCCCCGTTCGTCTGATGTCAATGCGGCACGCAACTCAACGATCATCGGCTTTTTTTATTTTTTTTTACTTTCATAAAATGTGTGTGGAATTCACCGTCGCAATAATACACGGAGAATGACATAACGTCATTCATGTTACTTGGGCAATCCGTTTAATTTGTTCTTTATATTGAAATTTTTTTTAAAAAATGTTTTAAAATTCTTCATTAACATAGGTTATAATCAATTTCGATTAACAAATTTAGTGAGCAATCTATTGCTGATATTGCTAATTACGTCATTAAATATATAATTACTAGCGTATCTCCCGTCACTAATAAAACCCGTAAAAAACCAAGTTTTTCATTATAAATCCCATATGTGCTAGACGTAACTAAAAGAATATTCATTATAATACGCAGCGCAAGACCATCCAAAAATACAAAATTGCAGTTGTGTCGTAAAACATGTTTAACATAATGCGCACCGATCAGGAATATGTTTATAAAAAATGTTGTCAATAAAATACGCCCTTATTGCGCGACAGAAAGGTTGTTCAATATAATACGCACCGCGACACTCTATCTCAAAAAATAACATGTTACATAAGAATAAAAAAATAATCTAAAAATTCAATAATTTAATTACCGTACATGCGATCGATCTGAAATTTTGAAACATAGTTTTTATCATCGCCACAAAACTGCCTACTAAATTTCAGCTCGCTAGCTTACGAGGACGTGGGTTAAAAATCGATCCAAAGTTTTGGCGACCGACAAACAATCAAGGGTTCAACCAGACACCACGAGTTAATATAAAGGATTAAAAAAAAACCCGTAAAAAACAAAGTTTTTCACTATAAATCCTTTATGTACGAGACGTAACTAAAAGAATCTTCATAATAATACGCAGCGCAAGACCATCCAAAAATACAAAATTGTAGTTATGTCTCGTTAAACGTGTTTAATATAATGCGCACCGATCAGGAATATGTTCATAAAAAGTGTTGTCAATAAAATACGCACCTTATTGCGCGACAGAAAGGTTGTTCAATATAATGCGCACCCTTACACTCTATCTCAAAAAATAACATATTACATAGGAATAAATAAAATAATCGAAAAAATCAATAATTTAATTACGGTACATGTGATCGATCAAAAGTTTTGGCGACAAGCAAAGGTGGGCGGCCGCAGACACCACGAGTTAATATAAAGGATTTAAAAATGACGGAAGTTTTCCAAATAAATACACATCAGATTAAAAAATAACGTAATAAAGAACTTTCATTTATTTTTATTTGATTAATTTATTATCATATTGAACAAATTTATGCGGAACGTTCGAAAAGAGTTATATTTGGTGCAGTAACTTTTGGTGCGCACTATTAAACCTAACAGCATTACATCCAAGAAGCATTATATCCATTACGGGAATTATGTATGTTGAATTGATAAAAAAAGTAACAATAAAAATTGGGTACAGCGTAGAGGGAGAAAATACCGTTCATTATGTTAAAGAAAGACATGTAATCTATAAGGATTATGATGATTAACACAACGAATTGGGTATGATTACGAATTGGGTATGATTATGAATTGGGTATGATTATGAATTGGGTATGATTATGAATTGGGTATGATTACGAATTGGGTATGATTATGAATTGGGTATGATTACGAATTGGGTATGATTATGAATTGGGTATGATTACGAATTGGGTATGATTATGAATTGGGTATGATTACGAATTGGTTATGATTATGAATTGGGTATGATTATGAATTGGGTATGATTACGAATTGGGTATGATTATGAATTGGGTATGATTACGGTTCCGAACATAAAACTGACCAAACCGAAACGTAAAATGAATTTAGTGTCGCAAGCAAATTCAAAAGATTTCGCAGCGAAATGGTAAATGCTATGAAAATGCACTTTTATTATTATTTTTTTTTCAAGAACAACTTTTAAGACTATGGTAAAAATGAACTCACATGCCTGAATGAACTGATCGAGGAGAGGGTATGAATCTTAAGTTATGTTGTGACTATGCTAGAGACATTCTATTAGTCCAGGACACATTTTACGGCGGACGAACGATGAGGTCACTGATCTAGCTCCATCAAACTACGAGTCTATGAAGGTGATGCACCCATGTCTGAATATTCGCAAATAGTATATATTATAGTATATAATATAGTATATAATATAGTTGTAGCCGAGTGGTGGTGGCTATGAATTGTTAGTTTGGTTGTTGTTAATTATTTCACAATTAACACACACAAGTAAATGAAATGCAGGTAGGTCGCGAGGACTATAGTTTGTATAATATTTATTTGAATTCTGAATACTTTCTAATATTAGCACAGCAACTGATGTCTAAGTATTTTAACAATGGAAACACAGTGTACAGTTATACTACAGCCTATACTATCCCTGCAAAGCTAGCTAAGCACTGATCTCCGACTATCGTTCTACGGTGTTATTCTCCGGTCTTCTCCGGTGTTGTTCTCGGGGTTTTCTTTTTAAAACACTAAACTCTCGCCTTATATCCTCGGTTTCCCTCGAGGTGTCAAAGCTTAATCTATTAACCTTCGACCCTTAATTTTCCCCCCACAAATTCTTTCCCGGGTTTATCCGTGACTTTCTTTACAAGTCACAATGATAAATAACTGTTGTCTTCCTTACAACCAACGCCCCTTAATAGCTGACCCAATCAACCAGACGTGAGGTGTTAGGTGTGTTCCTCACGTTCCGTGGTCCATTCAGAGTTCATTGATACATCGGCGTGGTCGCCGGGCGTGAGCGCATAGGCGTTTTCCCACGTCCTACGTCCGACTCAGAATTCATTGATACGATTTATGCGCATTTGACCACCCAACATCGGCGTGGCCGCAACTGAGCGTGAAGTCAAGCACGTGACTTTCCTTACAAGCAACAATGATGTATATACACCAATTAATAGCTCACTCCTCGACCAGACGTGCGGTTTAAGCACGTTCTGTGGTCCATTCGGATTGCATTGATACAAGGGCGTGGCCGCTTGATAGATTTATGAGCCCCTCCCTGGCCATCCAGCATCGGCGTGGGCTTACTGTAACATGCAAAACTATGGTGCATCGTATTTACTGTAGGCACCCTAAAATTCTGAACGCACTGCCACATCCACCCCAGTCTTTTGAAATCCAGCGCCCTCGCTGGTGCAGTTTAAGATTATACTTAAGGGCTATACCCTAATCACTGTACTAGTAGTACTAGTGTCACATAACTGTGCCTTGCTACATGAAAATAAGCATCTCTAAAAATAGCAATGCAAACATATCTTATTGCTAAAACAGTTAATCCAAACATCTGAAATTACATTATTTGCTAACAATTTTAAGATGTGTATAAAACCATAGAATAAGGCACCACATGTTATTAAAATATAGGAATGCCATCCAAAATTGTTGAGACGTATGTAAACATTATAAATGAAAACACTAATCTAAAAGTCAATGATATGATCCGCTATGGTGACGTCACATCATTGTTAATAGGGTACCTCATAGTGTCCGCTACCTCTGCATCATGAGTGATCTGCGCGGCTTAGCTTGAGGAGGTTGTTTCACATCTCTTGAGTGGTCAGTATCATAGCCGAGGTCTTCTGGGAGCGCCACGCCCTCTGGCTTGTTACTGAACTGAGGCGTGGGCGTGTGCTTGGGCGCGTGGTCATGGTGTATTGTGGTCACACCCAGTTGACCTTTGGATCCGCGACCCAAGTCATTCCTGTCTTGACCGCGTTCGGCCGTGACAGGCTGTTTCAACACCGTGCTAGCTGGCGTAGAGCTGTTGGGTGTTTTTATCTGCAGTCGATGGATTCTTCCTAGGCCGATATCCCTGTCTCCTAGGTCGAATAGGGCATATTTGGGAATCCCTTGTGATTTCTTTACGGTCGACAGCCGGCGGCGCAGGCACATGCTTTGCCTTGCAGCCCTCCCCTGTAGGGAATCGCCGCTGAAACTGAAGGCAATCTGTCCGCTGGGTTGTCTTGTTGCGTAGTGGGATCTCTTGAGTTTGAGATCCACTGCTAAATCCCCACCGAGTCAAATGGGTTACGGCGCTTGGTTGGCCATTCTTTGATCTCGCCGCGGCAGGCCGTATCACAGTGCGTGTCCTCACTGTGCCTCGGTGTATGAGGTGACCTGTTGCGCCTCACACGATGTGGCTTCCGTGTTGGGGGCTGCCAGATATGTGTGTTGAGCTTGGTCGATTGGTCCCTGCCATCTTTCTGTGGTGCACAAGGTGACGCTGTCTGAGCCACAGTTTCCTGGTAACCAGGTAGACCTGGGGTTGTCAGGAATTGAGGTGAGTCGTGGTGGTGAGCGAGGTATTTCCTCTTAGCACGACACTCAACCTCAACATGGCCCTTTCTGTCACACCACAGACATACCTTTTGTCGGTGACGGGATCTCCGCTTGTTTGATTTTGGATGTCTGGGTGCTGGTGGACAGTGGACACTGTTAGCGTCCCTGTCCCCTCGGTGCTGTTGGATTGACAGTTGGAGCCTATCTTCAACAGCCGCGACCTGCTGGTTGATGTAGGCCAGTAGGTGTGGCGTAAGCTGTGTGAATGTGAGGTCTGGAGGCGGTACTGTCATAGGCTGGGCAGGGTCGGCGACGTAAGAGAGGTCCTCTCTCGTCGAGCGTTGAGTAAGGGTGGTGGCGTCTCTCTGCTCACCCCATCTTTGTATTATGAAACGTAGCAGTTTCTCGGGGGTATTGATCTCCTCCGGTGCCCGGTCAAACACTTCCTGGCGGGCACGCCCCTCTAAGGTGCCTATGATCCAGGTAACCGCGGCGGCAGAGGGCATGGGCTGTAATTGTAGTAACAGTCGTGCCTCTTTCACGAAGGGTTCTGCCCCGCTGTCACCCGTGAACCTCGGTAGCTTTGGCAGACGACTTAACTGTATCTGTTCCTGTTCCATAGCTGAGAATTTCAAACAATTCACTACTTATCACAAAATCACAAACTATCCTCACTTTAGAACCCTGCTCGCAGCGCCAAAAATATGTAGCCGAGTGGTGGTGGCTATGAATTGTTAGTTTGGTTGTTGTTAATTATTTCACAATTAACACACACAAGTAAATGAAATGCAGGTAGGTCGCGAGGACTATAGTTTGTATAATATTTATTTGAATTCTGAATACTTTCTAATATTAGCACAGCAACTGATGTCTAAGTATTTTAACAATGGAAACACAGTGTACAGTTATACTACAGCCTATACTATCCCTGCAAAGCTAGCTAAGCACTGATCTCCGACTATCGTTCTCCGGTGTTATTCTCCGGTGTTGTTCTCGGGGTTGTTCTTTTTAAAACACTAAACTCTCGCCTTATATCCTCGGTTTCCCTCGAGGTGTCAAAACTTAATCTATTAACCTTCGACCCTTAATTTTCCCCCCACAAATTCTTTCCCGGGTTTATCCGTGACTTTCTTTACAAGTCACAATGATAAATAACTGTTGTCTTCCTTACAACCAACGCCCCTTAATAGCTGACCCAATCAACCAGACGTGACGTGTTAGGTGTGTTCCTCACGTTCCGTGGTCCATTCAGAGTTCATTGATACATCGGCGTGGTCGCCGGGCGTGAGCGCATAGGCGTTTTCCCACGTCCTACGTCCGACTCAGAATTCATTGATACGATTTATGCGCATTTGACAACCCAACATCGGCGTGGCCGCAACTGAGCGTGAAGTCAAGCACGTGACTTTCCTTACAAGCAGCAATGATGTATATACACCAATTAATAGTTCACTCCTCGACCAGACGTGCGGTTTAAGCACGTTCTGTGGTCCATTCGGATTGCATTGATACAAGGGCGTGGCCTCTTGATAGATTTATGAGCCCCTCCCTGGCCATCCAGCATCGGCGTGGGCTTACTGTAACATGCTAAACTATGGTGCATCTTATTTACTGTAGGCACCCTAAAATTCTGAACGCACTGCCACATAGTATATAATATAGTATATAATATAGTATATAATGTAGTATATCATATAGTATATAATATAGTATATAATATAGTATATAATATAGTATATAATATAGTATATAATATAGTATATAATATAGTATATAATATAGTATATAATATAGTATATAATATAGTATATAATATAGTATATAATATAGTATATAATATAGTATATAATATAGTATATAATATAGTATATAATTTAGTATATAATATAGTATATAATATAGTATATTATATAGTAAATAATATAGTATATAATATAGTATATAATATAGTATATAATATAGTATATAATTTAGTATATAATATAGTATATAATATAGTATATTATATAGTAAATAATATAGTATATAATATAGTATATAATACAGTATATAATATAGTATATAATATAGCAGGGGTGGCCAGAGCTGTTGAAACTGAGAGCCATTTTAAACTTTTTTAAAAACAAATGTTGAGAGCCTCATTGACGCAATATGGGTCATTAAACCTGACTTGGAAATCTTTCAGTAATCCTTGTAATATATCTTTCATAAATTGTACGCGAGCCGCAATATGAACACAGAATAGACGCATGCGGCTCGCGAGCCGTGGTTTGGTAACCGTTGTAATATCGTGTTGTGTGTATCTAAATATTAACTGTGTTTAGGATGATTGAGAGTGAACTGCAATGTCTTTTCTCTATTTGCTGGAAATTTTTGTAAAGCGCAGTGAGCCCAGTCGTATACTGCGTTATATAAGTGAACAATAATAATAATAAATAAATTATAAGGGATATGAATGTCTTCATTCATTGCCTCTTCTCCTATTCATCCGACCTATTAAATTTATGAGCAATTATCAGTCTAAATGAGTGTCACAAAGTGCATCTATCTAAATGAAATGTTAGTTTTGAAACTAATGAAAATGAACATCCTCATGCAACTGTGAGCTATTCGTGTGTATCGTTTAATTACTCATTCATCATACATCTATTCATACACCATACAATTAGTCATTAATCAAGCAATTAGTCATACATCATTCAATAAGTCGTAATTCACACTATAACTTACAGACGTCGAGGCAATATCAAAAGTTTGAATTACGGTCTGACAGAAGACATGTCGACTGACAGGCAGACTTTAGGCCGAAATATTGCAGTCGAGTGGCAATTTACTTCTCCTTATGACGACGCCGAAATTGCACCAAAAGCTATCAGGTTGCACCGAAACCGAAATTTGGTAGGCCTCTACGTAGATATCGGTTACCTAGACGCGTAGTCTGCTAATAGCATTAATTGTTGAGCAGTTGTTGGCATTGTTTGTCTAAAGGGGGTGGGTGCGGGGTCTATGAAAGTCTGACTGTTTGCTTACACTCCTCACCCAAGGCAGAAAATAATTATACATATAAATTATATTATTTTAATCAGATAAAACATATACATTTTCTTTTTATTTTAAAATAGAAACTATTGTGTGTTTCCATACAATGCAACAGTCCACTGTACTCTATCAAATATAATCGTTTTCCCATGTCTACCTCAGCATTAATCCCAAGTATTTAAACCAAACGCTGCTACCCACCTTCGAAATATTTGCGCACTTAAGTACCGTTAACGTCACATCCGAGTGTTCCTCTCTATGACCCTCGTTAGCTGCTCGTAATTTGTAATCATATCCTAATTATTTCTCTTCTAGTTCTAGAGGTATTTTACCATCGTGTTCGTGGGGCCATCTATAAATATTCACATATGGTATTCTTTCGTGTGATCCTCTCTGATGGAATCAGCATCTTTCTTTAAATTATGCTACTGTTATATATATATACAAAAGTATTACGGCTCTTACACACAAAACCACGGGATGTTTCACTAATTAAATAAACATGTCATCTATATAAAACGAAAAGTTACCAATGTAGCAATTCGGACGTGAACTTCCTATCGACTATAAGTAGATAAAAGTTGCATACTTGTGACGAATATTGCTAACAATATTATCAGAGCTTAACATTGGTGCATTTTTTTTCCGTCTATTGAACACAGTTCTACTGTCATTTAACTCTAGACGGGATCATTATTTGTGTGTGTACGTTCAAATAAAACTTGAATAAAAACAATGTGTGAGAATTGACTAGAAAAATCCGATATATATATGAAATAAAATTGTGTATATGCATAAATTTTTTTATAAGCACACGTTTTTTTCTTCATGAAAATGAATACTTTTTAAAAATCAGTTAAATTTGTTTTGTTAAAATAAATATTGAAGCATGTTTTTGAATGTTATTATTGTACATATATTATTTCTGTATTGCGCTTGTTTTCAGACCTTTATCTTATCTTATCTTATCTGTTTACAGACGCTCCTTCTATACAGAAGATTATTGCGTCCTACGCTTATCTATGGTTTGTGTTTAGTCCTGCATTTTTATTAGAGATTTAAATGTTGATAAAGTGTTGGTTTTCCTGGATTCTTCTTTACCGCTGTCCATTAAAACTTTGGTTAGGAGGATCATTGTTTTTTGTTCTTGTGAATTGAACAAGAAAATTGTTATTTTTTAAAATATCAATGTCTATCTGAATTTTGAATTAGATTGTTTTCTTCATTTTCAAGTTAGAGTATTATGCGTCATCTATTATTATTACATGTATTTCTCTACTCTTTACTCTTCTATCATCTAGCGTTTCTGGGTTCCATGATTTAACTGCTAGAGTTACTCTTGCCACTGGCGTGTACACATATAGAGATAAACGCCACTGTTTTTTTTAAAAATATTTTCTGAACAAGTAAATATTCTCTAACGTTAATATCATCTTGTTCACTCAATGTATAACAGAAAAATTCACGATTTCTCTAAATGCTTCACCAACACCCCTCTCATCCCTCTTCCACCCCTGTTCCCGTCCCATCATGCTATTCAAGACCCCGATCCTTAACTGCGGAACACAAGCTAATAAAAATAATGTATACATCTCCAGGAATTGTGTTTGAGCGCTAATTAGTCGCTATGAACAACTTTTTTTGGGGTGTTTTTTCACCTTGCCGGCTAAACGTTATCAACATTTTCAGAAGTTCCCGGATTTCATCGGGAATAGCACGCGCTTTATTGCGGGAATGTGGAATTCTGGGACTCGTCGTTCGCGTGTACTCGTGTGCGTGTTGGGGTGAGTTGGTGGTTGTGGTGGTGGTTGAGGGGTGGGATTGTAATTGTTAGAGCTGGTGAAGTGTTTTGCATAAAGTGGAGATTGCTGTGCATTTCGGTTTGTTGTTTGAGCCGAATAATTAGCACTGTAAAAAATCTTACCGTAAAACGACAGTAACTTATCGTGTACTAGCTGCCATTAACTAACCGTCTTTATGGGGCATTAACGGTAACTTACCGCAGCGATAACTTATCGTTTTTGGCTTACCGTTATTTTACGACGGAATGTCGTAAACTCTTAGGATACCGTTAACGTTAAGTTAACGTTATTTTAAAAAAAAACGATAACCACCCCCCCCCTCCATTTTAGGGCAGCCCCCCTACCCTCATTAATACAGCCCTTGTTTTAACATTAGCTACTAATAAGCAATACAAACTGGACGCAAATAAATGAGATAAGTATTTTAAAAATTAATACATTTTTTATTAAGTCCATTCAGGTCATAACAGTATCAACATTCATCTTTCTGTACATTCAAAGTCTGAGAGATCTCTTATTACGCTTGCAACTTTTCTGCTAACGCCTTCTTCTGTTGCTTTTCCTTTACTGGGTGTGCTGCTGCCATTTTCTTTTATCTTGCATCCACCTAATTGAAAAAGAAAGGAATAACAGGTTTATTGAATTCTGTAACTGAAAATACATTTAAAGGAAAGCTTAAAATGTAAAAACACACAATACATTGATAGCAGTTAGTGTTTTTGAAAATTACATGTTCAACCAGAGCATTTCAAAGCATCCAAGGTTGAATACAAAACCAGTCGTCATAAAAATGTGTAAATAAAAAAAAATAAAAGAATTAAAACCATTTCATAATTAAAAAAAAATAATTTTGGTTTAAATTTTTTTATATAACTTCATTTTAAAAAAAAATTTTTAATTTTAAAAAAAAATTATTTTTTTTTAATTTTTTTTTAAATTTAAAATTATTTTTTTTAAAAAAATTTAAAAAAAATTTTAAATTTAAAATTTTTTATTATATTTTTTTTTAATTTTTAATTTTTTTTAAATTTTTTTTTAATTAAAAATAAAAAAGAAGGTTTTCTTAAAATGGGCAATAAAAATTTGATAAATTAAAAGTAATAACAAAACTTTAAAAAATATTTTTCAATAATTGGTGAAAAAAGTTAGTTATTTCAGCTTCCAAGAGAAACCTGCTTCTCAAAAAACAGCTTTGCTATAAGTTTCTTGTTGGCTGAATAAAAGGGCACACATAGATGGGTTAATGAATACTAAACCTCCTTGGCTAAGATTTCAACAAAGAAGTATAACAATAATAACATGACTAGAAGAAAACGATGCAGAAGACAAAGTAGAAAAAAGACAACACAAAATTTAGTTTATTAACGTTTAAAGCCCCATAAGGTTTTTGGTAAACTTCCGCCTCAGTCCCGTAAGGATTTCCCTTTAATTGTGATCAACTTGTTATGCAATTTAAAAAAATTACGGAAAATGAATTTATATTATCATTATTATACGGACTTCATCTTTTAGGATAAGAATGGTTATTTTATGCATCCAAAAGACCGACTTGAGTTTAATACTAATTTTATCTGTAGTTTAGTACTATTATATTTACAAAAAAGCATAGCAAAATCACATCTTCAAAAAAAAAGAAAATTTTTTAAAAATTAAAGGAGCAAAGGCAACTGTCGCCATTTCCGGAAGTCGACTAAAGCTTCTCTCACTAAATGAAGAATTTCTTTTTTTTATGATCTCATTACTAAAGAGAGTGCCATCGAGGCGCGCATTACCGCGCTTTGGGATTAGAGACAAGGCGCGCATTACCTCGCTTTTGGGCATTAAACGTTAAAATTATCTATATAATCTGGAAAGAGCCTTTACTAGTTAATCTTAGCATCTGCAACCATAAGGCGGAGAGGGACGCATACCAGATAGTTAAAAACTTGTTCATAGAGGGAAAATTAATTGTGGAAAAAAAGAAAATTAGAGTAAATACTTCTGAAATGAAATTTACAAATACGTTTAATCACATAGGAAAACATAAATTTCTAACCTTTGCAAAAACTCCAAAGTTGAGATTGCTTCTGTATCATATTTAATGTTGAATGTGTAATAGGCACCGCAGAGGCAACCAACAGCCTTTAGAAAATCATTCTCATCAGCATGGATGACTACTTTGCCATCAATGGAAAGCATCCAGTCCTCAACTCCCATGAGACTGTTACCTAGAAACAAAATAACAATTTACTAGTGCAAAACATTAAAACCATGTAAGTCTTACCCTAAGACAAGGGTATTCAAATGAAAGCAACTTTTCACGTTTTATTTTAAAAAATTAATGTGAAAACGTGAGCTATATTTAAAAAAATAAAGGAAACCAGTGTTTAAATTCACTAAATATTTCACATACCCCTTAGAATTAGATGAGGTGTAGGGGGCAAAGATTTTTCTTCAATTTCCTCCACAGTGCTGGCAGGCTTTAAAAAAATAAGAAATAGTACAAATCAAATCATGGTACAACAAAAGTCAAAGGGTATCTGTAATACACTCCCAAATAACTTTTTGACTTGAAGATATTCACTTAACTTTCAATAAAACTTGTAACCCTATAAAATTAAGTAGAGTCATTGAGATGGGATAATAGAATATTTTATATTTTAATATATAGAAATTACTCAAACCTCAATTTTACTGATATGTAGGACAAAGAATAATACATAAAAATAAAATTTAACTATGAAACATATTAACCTTAGAATAACAAGGTTCTATGTAAACTTTTGTTCAAACCAAGATATTGGCCTTTGAAAATTTGATATTATGTAGGGCCATATAGAATTAGAACCTTCAGTTATTCTAAGGTGGCGATATGTAAGCAAAATCTAAATTAACAAACAAGATGCTATTTCCACTTACTTTACTTATGATTTAAAACAAAAATATTGTAGCACTCTTGAGTAAAATCAGAATACAATCTCACATGTTAAATAAGTGTAATTATGACATTATTATTAATCACAAAAATAAGCTTTCAAAATAAAATCAACTTACCATTTCAATATGAAGTCCGAATATTGAACACTTTATCTTGGTACTATATCCACAGTGACATTGTACGCCTTGACTAATCTGTAATCAAAGACCACCTTATTTCTCTATTATCTGAAATGGAAAGTGAAAAAAAAAGAACTTTATGATTAAAACAAATCTGATAACTGCACAGCTAGTAAGAGATCTAAATGCTCTGATTGATTTTTAGTCTTAGCCAAAATACAAATTATATATTACCTAGTCTTGACAAAATTAGGGTGACAATAATCTTAACCAACACCTTAATAATAAAAAATAAATGTTAAATCTCTAACTAACGTTTAAATGTACACATGGTTTAAATATCTCAACTGGCATTAGAACCAACTGATAAATTTTGTTAAGACTGATACTTATTTATAAGTATCAGTCTTAACAAAATTTATCAGTTGGTTCTAATGCCAGTTGAGATATTTAAACCATGTGTACATTTAAACGTTAGTTAGAGATTTAACATTTATTTTTTATTATTAAGGTGTTGGTTAAGATTATTGTCACCCTAATTTTGTCAAGACTAGGTAATATATAATTTGTATTTTGGCTAAGACTAAAAATCAATCAGAGCATTTAGATCTCTTACTAGCTGTGCAGTTATCAGATTTGTTTTAATCATAAAGTTCTTTTTTTTTCACTTTCCATTTCAGATAATAGAGAAATAAGGTGGTCTTTGATTACAGATTAGTCAAGGCGTACAATGTCACTGTGGATATAGTACCAAGATAAAGTGTTCAATATTCGGACTTCATATTGAAATGGTAAGTTGATTTTATTTTGAAAGCTTATTTTTGTGATTAATAATTATGTCATAATTACACTTATTTAACATGTGAGATTGTATTCTGATTTTACTCAAGAGTGCTACAATATTTTTGTTTTAAATCATAAGTAAAGTAAGTGGAAATAGCATCTTGTTTGTTAATTTAGATTTTGCTTACATATCGCCACCTTAGAATAACTGAAGGTTCTAATTCTATATGGCCCTACATAATATCAAATTTTCAAAGGCCAATATCTTGGTTTGAACAAAAGTTTACATAGAACCTTGTTATTCTAAGGTTAATATGTTTCATAGTTAAATTTTATTTTTATGTATTATTCTTTGTCCTACATATCAGTAAAATTGAGGTTTGAGTAATTTCTATATATTAAAATATAAAATATTCTATTATCCCATCTCAATGACTCTACTTAATTTTATAGGGTTACAAGTTTTATTGAAAGTTAAGTGAATATCTTCAAGTCAAAAAGTTATTTGGGAGTGTATTACAGATACCCTTTGACTTTTGTTGTACCATGATTTGATTTGTACTATTTCTTATTTTTTTAAAGCCTGCCAGCACTGTGGAGGAAATTGAAGAAAAATCTTTGCCCCCTACACCTCATCTAATTCTAAGGGGTATGTGAAATATTTAGTGAATTTAAACACTGGTTTCCTTTATTTTTTTAAATATAGCTCACGTTTTCACATTAATTTTTTAAAATAAAACGTGAAAAGTTGCTTTCATTTGAATACCCTTGTCTTAGGGTAAGACTTACATGGTTTTAATGTTTTGCACTAGTAAATTGTTATTTTGTTTCTAGGTAACAGTCTCATGGGAGTTGAGGACTGGATGCTTTCCATTGATGGCAAAGTAGTCATCCATGCTGATGAGAATGATTTTCTAAAGGCTGTTGGTTGCCTCTGCGGTGCCTATTACACATTCAACATTAAATATGATACAGAAGCAATCTCAACTTTGGAGTTTTTGCAAAGGTTAGAAATTTATGTTTTCCTATGTGATTAAACGTATTTGTAAATTTCATTTCAGAAGTATTTACTCTAATTTTCTTTTTTTCCACAATTAATTTTCCCTCTATGAACAAGTTTTTAACTATCTGGTATGCGTCCCTCTCCGCCTTATGGTTGCAGATGCTAAGATTAACTAGTAAAGGCTCTTTCCAGATTATATAGATAATTTTAACGTTTAATGCCCAAAAGCGAGGTAATGCGCGCCTTGTCTCTAATCCCAAAGCGCGGTAATGCGCGCCTCGATGGCACTCTCTTTAGTAATGAGATCATAAAAAAAAGAAATTCTTCATTTAGTGAGAGAAGCTTTAGTCGACTTCCGGAAATGGCGACAGTTGCCTTAATTTTTAAAAAATTGTTGAAGATGTGATTTTGCTATGCTTTTTTGTAAATATAATAGTACTAAACTACAGATAAAATTAGTATTAAACTCAAGTCGGTCTTTTGGATGCATAAAATAACCATTCTTATCCTAAAAGATGAAGTCCGTATAATAATGATAATATAAATTCATTTTCCGTAATTTTTTTAAATTGCATAACAAGTTGATCACAATTAAAGGGAAATCCTTACGGGACTGAGACGGAAGTTTACCAAAAACCTTATGGGGCTTTAAACGTTAATAAACTAAATTTTGTGTTGTCTTTTTTCTACTTTGTCTTCTGCATCGTTTTCTTCTAGTCATGTTATTATTGTTATACTTCTTTGTTGAAATCTTAGCCAAGGAGGTTTAGTATTCATTAACCCATCTATGTGTGCCCTTTTATTCAGCCAACAAGAAACTTATAGCAAAGCTGTTTTTTGAGAAGCAGGTTTCTCTTGGAAGCTGAAATAACTAACTTTTTTCACCAATTATTGAAAAATATTTTTTAAAGTTTTGTTATTACTTTTAATTTATCAAATTTTTATTGCCCATTTTAAGAAAACCTTCTTTTTTATTTTTAATTAAAAAAAAATTTAAAAAAAATTAAAAATTAAAAAAAAATATAATAAAAAATTTTAAATTTAAAATTTTTTAAATTTTTTTAAAAAAAATAATTTTAAATTTAAAAAAAAATTAAAAAAAAATAATTTTTTTTAAAATTAAAAATTTTTTTTTAAAAATGAAGTTATATAAAAAAATTTAAACCAAAATTATTATTTTTTAATTATGAAATGGTTTTAGTTCTTTTATTTTTTTTTATTTACACATTTTTATGACGACTGGTTTTGTATTCAACCTTGGATGCTTTGAAATGCTCTGGTTGAACATGTAATTTTCAAAAACACTAACTGCTATCAATGTATTGTGTGTTTTTACATTTTAAGCTTTCCTTTAAATGTATTTTCAGTTACAGAATTCAATAAACCTGTTATTCCTTTCTTTTTCAATTAGGTGGATGCAAGATAAAAGAAAATGGCAGCAGCACACCCAGTAAAGGAAAAGCAACAGAAGAAGGCGTTAGCAGAAAAGTTGCAAGCGTAATAAGAGATCTCTCAGACTTTGAATGTACAGAAAGATGAATGTTGATACTGTTATGACCTGAATGGACTTAATAAAAAATGTATTAATTTTTAAAATACTTATCTCATTTATTTGCGTCCAGTTTGTATTGCTTATTAGTAGCTAATGTTAAAACAAGGGCTGTATTAATGAGGGTAGGGGGGCTGCCCTAAAATGGAGGGGGGGGGTGGTTATCGTTTTTTTTAAAATAACGTTAACTTAACGTTAACGGTATCCTAAGAGTTTACGACATTCCGTCGTAAAATAACGGTAAGCCAAAAACGATAAGTTATCGCTGCGGTAAGTTACCGTTAATGCCCCATAAAGACGGTTAGTTAATGGCAGCTAGTACACGATAAGTTACTGTCGTTTTACGGTAAGATTTTTTACAGTGCTAATTATTCGGCTCAAACAACAAACCGAAATGCACAGCAATCTCCACTTTATGCAAAACACTTCACCAGCTCTAACAATTACAATCCCACCCCTCAACCACCACCACAACCACCAACTCACCCCAACACGCACACGAGTACACGCGAACGACGAGTCCCAGAATTCCACATTCCCGCAATAAAGCGCGTGCTATTCCCGATGAAATCCGGGAACTTCTGAAAATGTTGATAACGTTTAGCCGGCAAGGTGAAAAAACACCCCAAAAAAAGTTGTTCATAGCGACTAATTAGCGCTCAAACACAATTCCTGGAGATGTATACATTATTTTTATTAGCTTGTGTTCCGCAGTTAAGGATCGGGGTCTTGAATAGCATGATGGGACGGGAACAGGGGTGGAAGAGGGATGAGAGGGGTGTTGGTGAAGCATTTAGAGAAATCGTGAATTTTTCTGTTATACATTGAGTGAACAAGATGATATTAACGTTAGAGAATATTTACTTGTTCAGAAAATATTTTTAAAAAAAACAGTGGCGTTTATCTCTATATGTGTACACGCCAGTGGCAAGAGTAACTCTAGCAGTTAAATCATGGAACCCAGAAACGCTAGATGATAGAAGAGTAAAGAGTAGAGAAATACATGTAATAATAATAGATGACGCATAATACTCTAACTTGAAAATGAAGAAAACAATCTAATTCAAAATTCAGATAGACATTGATATTTTAAAAAATAACAATTTTCTTGTTCAATTCACAAGAACAAAAAACAATGATCCTCCTAACCAAAGTTTTAATGGACAGCGGTAAAGAAGAATCCAGGAAAACCAACACTTTATCAACATTTAAATCTCTAATAAAAATGCAGGACTAAACACAAACCATAGATAAGCGTAGGACGCAATAATCTTCTGTATAGAAGGAGCGTCTGTAAACAGATAAGATAAGATAAGATAAAGGTCTGAAAACAAGCGCAATACAGAAATAATATATGTACAATAATAACATTCAAAAACATGCTTCAATATTTATTTTAACAAAACAAATTTAACTGATTTTTAAAAAGTATTCATTTTCATGAAGAAAAAAACGTGTGCTTATAAAAAAATTTATGCATATACACAATTTTATTTCATATATATATCGGATTTTTCTAGTCAATTCTCACACATTGTTTTTATTCAAGTTTTATTTGAACGTACACACACAAATAATGATCCCGTCTAGAGTTAAATGACAGTAGAACTGTGTTCAATAGACGGAAAAAAAATGCACCAATGTTAAGCTCTGATAATATTGTTAGCAATATTCGTCACAAGTATGCAACTTTTATCTACTTATAGTCGATAGGAAGTTCACGTCCGAATTGCTACATTGGTAACTTTTCGTTTTATATAGATGACATGTTTATTTAATTAGTGAAACATCCCGTGGTTTTGTGTAAAGCCGAATACTTATGTATATATATAACAGTAGCATATTTAAAGAAAAGATGCTGAATTCCATCAGAGAGGATCACACGGAAAAACCATATGTGAATATTTATAGATGGCCCCACGAACACGAGGTAAAATACTCTAGAACTAGAAGAGAAATAATTAGGATATGATACAAATTACGAGCAGCTAACGAGGTCATAGAGAAAAAAAAGGAACCTCGGATGTGACGTTAAGGTACTTAAGTGCGCAAATATTTCGAAGGTGGGAGCAGCGTTTGGTTTAAATACTTGGGATTAAGGGGCTGAGGTAGACATGGGAAAACGATTATTTGATAGAGTACAGTGGAACTGTTGCATTGATGGAAACACACAATAGTTTCTATTTTAAAATAAAAAGAAAATGTATATGTTTTATCTGATTAAAATAATAAATATATATGTATAATTTATTTTCTGCCTTGGGTGAGGAGTGTAAGCAAACAGTCAGACTTTCATACCCCGCCCCACCACCCCTTTAGACAAAACAATGCCAACAACTGCTCAACAATTAATGCTATTAGCAGACTACGCGTCTAGGTAACCGATATCTACGTAGAGGCCTACCAAATTTCGGTTTCGGTGCAACCTGATAGCTTTTGGTGCAATTTCGGCGTCGTCATAAGGAGAAGTAAATTGCCACTCGACTGCATATTTCGGCCTAAAGTCTGCCTGTCAGTCGACATGTCTGTCTGTCAGACCGTAATCAAACTTTTGATATTGCCTCGACGTCTGTAAGTTATAGTGTGAATTACGACTTATTGAATGATGTATGACTAATTGCTTGATTAAATGACTAATTGTATGGTGTATGAATAGATGTATGATGAATGAGTAATTAAACGATACACACGAATAGCTCACAGTTGCATGAGGATGTTCATTTTCATTAGTTTCAAAACTAACATTTCATTTAGATAGATGCACTTTGTGACACTCATTTAGACTGATAATTGCTCATAAATTTAATAGGTCGGATGAATAGGAGAAGAGGCAATGAATGAAGACATTCATATCCCTTATAATTTATTTATTATTATTATTGTTCACTTATATAACGCAGTATACGACTGGGCTCACTGCGCTTTACAAAAATTTCCAGCAAATAGAGAAAAGACATTGCAGTTCACTCTCAATCATCCTAAACACAGTTAATATTTAGATACACACAACACGATATTACAACGGTTACCAAACCACGGCTCGCGAGCCGCATGCGTCTATTCTGTGTTCATATTGCGGCTCGCGTACAATTTATGAAAGATATATTACAAGGATTACTGAAAGATTTCCAAGTCAGGTTTAATGACCCATATTGCGTCAATGAGGCTCTCAACATTTGTTTTTAAAAAAGTTTAAAATGGCTCTCAGTTTCAACAGCTCTGGCCACCCCTGCTATATTATATACTATATTATATACTGTATTATATACTATATTATATACTATATTATTTACTATATAATATACTATATTATATACTATATTATATACTAAATTATATACTATATTATATACTATATTATATACTATATTATATACTATATTATTTACTATATAATATACTATATTATATACTATATTATATACTAAATTATATACTATATTATATACTATATTATATACTATATTATATACTATATTATATACTATATTATATACTATATTATATACTATATTATATACTATATTATATACTATATTATATACTATATTATATACTATATTATATACTATATTATATACTATATTATATACTATATTATATACTATATGATATACTACATTATATACTATATTATATACTATATTATATACTATGTGGCAGTGCGTTCAGAATTTTAGGGTGCCTACAGTAAATAAGATGCACCATAGTTTAGCATGTTACAGTAAGCCCACGCCGATGCTGGATGGCCAGGGAGGGGCTCATAAATCTATCAAGCGGCCACGCCCTTGTATCAATGCAATCCGAATGGACCACAGAACGTGCTTAAACCGCACGTCTGGTCGAGGAGTGAACTATTAATTGGTGTATATACATCATTGTTGCTTGTAAGGAAAGTCACGTGCTTGACTTCACGCTCAGTTGCGGCCACGCCGATGTTGGGTTGTCAAATGCGCATAAATCGTATCAATGAATTCTGAGTCGGACGTAGGACGTGGGAAAACGCCTATGCGCTCACGCCCGGCGACCACGCCGATGTATCAATGAACTCTGAATGGACCACGGAACGTGAGGAACACACCTAACACGTCACGTCTGGTTGATTGGGTCAGCTATTAAGGGGCGTTGGTTGTAAGGAAGACAACAGTTATTTATCATTGTGACTTGTAAAGAAAGTCACGGATAAACCCGGGAAAGAATTTGTGGGGGGAAAATTAAGGGTCGAAGGTTAATAGATTAAGTTTTGACACCTCGAGGGAAACCGAGGATATAAGGCGAGAGTTTAGTGTTTTAAAAAGAACAACCCCGAGAACAACACCGGAGAATAACACCGGAGAACGATAGTCGGAGATCAGTGCTTAGCTAGCTTTGCAGGGATAGTATAGGCTGTAGTATAACTGTACACTGTGTTTCCATTGTTAAAATACTTAGACATCAGTTGCTGTGCTAATATTAGAAAGTATTCAGAATTCAAATAAATATTATACAAACTATAGTCCTCGCGACCTACCTGCATTTCATTTACTTGTGTGTGTTAATTGTGAAATAATTAACAACAACCAAACTAACAATTCATAGCCACCACCACTCGGCTACATATTTTTGGCGCTGCGAGCAGGGTTCTAAAGTGAGGATAGTTTGTGATTTTGTGATAAGTAGTGAATTGTTTGAAATTCTCAGCTATGGAACAGGAACAGATACAGTTAAGTCGTCTGCCAAAGCTACCGAGGTTCACGGGTGACAGCGGGGCAGAACCCTTCGTGAAAGAGGCACGACTGTTACTACAATTACAGCCCATGCCCTCTGCCGCCGCGGTTACCTGGATCATAGGCACCTTAGAGGGGCGTGCCCGCCAGGAAGTGTTTGACCGGGCACCGGAGGAGATCAATACCCCCGAGAAACTGCTACGTTTCATAATACAAAGATGGGGTGAGCAGAGAGACGCCACCACCCTTACTCAACGCTCGACGAGAGAGGACCTCTCTTACGTCGCCGACCCTGCCCAGCCTATGACAGTACCGCCTCCAGACCTCACATTCACACAGCTTACGCCACACCTACTGGCCTACATCAACCAGCAGGTCGCGGCTGTTGAAGATAGGCTCCAACTGTCAATCCAACAGCACCGAGGGGACAGGGACGCTAACAGTGTCCACTGTCCACCAGCACCCAGACATCCAAAATCAAACAAGCGGAGATCCCGTCACCGACAAAAGGTATGTCTGTGGTGTGACAGAAAGGGCCATGTTGAGGTTGAGTGTCGTGCTAAGAGGAAATACCTCGCTCACCACCACGACTCACCTCAATTCCTGACAACCCCAGGTCTACCTGGTTACCAGGAAACTGTGGCTCAGACAGCGTCACCTTGTGCACCACAGAAAGATGGCAGGGACCAATCGACCAAGCTCAACACACATATCTGGCAGCCCCCAACACGGAAGCCACATCGTGTGAGGCGCAACAGGTCACCTCATACACCGAGGCCCAGTGAGGACACGCACTGTGATACGGCCTGCCGCGGCGAGATCAAAGAATGGCCAACCAAGCGCCGTAACCATTTGACTCGGTGGGGATTTAGCAGTGGATCTCAAACTCAAGAGATCCCACTACGCAACAAGACAACCCAGCGGACAGATTGCCTTCAGTTTCAGCGGCGATTCCCTACAGGGGAGGGCTGCAAGGCAAAGCATGTGCCTGCGCCGCCGGCTGTCGACCGTAAAGAAATCACAAGGGATTCCCAAATTTGCCCTATTCGACCTAGGAGACAGGGATATCGGCCTAGGAAGAATCCATCGACTGCAGATAAAAACACCCACAGCTCTACGCCAGCTAGCACGGTGTTGAAACAGCCTGTCACGGCCGAACGCGGTCAAGACAGGAATGACTTGGGTCGCGGATCCAAAGGTCAACTGGGTGTGACCACAATACACCATGACCACGCGCCCAAGCACACGCCCACGCCTCAGTTCAGTAACAAGCCAGAGGGCGTGGCGCTCCCAGAAGACCTCGGCTATGATACTGACCACTCAAGAGATGTGAAACAACCTCCTCAAGCTAAGCCGCGCAGATCACTCATGATGCAGAGGTAGCGGACACTATGAGGTACCCTATTAACAATGATGTGACGTCACCATAGCGGATCATATCATTGACTTTTAGATTAGTGTTTTCATTTATAATGTTTACATACGTCTCAACAATTTTGGATGGCATTCCTATAATTTTAATAACATGTGGTGCCTTATTCTATGGTTTTATACACATCTTAAAATTGTTAGCAAATAATGTAATTTCAGATGTTTGGATTAACTGTTTTAGCAATAAGATATGTTTGCATTGCTATTTTTAGAGATGCTTATTTTCATGTAGCAAGGCACAGTTATGTGACACTAGTACTACTAGTACAGTGATTAGGGTATAGCCCTTAAGTATAATCTTAAACTGCACCAGCGAGGGCGCTGGATTTCAAAAGACTGGGGTGGATGTGGCAGTGCGTTCAGAATTTTAGGGTGCCTACAGTAAATAAGATGCACCATAGTTTTGCATGTTACAGTAAGCCCACGCCGATGCTGGATGGCCAGGGAGGGGCTCATAAATCTATCAAGAGGCCACGCCCTTGTATCAATGCAATCCGAATGGACCACAGAACGTGCTTAAACCGCACGTCTGGTCGAGGAGTGAACTATTAATTGGTGTATATACATCATTGTTGCTTGTAAGGAAAGTCACGTGCTTGACTTCACGCTCAGTTGCGGCCACGCCGATGTTGGGTTGTCAAATGCGCATAAATCGTATCAATGAATTCTGAGTCGGACGTAGGACGTGGGAAAACGCCTATGCGCTCACGCCCGGCGACCACGCCGATGTATCAATGAACTCTGAATGGACCACGGAACGTGAGGAACACACCTAACACCTCACGTCTGGTTGATTGGGTCAGCTATTAAGGGGCGTTGGTTGTAAGGAAGACAACAGTTATTTATCATTGTGACTTGTAAAGAAAGTCACGGATAAACCCGGGAAAGAATTTGTGGGGGGAAAATTAAGGGTCGAAGGTTAATAGATTAAGCTTTGACACCTCGAGGGAAACCGAGGATATAAGGCGAGAGTTTAGTGTTTTAAAAAGAACAACCCCGAGAACAACACCGGAGGAGAAGACCGGAGAATAACACCGGAGAACGATAGTCGGAGATCAGTGCTTAGCTAGCTTTGCAGGGATAGTATAGGCTGTAGTATAACTGTACACTGTGTTTCCATTGTTAAAATACTTAGACATCAGTTGCTGTGCTAATATTAGAAAGTATTCAGAATTCAAATAAATATTATACAAACTATAGTCCTCGCGACCTACCTGCATTTCATTTACTTGTGTGTGTTAATTGTGAAATAATTAACAACAACCAAACTAACAATTCATAGCCACCACCACTCGGCTACAACTATATTATATACTATATTATATACTATAATATATACTATTTGCGAATATTCAGACATGGGTGCATCACCTTCATAGACTCGTAGTTTGATGGAGCTAGATCAGTGACCTCATCGTTCGTCCGCCGTAAAATGTGTCCTGGACTAATAGAATGTCTCTAGCATAGTCACAACATAACTTAAGATTCATACCCTCTCCTCGATCAGTTCATTCAGGCATGTGAGTTCATTTTTACCATAGTCTTAAAAGTTGTTCTTGAAAAAAAAATAATAATAAAAGTGCATTTTCATAGCATTTACCATTTCGCTGCGAAATCTTTTGAATTTGCTTGCGACACTAAATTCATTTTACGTTTCGGTTTGGTCAGTTTTATGTTCGGAACCGTAATCATACCCAATTCATAATCATACCCAATTCGTAATCATACCCAATTCATAATCATACCCAATTCATAATCATAACCAATTCGTAATCATACCCAATTCATAATCATACCCAATTCGTAATCATACCCAATTCATAATCATACCCAATTCGTAATCATACCCAATTCATAATCATACCCAATTCGTAATCATACCCAATTCATAATCATACCCAATTCATAATCATACCCAATTCATAATCATACCCAATTCGTAATCATACCCAATTCGTTGTGTTAATCATCATAATCCTTATAGATTACATGTCTTTCTTTAACATAATGAACGGTATTTTCTCCCTCTACGCTGTACCCAATTTTTATTGTTACTTTTTTTATCAATTCAACATACATAATTCCCGTAATGGATATAATGCTTCTTGGATGTAATGCTGTTAGGTTTAATAGTGCGCACCAAAAGTTACTGCACCAAATATAACTCTTTTCGAACGTTCCGCATAAATTTGTTCAATATGATAATAAATTAATCAAATAAAAATAAATGAAAGTTCTTTATTACGTTATTTTTTAATCTGATGTGTATTTATTTGGAAAACTTCCGTCATTTTTAAATCCTTTATATTAACTCGTGGTGTCTGCGGCCGCCCACCTTTGCTTGTCGCCA